>VFFE01007238.1:1581104-1825394 GCA_008921705.1 Burhinus oedicnemus | reverse complement strand
TTCTTCTCTTTCCTCTCCTTTCCTTTCCTTCCCTTTCCTTTCCTTGCCTTTCCTTTCCTTTTCTTTCCTGTCCTTTCCTTTCCTTTCCTTTCCTCCTTTTCTTCTTCTACATAAACTGTGCTCTTGGCCCTTTGAGTAGATTTACAAGATCTACTCCTGACCTACTTTCCTATTGTTACTCCTGGAGCTCTCATCAAGAAACTTGGCAGAACCAAAAGGCTTAGTAGCAAGGCAGTGAAGTCCTCTAATGAGCTACATCAGTGAGCAAACCTTCCCCAGCCTCATCCTGCCCTTGTTTCTGTTTCTTTGTCATTCAGGTCAGGAGCAAGCTCTACAAAGGAAGAAGCCTGATCTCCCTCATGGAGCAAAGACCCTGGAACCAAGCTCTTGAATTTAACCAGAATAGGAGCCCATGGAGGACCCTAGGAGCAAGCAAGGACATTTTGAACTTTTAGGGAAGAAACAAAACTCACTTGTCCTACTTGGAGACTTACCACTTTGAGCAAAAACATCTGATTTGGCGTACCACTCTTGGAAGCTGATAACATGGCAAAACCTAGCAATAAATGCAATGATACCCATACAGTCAAGGACAAGAAAAAGGGGCAATGTGGTTAACTTGGATATCACAGTTGTCCAAAGAAGTAACAAAGAAAGTGACAGTAAAAATTAATAGTTTTGGGTTTCCTTCTGCTCATTTACTTTTTGCAGCAGAACTTTGGCAGAACTTTGTTGCCTTTAACTCTTTCATCTCTCAGCTGTTCTCCATCCCCGCAAGACAACCCATACAGCAGGTGCCCACGTGTGCGTACAGATCCCCCAGGGCTCTGACAGGCCTGTACACCAGCACAGAGGCACCCCATCAGCCAGCAGGCAGGATTTGCAGCATGATTAATATGTTTCACCCTTGCTGAAAAGGTCCTTTACAAAGCTCCATCAACGTCTACCATTCCTAACTAATAAAGGAAAAAAAAACCTTAAGAAACTGAAAGGAATTTTAACAAGAGAAGTCAGTGCATGCTCTTTTTTTACAGGGTGTTATACTAGAAATGGAAATCTTTTGCAACTTAAAAAACAGCTAGACATGGAGCATAACCAACACCAACACTTCTCACACTGGGGAAGCTTCAATTCCAGATCTGGAGCTTTACATTATCTCTAGCCCTCACACATCCCATTACGGCATCAGGGCTCCAGAAGGTGCAATCACTGGCACAATATAAAGGAAAGTTTTTGGTTGTCTGGGCAAAGTTGATGCTTTAAGCTTCCGTACTATTCTTGATAGGTTACGACTGTAAGTACTGTTCAAGAAGAGAAGCCCTTTATTACGTACAGTACAGCAGTTTATTTTCTTCAAGCAAGCACAGAACATGTGAAAGTGGCCAGAATTACTGCTGTAGACACTAAAGTAAATTTTTTTCCACAGTATGAGTAGACTCACTGACACCATGAGCTGCACTTGGTCCCTAAATTATACTAACATGTATCTCGACCCTGGGAGTACCTCCCAGTGACGCACAGATTTTCTTGGCCAGAAGAGTCTATTATGATAATTTAGCTTGGTCTCCTGAACAGCGCTGGCAATGTCCATTCGTTTAGTAGCTCCTTTCAAGAATACCGGCAGAGGAACCAATTAATTTTGTTTGTGATGGCAGTGGTTGTTTGCAGAATACCACCTCTCGCTTACTGACAACTTCAGAATGGCAGCTCCCCTTCTTGGGGGCCAAGAACAGCCTTCGGATAACAGCGATGGAATGACAGCCACACGCGAACCCGTGAAAAACAGCTGAAATTCTCTGTACATAGTTACTGGTTCTCTGTGTAATGCAATATGTTAGTGACAGAAAATCATAATTGGCGTGTCTTCTCTTAGCTGGCTTTAAGTACCTGCAAACATGGAAAAAACATGTATTCATGGATCTGGTAAGCTGATAGCCTCACTTATTTAAGCTAATATTGTCTCCTTTTTGCCTGTGTGATTTCGGAGGAGTTTCCAACACACTTCACCACGTCTATGCAAATATCCTGCTACAAATTATATCGATGCTATATCCTCTAGCTTGCAGATCAGATAGGATCACAGCACATTGTTTAAAGATCTGCCTTTTATACAATCAGAGACTGTGCCAAGCAGCAGCACATTACAAAGCACTGTCTTTGTAAAAGAAAAAAAAACAACTCCCCACTGAAAATCTTGTTGTGTACACGGGAAATTATAGGAGTAAATTAGACCAGTATAGTTTAATAATTAAGGTTATACTCCCAGGGCTGACATTCTTCTTGAACGATATACTTTTTCCTGACTCCCTTAATCTTTTTTCACAGGGATTTAAGATAGAGTATTTTACTCCATCTTGGGTCAGTTAAGGGTGTAAACACGGTCACTGAGAGATGCAGGGTTCATCAGTGCTCCTCGAGGCATCAGCATCCATCAGCTGTCTGAGCTTGTTCACATGCTCAGGGTTGAGCTAATCACCAGATTTGGAACAGGGAAGCAATCCACTTCCAGATTAGCTCATCAGAGACTGCTGGTTTTTGTTTGTCTTCCTCTGCAGCATAGTGCATGATCTGGAAGCATCTGCAAATGTCACCCAGCAAATCTCCTGCTAGCAGGGAGGACTTAGAAATGGCCCTGATCTCTCCTGTTCTCCTGTGGCACAATTATTGTGGCACTTGGTCTTCTAGTACAGACTTGCAGTGTGTTGTGAGAAGCCTGGAAACGTACAGCATCCAGGGGTGAGATGAGCTACAGAGCACAGGACTGTGCATCTGCAGCATGCCTTTCTGCAATTTGAAAGGCATTGACTGGATGACTCAGGTGGTTCCCTTCAGTCCTGTATCTTTAGTTCACCTGTGTGGCCGATCCCTTTCTCTGGAATAACTGCCACAGAGAGAGCTCTGCAGGTATTGTGGATGCAATTTACCTACTTATCGCTAGATGTACATGACTACGCCTGAGCTATTGGCTCTAGGTTCCTTTATAGTGTGAGGAGTGAAAGGCAGTCTTTCATGGTTCATCTCTATTCATCTCTATGTTCAGTCTGAATTTGGTCAGATGAGTTCCACCTGCAATAAAGATACCATTTCAGGCTCCAGTTTTAACTCCCAGTGCCAGTGTAAGCAATGTGCTGGGCTTTGCTTTACACTCTGGTTGTGCAGAAGACTCTTAAAATTTAGCGTAAGAAAAATAAAGCAACTGACTGCTCCGTTTGCCTGCCAACCTTACCAAAGATTGAAGTGTAGAGTTCAAGATCACCCCGCTCAATTGTAGACATTTAACCAAGCCAGCTAAACAAGCCTTGGTTCCTGTACGATCAACAAACAAAAAGAGGCTCCTCAGAGAAGGAGTTGGTTAATCTGAAGATCTGACAGGTCTGAAGAGCCTCTCTCCCTCCCTGCACCCGAGGGCAAATGTGACTAGGTTGCCTCCGCTAAGCAGGATGAATGCAGGCCTCAGAGTAGAGTTGAACAAACTGGGAAGATGTACAAATGAGAGTAGAGAGTGAAATGAAAGCTGCTGCAAATTTGACATCTGTTTCATTCAGCATGTGTTTCTCACACACAGATTTGAGGTGCAGAGGTTGCACTTTGCTCACCCCTTGGTGAGAACCACACACAGCCATCTCCTCTCACATGGGCTGTCCCACCACAGCCAAATATTCCCATTCCAGGTTGCAAAACCACGTTCGTGGCGCATTCAGGAGAATGAGCCTTTTTCCTGTTTAAGATCAGCCTACAAAAGCACAGCTGAGTTTTCAGAAAGTATTTTACCCCCTGCCGGCTCGCAATGATACAGATAGCTTTCAACAGAAGTGAGAAAGTATTGGGGGGAAGGAATCCTCCTCTGAGAATTCCCAGTGTTAAGGCCTTCATGAAAGATGTCATTATAAAGAAATGAATGAATGCATTTGTCAGCCTCTGGGAGGTTTCAGAGTGGCTTCTATTTTTATCTCTTTTTATCCCTTGAAGGAACTGAGAACTAATATTTGCGATGCCTGACTGAGGATATTAACGTTTTCAAAAACCTGCCATTCCTTCCAGGGCAGGAAATAGAGTAACCTCTTTGGGTTTTTTCACCGGTTTGTCTCTTAAAATGAAATTTCTGTGACTGTGTTTCCAGTAAGATGTGCCTGCAGGACCATCCAAGGCTTCTATTCCTGTCTATTTATGCAGTATCGAACCTTAACAAATCTGAATGATGTGTGACCAGCTAATGCATGTCCAAAATACACTTCTTTTTGCTTTCTTGTGGTATTTTCGCTATGGTTTGTGCTGTTGGTTAGTCACGACTTACAGACAGCCCAGAGACCACAGGTTCATGTAAAATCATGATATGTGTTTACTGAAGATAAAATGCTGAGAGAAGAAAAAAAAAAGAATGAAAAGGATGTTTTCAGCACAGAATAATATAATGGCTGACTGTTATATCGCTACCAAACTCTCTGAGTGTAATGACTTGCCTGCCTGGAGCAGAAATATTTCTATTTATAGTCAACAGAATGGTAAATCATTAGTCCAGTTACCGGTACGTTCATGCCTCTTACAAGCTTCCACAAATATGAGAAGGCTTTTTGAAAAATCATCACCCCTTACTGCAACACTAGATGAGACTTGTCTAGAAGACTGTTGATGTTGCATTTGACGAAGCAGATGGGTCACTGCTGAGCACACACTATTACCTTGCCAGAGGCTAGGTCTATTGTCAGACCAACACTTCTGGCCTTCATTGGCCCAAACAGCAAACGATCAGCAGCAGAAATTGAGACTGGAGATCCCATCAAAAGGAGATGACAAAGAGCTCACTGCGTAAGGTTATATTAAGGACCCTTCCTTTATGGAGCAAAGATTTCCTATACACATTCATTTATTACATTTCAGACTTCACTCTTCACAACACAAAACCATTACCAGCCTAGTCACATGCTCACTCTCAGGACTTAGTGTGGGGAAGAGGACAAGACACTGCAACCTCTGAGTGCCCTGCCACAGAAACAGGGCAGGCTTGCATTTTTCAGAACTTTTTCTTCCTGATTATATCCTCTGCAAAATTAAAATAAGCAATTTAAAGGCAAGTTTGAATTAGCATATTGAGGACAGTTTATTATTTATGAGATGGAAATCAGGATCTTGGATGACTGAACTCATTAAAGACCATTTGGAATAGTTCCCATCTATTTCTTCCACGGTACCCACACAACAAATAATTCATACAGTAATTAATGCCACGTCTTCCCAAACAATACATGCTTCCGACAGGAACTGTTCAAATAGGAAATGCATGAAACTGCACTGAAATAGCAATAAGCTTAAAATACATACCAGCAAAACCAGGAAACTTTGTGTTAGGGCAATGACAGCTGTTTTAGCTGAACTTACTGGGCCAAAGACATCCCTGAATTAGCTCAGAGAAGGTCAATGGAGTTAGACAAGGGGGAAGTTTGGCCAACCAGGCCTCTGCACTGGTACAGCTCGTCTGACCTTGTGTCAGGGGTTTACAGCAGACAGCGCTCTGTCTTTCTGCCCATGCAGCCTACACAACGTAGCACAAGCCTATTTTCCTCCCTAGATGTAGCCCACAAGGCTATTTGCATAGCAGTGAATTAAATACTTACCCAGCATTGCAAGTACCTGTGAACAGTTCCTACAGGCATAGCTATGCTTGGCAATGCAGCGCAGCCCCAGGATCCCCTGGACGGGGCCAGCCGAGGAACCGGCAGCAGGACAGCTGTGTCAGCACGGTGCCGTGCCTGGACTAGCCCTCTCAAGAGCTGCGGAGTTAATTAGCTCAGGCAGGCTGCCACATTTTCAGTGCCTAAGAGCCCTGCATGGCAACATGGCAAACTACGCAGATGCACAGGCCTCTCAGAGCATCTCCCCTTGTGCTGCAGTGCTCACTCCTGAAATGCAAGAAGGAGCTGGTCAGGTCTTGCAATAAGGAATTGCTCGCTTCCAGCAGCTCTTCACTGCTTGTGAAGTGCTGGTGGCCTCACCACCAGGCTGTGGTACTGAATTTCAGAAGCAAGCAAAACAACCCTGATGATAGCCACTTGCCATCACTCCCCAGGGCTGGGGCCTGAGGGCCTGGCAAGGATCCTGTGTGCTCTGTGCATGCCAGAGATTTGTTCCCTTCCAGGGGGTACTTATCCACTCAGCTTCTCTGTGAAACACTGGTCATGTCTTAGGAGAGGAACTCAGGCACAGAGAAATTAGATCTTTCCAAGTGATTCTGCCCCTCTACTCTGCTCTTGTGAGACCCCACCTGGAATACTGTGCCCAGCTCTGGAGCCCCCAACATAAGAAGGACATAGACCTGTTGGAGCAGGTCCAGAGGAGGGCCACGAAGATGATCAGAGGGCTGGACCACCTCTCCTATGAAGGTAGGCTGGGAGAGTTAGCATTGTTCAGTCTGGAGAAGGCTCCAGGGAGACCTTATAGCAGCCTTCCAGTATCTGAAAAGGGCCTACAAGAAGGCTGGAGAGGCACTCTTTACAAGGGCATGTAGTGACAGGATAAGGGGCAATGGCTTCAAGTTGGAAGAGGGTAGATTTAGATTAGATCTCAGGAAGAAATTTTTCACTCTGAGGGTGGTGAGGCACTGGAACAGGTTGCCCAAGGAAGCTGTGGAGGCCCCATCCCTGGAAGTGTTCAAGGCCAGATTGGATGAGGCTTTGAGCAATCTGGTCTAGTAGGAGGTGTCCTTGCCCATGGCAGGGGGTTGGAACTAGATGATCTTTAAGGTCCCTTCCAACCTAAACCATTCTGTGATTCTATGAAACGTACAGCAAAAGAGAGAGTTGAAGCTGGTTCTCCAGATTCCCACATTTATCATCCTAAAACACAGTTTATTCTTTCCTTCTAATCAATAAAGCAATGTAATAGGCCATGATTTTGCCCTGTCCATACATTTAAGTTTCACATCACAGCCACCACCATGTTAAGTAAGAGTCAGCAGGTTACAGACATTAGCAGGACACCAGTGGGAAGTTCTCCATACTTGCCACCTGGCAGAGTAACAGTAAGGACAGAAGCTTGAAGTGGGAAGGGCATTACTGTTGAGATCCGGACCTCATCTTTAGAGTGGAAATCCCACTGCCAGGCAAGCCAGGGACAAATGTTCATTAGAGAGCCATCTCTCTCGCAGTCCACCTTACTGAACCATGGGACTGCCACCATGTCTGCTTGGAAAACAAGAAGGGACATGAAAAATACAGGGCTAATTGGTTCCTCTTTTTGCGATGTCCACAAGCAGCTTCATACCTCCTGTTCACTAAGTGGGATGGAATATTTCTGCCCCCTTCGTACTAGGCACAGGCACTTGGGTATCACTGACCCTCATGCACAACCAGTGAGGAGGATCTGGTCCAGCTCTGCAGCTCTGCGTAACAACATCCCTGGCTCTTCTGTTTTGCTGTCTCTAAAGGAGAGCTCTCAAAGCAGTCAAATTGATTTTAATTTGTTTTTAAAGGGAAAAAGAGAAACAGCTTAGAGGTTGAAAATGTGCAGTAAACAAAACAGCTGTACTGTAACCCTCTGAAAAAACATACTTTACAATAGTAATTATGACAGACTAAACAATGAGTGTCATCAGTGTGATGGTACAATGCACACAATACTGTTTCCTACTCAAATATTTGCAGACATCTCCAATTTTTTATTGTAATGAAATCTCATCTAACTATTGAATTGACTTTAAGAACCATCCTGAGGCTCACAAGAGCTTTCGCTGTCAGAAGCTCTGTCAGATATTTGAACTGCAATTTGCCCCCAATGGTTCCCAGCTTGAGCTAGAGAAATGCTGTAAACGTAGCTTTTTAGGAGGTGGCGAGTCTGAAAAATCACTGCCTACAGAGAAAATGCTAAACCCTCAGAGAGACTGAGGACCTGTCGGGCTCTACAGTTACAAGAGGAATTGTAAGGACACCCACACCTTGAAGAAAACTTTTGGTGCAGATTTTCTCTGCTTCTCAAACATATGCATGCAACTGTGCTGCTGTGTGATTAAGCTGTCCTCTTCGGATGGCTAAGCACCTGGAATCCTTTCGTCATTCAGTACATATGTGCATGACAAGTATGGGCCACAACCATGAAGCCAAAGAAAATAAATCTATCCCTTTGAGAACTTTCTGAGAGCTTCCCAGCTATTGAATGGGGAGTAACACAATTTAAACAATGATACATTAATTAATGCTAAATGACAGCATGCGAACCTGTGGGGTTTCCATTAATACCAAATGAGTTCATGATAGTTTATATCAAATAAAAGGAAAGACTGATGATAAAGCCTCCATGTGCTAATAACACCCAGTTATTTAAGGAAATTGGCTTTGCATATTGCTGGGCATTACGCAAAGAATATTCAGTGGGCTAAATCCTGAGGTTGACCCTTCACTATTGTTTTGTTTTAAGCAAAAACGTCTATTGGCTTTAATAAGAACTTCTTTTAAATAAAGGAAATCACCTCAGATGTGACCCTTATGGATATGTCTCATTGTCATGTTCAATATAGTTGTCTACGCTCCTGTATTTGTGACATCCTGCTTCCTGTTGGCTCTCACATTCTCTCTCAAGTATTTGCCAGATTTTCCCATGTTTCCTTTAAGTGTCTGCTTGGACTGAGTTTCCTCAGACCCAAGAAAGATGATAAGGACTGCTCAATACAGGAGGAGAAGCTGTGTTTTGCCGCAGTCCTATTAATCCTTGAAGAAATTTTGATTCAGAAGGCAAGCTGGCATGGGTTGTATTTCCAAGCTGGCTGTGAGAACCATGGATTCACACATATCTTAAAGGCCAACCATTTTTCCCTCGCTGAGGTAATGAGAAAACAATCCTTTGTGCCACCCCTGCTGACTTTGCAGAAGTAACTCTGCCATAAGCCTTAACTCTCACCACTCTGAGACAGTAAAATACTAAGGACAGCAATGAAATCATTAAAGACAGGAAACAGACGGGTGTTTGCCAAATGGAGAAGGGCCACACAACAAGGCAAATAATGTTTCTTTTAACACTCCCGAAGTCTGCTAAATATAGTACAGAAAGAAAATAAACGTGACAGCTATCATACTGAAGTCACAGGAGTTAACAAGCATCTTTAGGGTAGCAACACAAGGGAGGTATTTTGGACCTGTATATCTGTATAGGTTCTGTACCAGCTGTTCTGACAACCCAACTGATGGGGCACTTTGTGGACAGGAGGGTACACCCTGAGAAGTGGGGAGAAAACATGGTATCCTTCATTTTGATCGATATCAATGCCCATGCCAATAATACCATTGCAACTGTTCCTAGGCTGCTCCATACATCACTAGATCTGGGTCAGAATGAAATTAAGGATCATGAAGTAGAATTTGGACACAGGAAACAGCAAAGCTCCCTACAAAACTCTGCACAAGATAAAAAAACACATGCAAACAGTAATTTCTGCATAGATTTAATATTCTCATTACTTTATTCCTTTTCAAAATCTTTCCTAGATTCTTCAAGACAGAAACCTAAATATATTGCAAAAACCTCAAATGCTTTGCTCATGCATTTTATAATTTTTCATTTTTTCTGAACTGAAGAAGAGAGATCATGAAAACTGAGAGTTATCAAAGACTAACATCCTTATTCCTGAATTTCTTCCTGTCTATTGCCCTTTTGCAATTGGCTGACTCAACAGACAACTGAGAAAAGACTAAATAAGTCTTCTTGGGGTGGCATTTTAAGCCAGAGTATTTTAAGAACTTCTATTATGTTGCAGCTGAATATTCCAGCAGACTGTCTGACCCCCTTCTGAATCAGAGTGCCACCGGGCTAAGTATTTGCACAAATTTCAAGCATCGCCCTGCAGATTCTGCACAGAGAAGAGCAGTTTTATATCTAGGTGAACAATGGCTCTTTACTCCAGCATTTGATCTGTAAAAACCGCAATCTTTAGCATGATATCAGACTAAGTAAATTTAATTGTAGATCTAGCAAAATCCATGTTTACCCAAGATCTTTTTTTTTTTAACAGCCGTATTTCTCCATCCTTAAACAGGTGTACAACTGTATAGAGAGCTCTCTTTGTATAGAGAGATCAATAAATCTGAAATTTTACAGAAATAAAGGGCAAAAGAAGGCATTTCTGAGCCTTCAAAAGATAGACTTGAACCAAAGTTACTGAGCTGCTGCTAATGATACCAATTGTCTTGGTTGGAATTTTTTGAGACAAAATATTAGTACTTCAAACATACAAATAAGGTCAGTAAAAGACTTCACTGAATCAGCAAAATTTCTCAGTCTTCCAGTCTTTTAGAAAAAAACAGAGGAATTGAAGTCTAAAGTCTAGTTCTAAGAAAGGAGGACCGAAGAGATCGTACTGAGAAGAACCTGAGCTATTTTAAAAAGATTACTAAATGTAACTAATGTAGATCCTAATACGTATCTGCTGTCATTGGGGCAGTAGCAGGTAATGAAACTTGGCTCCATAACCCTGCCTCTCTGAGGCATGCCTGTTTTCTAAACCACTCTTTTGTGACATACAATCTAAAAAAGTGTTATCACAAGTCTCCTTAAAATGGTGGTTAGTAGAAACTAGGACTACTGGAAAGAAAAAGGTTTTCTTTTCTAGCTTGCAGCTCAACAACAAAATACTGTTTTCTGTTTATTTTGAAGAGAAATATGCCCTTGTGACCAGAGGATTGTCTTAATAAAACACACCAACAAGAACAAACGTAAAAATCGATACCGCTATTTGAACGATTGTTTTGTTAGTAACTCACTGACTGATCTTACACAGCTTATTAACACCTATAGTTTTCACAAGTACTCGGTAATTTTTATTTATATTTTCTGTGCAGAATGAAATACAGGAATAGGGCTGATTTTCAGGGACATGAAACTGAAAATTTCAGTTTCACATGAAACTGTTGGGAGTGCAGAGGCTCAGCATCTTAAAACAAGGCTTTGGTTCCTCCATAATTTAGCCCCTAACTTCAGTCGCAGTTACCACACACAAGGATGCCTCTCTCGGCTACACAGGTGGGAAGTTTCAAAATTAAAAGGTTAGAAATCTTGGACTAAACATCATAGTCACAGTATGCCCATCTGTAAAACGGGCAAAATGCCTATCCATCGTCTTCCCAGGGGGACCTCGAGAGCAACTATTTGACCACTGTTAATTACATCTGTTGTTTTTTCAGTATATCAGGGGGTCTTTTGTCATTCTTCCTTTATGGAGAACAACAACTAAACTATCAGGCCCTCCTGGGATGGGAACGGGCTGGAGGAAAAGGAAACACAAGGAAAGCAGATGACTGACGGCAGGAGTTGAATGTGGCAGTGAAACTGACTGGCCATTTGTTTCATCTGCCAAAATGCACACTGGAGGCCACGGAGGACTCCTCATCCCCCCACCCGTTGGGACCAGGGCCTAAGTAGCCCCCTCAGGGTCCCAAGTAGCCCCTCAGGGTCCCTGGGCCGGTGCTACCTCTGCGCTGCAGGCAGTGCACTGGTGCCTGCCCGGGGACGCCGACGCCTACCCCGCACGCACTACAACGCCCAGGGTGCTTTGCGAAGGCGCGTTGGGGAGGGGGCGACTCCCCGCGGAGGCTGAACGCCCTCCCCGCGGCGCGGGCGGCGCTCCTCTCGCGAGAGAGCCGGCGGCCTCACCCAACGCCCCTCACACACCACACACACACACAGCTCTCGCGAGATTTGGGCCCCGCGGCCGCCATGGCGGCGGGGGGCGCGGAGGGGCTGTTCGCGCTGGAGTTGCTGGTGGAGGCGGTGCGGGTGGCGACGCCGGGCCCCGCTCTGCGCCCGGCCGTGGCGCTGCGCCTCCTGGACTTCCCCACCCTCCTGCTGCGCCCCGCCGCCGCCGCGTCGCCCCTGCGGCCGGGGCGGGCCTTCGCCTTCGGCCGCGGCAAGCGCTGCCTCTTCCGCTGGCGCCGGGGCTCCCTCTGCGCCGCGCTCCGCCGCCGGCCGCTCCGCGCCCTCCTCCTGGCGCTGCCCGCCGGGCTCGCCCCGGGGCCCCCCCGCCTCCTCGGTAGCTGCGGCGTCTCTCTGGCCCCCGCCGCCGCCGAGCTGCTGCAGCGGCCCGGGGCGCCTGCCTCCTGCGGCCGCCGCGGCAGCTTCCTGCTACGGGACGCCGCGGGCCGCCCCGTTGGGCAGCTGGTCCTGGGCTACCGCCTCACCAGCCTGGAGGACGGTGAGGAGCCGCCCCCGCCGAGCCCCGCTAGCCCCCGCGCTGCCACGCCGCCGGCCACCTTCCCTGCGCCGGAGGGTGAGGAGGAGGAGGAGGAGGAGCTGGAGGGCAACATCTTTTGCCCTCCTGTACTCTATTACAGCCGTGAGCGTGCTGAGCCTCCTCTGCCACCAGCAGGAGCGGCCGCAGGGAAATGGGAGCGTGTCGAGGCTTGGAGACCACAGGAGAGAGACAAGGGCCAGAGCCCCCCACGTCCCAGTGCTGGGCCCTCACTCTTGCACCCCACCAGCCCTCAACAGCTCCGCAACACCCTGGGGCAGCTGCCGCTACTCAGTGCCTTGCTGGCAGAGCTGTCGGTGCTCACCCGCAGCTCTGTGCCTGCTGCTGTCCACCCTCATCTGGCCTGGCTCTACCAGGCCCTGGGGAGTGATAGCATGGCCTCACAGCCTGCTAGCCGCTCCTCTGCCCTCAAGCCTGCAGAGGCACCTGTGGGGCCTGGTGGGAGAAGTGGAGCTGCCAGCCCTCGATTCAAGCCAGGCCAGCAAGAGGCTACCTCACGAGGGTCCTCTCGGGCTGGAGGAGGATCTAAGAAAGCTGTACCCCAGGGAGAGACAGGCTCTGAAAGGAACTGCAAAGCTAAGGAAAACAGACCTCCCAGAAGGAGACTGTTGTATGGGCTGACAAATACACTGAGGCTACGGCTGCAGCAGACCAACCCAGATAAGCTGATAATTCATGAAAGGAGAGAGCAGTACAGAAAAAAGCAAATGGAGATGCTGAAGGAGAGAAGCCCTTTATCCAAAAGAAAGCTGCTCAGAAATGGAGAACAGCCTGTGGTTTCTTACAGGCATTGTATCAAGGGAGACAGTTCAAAGCAGAATAATCAGTTTGATAAAACCGTTGGGACTTCATTACAAAACAGTGCTCTCACAGAGTACGTTTCTTTGACAGGAGACGTGTCCCCTGACTTGCAGGAACAGGCTATCGCAAGTCTATTGAAGAACGATGAAACTGCAAGCAAGGAACGTCCATGCAAAGTAACTACAGACCCCTTAGTGGATGAACCTGTATTCAAATCTGCTCACAAGGAAAGGTATGCGAAAGCCCAACTCCCAGCAGCTTTCCCATCAGATGCTAATGCAAAGGGAAGTAATGAGGAAGCAATACAGTTAATCCATCATAAAACCACGGATCATGATGATGCATCTGTTTTAAGTGATCATAAACGAAGCCCCAGCAGGAGTGTTGAAAACAATTCTGAATTCATATACTCAGATGACTTTGTTGCTAGTCCTGAGAACACAGTTTATTCAGAAGATCTCACCAGTGCTGAGTTTATGGGCAGAGACTCAGAAGCTTTTGACAGCAGTCCTGAACCTCTGTGGCTTGAAAGCCCAAAGCAAGGTTGGTCAGATACAGAGCCAGAATCTAGCAGGTCCAGAATTTCAAAGACAAATCAAAGAACTGAAAGTATTTCAGATCTTCTGCCAGTTCCTTCAGCTTCATCTCCAGTCCAGTCTTTGAAGAGAAACAGTCACTTAAAAACCAGCAAGAGAACTAGCGGTGAATCTGTTGATTCACTTAACCTTGCTCGAATGGAGGCATCGTTATTAGATGAAGTGGAGTCATTGTTAGATGAAGAACAGGAAGCCCAACAGATCAGTAAGGAAGAGAACAGGGTTGATCAGCATATTAAACAAGTATCTATGCTGAGAAGCAAACAAGTCAGCTCTGATACTGATCTGAGTATAGGAAGGGGGCAGACCTCTGCAGGGAAAAGCCAGTCAGTAACTCAGGTTAGCTCTTACTTGCCATCTCACATGTCTGATGTTCAACTTGGTGTCCTGGAAAACAGTATTTCAGACAAAGAGGATGATTTTCTGGGAAAACTCAGTGCTCCTAATCAATACAAAGACATCAGTGAGCTTGTAATAAACAAGCTTCCAGGATACACAATGTAATTACAAGTTTTCACTGCCTGGATTATGATACAATATTTAAACTTTATAAGGCCTGTTACATTTAGCTGCAATATACACAAGCTAGGACTTTATCACGCGCGTTTAATACATTGGTGAATTTACGTAAGAGGTTTTTAAAATAAATGACTATTTGAATCTCTAATGAATGGCTCTGAAGTGGTACCTACAGCATGACTTCAGTGTCAGTATCTTAACACAAAAGTAATCCAAACAGCACAAGAAGCTTAACTTGCTGTCAAAAGCAGAAATGAAGACACAAGTACCAAATGCAGTCAGTAACCAAAAAACTTGTCCAGGGTAGAAGTAATAACATACTACAGAAACCGCCAAGTACAAAATACGTTTCTAACTGAACACTGAATTTTTATTCCTCATGAAAATAGTTCCATGCTTCATTTTCATTACAAATAGTTACTTAAACCAGTCACAGCCAGTAACAGCACAGAATTTTATCAGCTAATCTGTATAATGATGTATGTGTTCTATCCCTAAATACAGTGATCAGAAATAGACGAGCCCTTTCATAGTTTTTTAGGTTGAAGTTTCTCATTTAAGTCAGATTTCCACAATTTATTATAAAATAGTTTAAGAATTACTGGTGACAGGAAATCTGTGTAACCTGGGAGAGCTTTTGAGAGGTTGCTGGAAGTCACTTGACCTTGAAGACTAAGGGTGTGCGAAGAGTAGGGAAGAGTACAGTAAATTTTCAATGCTTCACTACTCCCTGATTGCATTTTCTGACACTGTGGAAGGGGGTGTGTGTGTGTGTCAGCACTCACAGTACAGAAACTCACAACAAATGAGCGTATTACATCATGATTTAAGGATTTGACATAATGAAGAATTTGCCGTGTCCCCTTTTCTCTTCTGTTGGTTGAACTACTAACTACCTGCCACATCCCCTTTCCTGTTACAAGGGTTGAACTACCATCTGATGTTCGCTTTTGATTTCTGGTTTGGTTTTTATGACTTAAGGTTTGATCACCGAACTTAACATCTTTTGTTTAATTACTGAGGTTTTTTAGAATCCATATACCTGTTACAAATTTCAGAGATGTTCTTTGACTTGGATCTGAAGAGAGCTCAAAATTCCTGCCTTAGTTTTTAGGTCTCTTTTATCACCACTCCCCCCACCCTTTCCACTCTCTTTGAGCAGTTTGTCTACTTTGCCAGCTTTACATTCCTACCTGTCTCATCATGTAGGGCATTTATCCTCAAGGTTAAGTGACAGACTTACCAACTCCTCCTTTCCTTAAAATTTACAATCTGACTTCTTTCCCCATCTTCTTCATTTCTCACTGTAGTTCTCCATGCAAGAGCCTGTGTTTACACTTGAACATCCTGGAGGGATTTTTTTTATTTCCTACTCTGTGTTTATTTTGTAGGAATAACAGTACCTCTTCTATTTAAAGTACTAACATCTGTGAGGATTATTCAAGTATCTGGTGTTGACTTCTGAGAACACCACTACTAATTTTTAATCTAAAGTTAAGCAGCTGAAGTTACCCATATATCAAAGGAATCTCTGGCCAGAGAGATTAAATGTTATTTAGGGTGCCTCTGTTTCATCAGTTCCAATTCCAGACCAAAATACATTTTTTTCTTTTTTCTTCTAATGCCGTGGACTTCTTTGATACACATGGATTCAGACTGTCATTCATACATGGCAGTAATTCTGATTTTATTGATGGAATAAGATCTTGCAGTTCTCATGGGCAAAGCTGTCATTAAAATACAATACTGCCCAACCATTTTTACTGTGCAGCTATTTAAATGAGTTGCTAACACTAAGAGTCCGCGATTTGAAGATCATTACTTAAGAAAAGTTTATTTTAAAAATGAAGTTTATTTTCAACCCTGAATGGGTTGAAACTCAAGGGCAAATTCTCAGTCCTTTTTCTATCCCCTATCCCATCTTCACTTTTCAATTTCCAGAAGCAAATATGGTAGGAACAATATTTCTTTTGTTTAAATAATGAAATTAATATCTTTTCAGTGAATTTTATTTGGGATAACACTTCTAATGTTTGTTGTATAATACTGTTTATAATTTTATCAGGAGAATGATGAAAATGACAGAAAATGCATACTGGGAAGAGTATGCACAAGAGGAAGAATGGCACAAGAACAGAATGTCAGCATCATGCTTACATGTTTTAGTTTGTTTTTTTCTTTTCAAATATAGACTCAAGGTAGTTATTATTTCATGGACAGGTTAACAGTTTCTGCTATCTGGGATAATATTTTCAGATAGTATCTATATTGTCGTGAGAGTAAATGAAATTTTACTTAATATTCAAACAGCAACTCTCCATCAACAAAAATGGGAAAGAACTTCGTGTCACCAATTTATCATTGAAAACCAATATATTGGGAAGAAATATCTGCCAATGACAAGAAGATTCTATATGTCAATGCAACAGAGCAAAACAGAGATACTATCAGTATAAAATACAAAAAAAAAAAATGGCAGCAACAAATTCCCTTTTGTACAAATCCTATAATAATCTATACTCAACTACATTATACTAGCTAGCCAATTTTGTCATTATAACTTGCATCCTGTACCCCTGTGATCAAGATGTTAACGTCAAAGGTTTAATAAGAGATTTATCTACTTTAATGGAAGTATTGCACCAATTTTTCATAAAGACATCATTTCTAAATTGTAAGGGCTAAATTGCATGGATTATGTTTGTGCAGGAGACATGGCAATATACTGGGAGAAGCAAATAATAGTAGTATATACCCGCAGTTCTTGCACAGCCTTCCCAAAAGTAGCATAGCTACTTAAGAATACATGCCTGTTTTTCATATACCCCATAAGCATCCCAAGAAGCAGGACCTTAGTGGCAGAGCTGGTGCGTCCAAGTGAAGTAGCAGGCGAAGTGTCGGTGCTCTCTCTGGTAGCTCTGCACTGCTTTTCTGATTCAGTCCTAAGAAAGCTAATGCAGGAAAACTACAAAAACTGCTTTCCCAGAAACATCTCAACTAAAACTGTTCCCTAAGGACTGCTTCACAGACTAGAAAAAGAGAAGATAGATGAAGAATCAAATCTTGTCCCACTACACACGAAAACCCTGATTTGAAAACTCAGCTAATATAGCTCAGAATAGCTAATTTCTTCACATGCATTCAATGCATGGTTCTTTGTCAGAGTTCCTGGAAAGATTATTAATTACTGCTCATTACAGTGTGGGCCCTTATCCACTGGGAGACTAATGTAAAACCAAAATGGTTTCTTACAGTCCCCCAGCCATCTGGGTGTAAGAGCTTTCAACTGTTACTGAAGGTTGAGCAATCCTCATAAATATGCAGTCTCTGTTACAGATTTGTTACGTGCTTGACAGAGCCAATGGCTAGTCACAATGTAAAGTGTCACAGAACCAAAATATTTACTAAAAGCTCCCTATTTCCTAATTTTTGGTAGCCCTCGAGATTTCATATATAATCGTATTTTGACTGAATTTGCTGTAGTTTTTGGTTTGGTTTCATTGACTCATTAACTCTAAAAATTTCCTTGCTCCGCACTACTAAGAAGTAAACTATAGATACTTCAAATTCAAGTTTTACATTGTTGTTAGTTACACTTTAAACTTTACTACAGTGAAATTAAAATGTGAGAAGTAATTACCTAAGTTTATTATAGATCCTCACTAAGCAAAGCCATCTAGCTTCTTACTTTTGACTTGTTACTTTAGCAACTCATCTTTGCTTTAAATCTGTATGATATTCTAGAAATAAGGTAGATGGGTGTTCAAAACCATAGTTTTATTGCTTAAGATAAGGGTGGTTAAATCAGCTCAAATAAAATTGAACTTAATGTTTCACCACAATTCCCAAAATGGGAAATAAACTCTTAGATGTATACATTAATTCTTTTCAGAATTTATGACCCTAAAACAAGTTTGCTATGACTATCTTTTAAACATTTATTTCAGCATACTGTTTAGTAAAATAAATTCAGATAGCCAGCACTGTATAACTGTTGGTGCGATGGGAAGAGCAGGATACCAAATAATGACAGTTTGGGTGACTTTACCTTTTCTACTGTAACGATTTCCTGTTGTTAAGTAGTTCTGATCAGTCTTATTACTCAGTCAGTGGCTAGGAATATTTTTAAGAAGTCCCAGCCAGGCATGTTTCCTCCACTTCATTTTTCATTCCTCAGCTTTCAGCACTCTGATTAGATGACACAGTTTCTTTTCTGTTTGTGATTTTTCTGATGATAGTTCCTACCACCTATTTTACAATTTGTAATCCCTTCATCATTTTGGAAGTCCTTTTCCTTAGTTTTCTGAAATTACATCCAGCCTTGGTAACTGTACTACTGAACTTTTTGACTGAGTTACTCATTCTTACTACTTTCATTTTTCTAGGTCCCAGTATTTTATGGTGCTTGCTATTACAATCATTTTGTTTCTCTTTGTGTAACTGCTGCTCAGAGTTAAATGCGAGTCATTATTGGGAAGTCTTTGGGACTTTGGTTTCCTTTTCTTTGCATTTGTCACCAGCATCTACTTTATTGCTTGCTCAGCTTTGATTGTCTAGAAAGAAGTCAAATCATTCACATCCTTAAAAGGTTTTGTTGACTTCTACATGCAGGATCTTCACCAGCCCCTGTGAAATGTAACACCGCTCATTCAGAGCTGCAGAATGACCATCCAGGACTGTGAACATTTGCCCATGGTTATCAGACATGAGGTTTCTCTACCTCTCCCAAACCCTGCCTTTAATCCTTTTTGAAAGTTTTGATTTCCAAACTAACCTGTCTTTTAAGATGACTGAGGCCATCTCTGTGAGAACAGATGCTGGCTTCAATTTAACATGCATTTAGACCTAATGGCAATCACATCTGCTACAGCTAATGTTTGCTACCAGCTAGCTGCTTGCATTTTCCATCCTCCCTTTTAGTCAGTATACTTTTTCATTTTAATTTCAGTTTTGTTCACATTCAGATTCTTCCCTCATTTTAAATTCCTTGTATGTATGCAGTTCTGTTATGTTGAAGTCACCCAGATGAGCTGCAGCTTCACTGCCTTTTTCTTGTTTGGCATTGACATTCATCTGTATTAAACCGTTTTTGTTTTGGTTTGGCTTCTATGATTTCACTTGTCTGAATTTTATATGACAATTGTAATGTAAACCTCCCCTGACTTTATGGAATTGCTTGCATTTTCCCAGAAGGGTAGTCAGTGCTCTCTCTTGGTTTCTAGAGGATGAATTTGAATGTCTTATGCTGGAGAAAACAGTATTAATCTTCAGTTCTGCAGAGACCTCTGCAAGTGATTCACTTACCATTTTTTTAAAATAACATGGCTTGGTAGAGGAAATGTTTAAATAACATCTGAGATACACATTACTCCTAACTAAATTAACATTTAAAGATTGATTCAGGTATAGTTAATAAAAAAACCAAACCCAAACCTAAAATGTTAAGTAAAAAAAAACTTCAGATGTCTATTATATGTATTTATTCTAATCATAGACATTTTCCAAATATTTTGGGTGATAGCCTAGTAGATTTCCTTCATACATTGCAGTATCTGAGCTGTATCAGCTAAGAATTTGGTTCTCTACGTATCCATTAGCAGAATGTAGCAGGTTTTGAAAAGGAAGTAAAGGTATTTACATGGTCAAATCCCCTGAAATTCCACAGGAATTAGTCATCTCAAAAAAAGGTCGCAGAATGGAAACCCGTGCAGAGGGCTCTAACAGTATTATCTCTTGGAATGCAAAAATGTTTTTGAAATAAGATAAGTCGTGCTTCAGCAAATATTTTCAGAGCCATTTGAAAGTTTAGTGGTATCATGATTGAAAGAAACTCCCTTGGTGTCAAGGAAATTCCAGCTCTTTTTCTCTTGTCTTTAACTGTTGCCAGATTCAGTATGCTTCCTGTCCCTTACGCTTATGTACTAAGAGTATAACCTTTGACTGTCCCCTGAATTTCAATGCCACTATGCAGTCATGCTTGTTATTCCTCACAGCGTCTCCAGAACTTTATTTCAGGGACATGTCCTCTCCACCCCTAAATCCCTGTTGTGGCTTTCACCTTGATGCCTTGCCTGTTCCAGCTTCTCCTCATCACATATTTCATGCCATCTCTAGAACTCGGCTTGCCCTACTTACAATTCAAAAAAATGTCCAGACACTTCTCAGACACCTTCACTGGCTTGTTCTCATCTTTGATATCAAACTGAAGCTCTGCCCATTGTCTGCTGGGCTCTGCTTGGTTTATCCCCTTCCTGTTTCCATGTGCCTTAGTTGCCTACTCTGTGCCCATTTCTACGTAACTCTAACTTCTTCCATTCTCAAAAAAAACCCCAAACTAAAAAATCCGGAAATTGCTGTACATCTGTGTTTCCTTCCTTCATCTCAGTCCTGCTGTTTCTGCCTGTGGGTAGCTGCATTGCCTAGAGTTCTTGTCCACAGGAACGTGCCAGACATAGAATTTCAGAGAGAAACCACCAGATCATGGTGTCACCTTCTCTACATTGCAGTCCTTAACATTTCATCTGCTTACCCCTGACTTCTGGTGCCAACACTGGGATGCAACTATACTAACGATAATGCTAATCAAAACTGAATGGCATATGTAGTGAAGGAAAGTCTTCAGAAAACATGGTCAAACTTTCTGTCCTGGTTTGAGGTAAAACAGGACTAATTTTGTTCAGTAACTTTAGTTAGGCCTCTTCTAACTGCTGAAATTAACAGCATGTTGTGCAGAAAACTTCGCTCTCTGAGTGATAAGACCCATGTTTATAGTGGATGCCAAGGAATGGGATGCAGAGAGGCTCTTGCTTAGACTTATTGCTATAACACCCAAGGCCAGCCAACTTTGTTATTTGCCCCGTTGGAGGGTGAGAAGCGGAAAAGTGTAGAGGGGCCACACCTGTGGGGAGGAGCAGACAGGACAGGTGACCCCAAACTGACCAACAGGGTATTCCATCCCATCTGCCTCATGCTCAGTATAAAAGCTGAGGGATCAAAGGGTCAGCCCTCTTTCTTCAATGGGCAGCATCCGAGGAGGACTCTGTCTGTTGTCTGCCTTTGATCCCAATCCTGAATCCAGATCCGGAATCCAGTTCCCGTCTGTCACTGAGTCCAGTCTGGGACTTCCCCAGTGCCTGCTGGGGTCGTGACTGTCATCCTGGGAGCTTGATACGGTTTTCTATATATTTCATTATTTTCTTTTTATTATTTTATTATTAATATTTCATTAAAGTAGTTTAATTCCTTCTAAACTCTTAAGTCTCTCTTTTTCTCTCTCCTGCCTCCTTTCGGAAGTAGAGTAGGAGGGAGAGAGAGAGCATCTGTTGTTCCACCTGATTGGGCCAATCTGGCCCATACCACGACACCTTCTAACCTAGAACACAATATAAGGGAAGCTCTGATATACCATGGGATGCAGTTTCAATTTTCTTATCCATCACTCTAACAAGACTCAGCAATAGAATTATTGTATGTAAGAAAATCTGGTTTCTGATTCATAGTCATAATTCACAGCCATTGCTGTACTCTTCTGAAACACAGTTAACAGCCTTTTGATTGTTGCAGGTCTCTCATCTCCTACTGCTCCTGTAATGCTACTTTACAGCCCTCCAAACATTGTGCAGTTTTACTTGTGAAGTGGAATAAATGCATAGGATTTCTTCAAAACAAGCATCTAACCAGTTGTTCAGGGACCTTCAACAGAAGGGCAAGAACCTGAAAGCAAGGTATTTCAGTACAGTTCCTATATAGTCATTTTGAATAACAAAATATTGGAGCAGATTCACCATTATCAAAACTGTTTGTCAACAGAAAATTTGCTTCATTTTCAGTAAGAGCAGCAGATTCGCTAACCCACTGTTTCCTTGGTTTTCATCGCTGTTACACCACCACTTTTTAATTGCGCCCTTTTTCCAGATTTTTAGCTGTTGATTAAATTCTGTCAAATTACACAGATGCTGTGTGAATTTAGTTCGGGTTGATACAGTCAAGGGCTGCATTGAGGAAAGCACTAATTGTAATAGAGTCCTCACTGAAATTTGCTTTCCGTTTTTTTAAAACCTTATAGCAGTACAGGAGTCAGCCAAAGAAACATCCCTTGTCTGCTGCTGGCATCACATTTATATGTCCAGAAGAATAAGTCATGGGAAGACTTTGAGAAGTTTAGTGTCAAGTTGGGGGCTAAGGTCCAGATGTTCCCCTGAAACTTTATTTGCTTCTTTTGAAGTCTTAAAATGGAACTGAAATTTTGTTTTCCCAGCCCCTAACACACCAAAGGGAAGACAAAAACTAATTTTCTAGAAAATGCCCCTGTCTTCTCAAACACACACCAAACCTAGGCACAGGAAAGCTATTCAAGGAATGTTTACAGAAACAATTTGAGAAATATTTCTAAGCACTTTCTCATTCCACTTAACATCCCAAATAATTTGAGAACAGCTTCCTTCACTGTATTTATTACTTCTACTTCTGATCTCAATAGGATGAACTGTGAAGATATGCATTTTGTTTTGGTTTGAGTTTAGCAATAGTGTAGATCCCAGCAGTCCTGCTTTTACTGGAGTCGTCTCACACAGGCCTGGCAACAGTTCCACAACTGGAGTAAATACCAAAGTTATGGATCAGATGTACAGCATAAAGCAGAGTAAAGCTGTACTGATGCAATACTAACAACAGGAGTTTGCTCCCTGCACTCCAGGTCAAAGAAAGTATGTCTTTCTGGAACAGCCCCACAGGCTTTGCATTTTGACCTGCAGGACATTAAAATGAAGACAGACAAGAACACGAAGGAGGGAGTAAGTTTTAGGGATGAGTCCCTCTTGGAGGGACCCTAGTTTCATTTGCTTCTCCCCTGGCTAACTTAAGCATCTCAACTGGTCTCTCAATTACCTTCCTGATTGCACGAGGAAGAGTTTGTCTTTTAAGACAATCTGGATAAAAATGACTTATATATCAGAAATGACATCTTGAGTTGGACTCTTAAAATGGGTAATAGCCCATTCCTGCACAAAACACCACAACTTGCTGATCTTTTATCTTTCTTTACAGTCTGGGAGTTGTTCTGGACAAACAACTGAAAACAAGCAGTACACGTAGAAACACACGCACCACCAAACACCCTTTGCCACCGCAATTACAGACAACAGAGTAAAGCAAAAACAACGGAAGAAGCAAAAAGGAAAGCCCTGCCACTTGAAGTTTAGAAATTGCTATAAAGCCACCAGTGGTGACAGGGATTACTTGTTCTGTCTTTTTTCATCATCTTCCTGACAGCTGTTGGGGAACATCAACAAGACTTTCAGGCACATCTGGAGGGTAAGTGCAAAAATGTCTCTTGATGCAAATGAGTTGCTCAAATGCATCAGTTAAGAAACCTTCTGTCCCTAGTCCTGCAAGTGGTCAGGAAGTCAGTCAGGCACTATATCATCTATTATTACACTCTGTTTTCCAAAAGCTCTCTTTGTGATTGTCCTCAGTTCCTATGTCTAAGTATGCAGCTGGTTCTGTCAGTCAGTATTATGCTTGTTAACTCCTGAAGAGACCTAAATAGTTACATCCATTTCTGCATGAAATATCTCTCTCGCCATTCACTCAGAGCAGGCCACATTCCAGCTCTTTCAATAATCCTCTGCAACAACTTTACCTCCTCCTACTTCATTATCCCACATGCAGTCACAGAACCAGCTACAGGAGAGGGCCAAGCTACCACTTCTTCATGTTCATGACCAAAAGGGAAAAGACCTCCAATGACACAAGCAGGCAGGGAAGCAGGGTCCAAACCATGCCTGCAACTTTAATGGGCTTCAGTGATCATCCTCCCTTTTCTGCCATGGACAGGCCTGCTCTGCTGCAATGAGCGAGCTCATGACCCACGCTTCTTCTAAGACCAGCAGAATGAGTGTGTTTCCTGGCCCAAAAGATCCTGAGCACGAGTTTGAGAAGTATGAAGTGTGTTGATGGACGTCCTCCCAGTATGTATCCTTTCTTGCCTTTCATAAACCTGCGATGGTCAGCAGATTTTCTCCATTTGTTTGTCCTGTTAACACCTCCTACTCTAACTTCCCAATTTGGGTATCCCATCCCACATCCTGGAAAGCATTTGCCTCAGGATAAGTGTTACTTACTTTGCACATACTGATATGATGAGACAGTGTGACTAGAATTACTTCCCTGATTGGATCACAGCTTTTACATCTCAGAAATTCTGATTTTTTTTAATAAGGACCCACTAGTTTATTGTGGTTAAAAAGCTGTTCAGGTTTTATTGATGATTTAGGAAACAAAACAACAGCAAAAAATCCCAACTTTAAGAGCTCCCTATGGAAGTTTGTTACTTTACACTGTTTAATAAATACTGAAGTGATTCTTTTTACATTATTTAAACAATAAGATATGTGTATTAAAAATTTGCAACGTACATGTACCAATTGTCCCAGTAACATTAACACAAACAACGTCTGCTGCAATCTAGCACAGAATATGTGGACATAAGAATTAGGAACCATCTGATGACCTGGCACTTGCTGGTACAGGAATGAAATTTCAATTAAGTTTTATTATCAGAAAGTGTAAGTGACAGCTCCCACTTGAAACTCCAGAGCCAGTAAACTGTCCAAATAAAGAGAAGGATGTCACTCAGTTAATGGGTTGGATCACACTGCTTGATTAATACTTTGTAAGTAATGTGCTCCCTTCCCATGTTCTTGGGCACAAATTGCTTATGCAGTTGGATTTTTAAGAAGAACTGGCCATATGGCAGGTAAATTGGGAATCCCACTGCAATTTACTGAGAACAGGGCAATACAATAAATGAGTCAATCATTTCCCAGGTTTAACAAGTCAGGATTGCATCTTGTGCAAGATAAAAGCCCAACTGAAAAACTTCATTCTAACAATAAGGCTATGCCAGCTAGCACTGCAACTGTGTTCAGGTTTACCTGGAGCTGTGAAACAAAACTCAGAAGTGCAAGAGAACTTCTCTCCTATCTCAATGCTCACCTTACTATCAGACAGTGATTCAGGTCGTGGTCTTCAGGTCCCAGAGGAAAACGAGCCCATCAGCTCTAGATGAACAAGCCCTAGATTTCCTGTCCTCTCTTGGCCATTGGTAACTATTATTGCTATGATGGTTGTCTTTAATATTTAGTATATAACACTAAGGGTCTGTCAAAAAAGTATCAGTCACCTCATCCAAAAATGTTTAATCTTTTCTACATTACAGTTGAGTTATAGTTCTAGTTCCGTTAAAGAAATCGACTCTGCAGCTTACTGACCCATGAAAGTTATTACAGATCTCAATTTTGTAGTCAAGAAACCAATTTGTGATATGATCGCAGCACCTGGAGAAGGTCTGTTCTGCTTCAACCGACCCCCAGTTGTCTAAACTAGAATCAGAATTTACAAATAAGAAAATTAAATCCAGATTGTGACCCACTGCACTTTGAGTTCATTCAAGAACAATTCCACAAACCCACACTGCTGAAGAGAGTTACAGTCTCACTCTCTGGAGAATTTCTCCAGTGCACATTCAGTGTGTGGATACACTTGACTTTGCAACATTAACCATTAACTTAAAGTATCCATCAGTTTAAGATAGAAAGTAGAGGATTTCTGTATGTTCATTTTAAAGTTCTCCTCTTTTAGCAAAGATGACTGCAGACAGTAATCACTGCCATCCTCCACACAACCGAACCATCACAGCCTTTAGATTAAGCTTCATTGCACAAGTATAGTATTTTTTTATTGTTTATATTTATGCTTTTTGGGTACTTTGTATTGAGTAATGTATTTTTCACTCATAAAATTATTTCTCACAGGCCATATGCAAGCTTTGTACAAACAGAAGCTATTCTCAATGTTGAAAAACCCTAACAAAAACTGACTCTACTCCTAAATTCAAGCAAACATCAGTAGCATAAACCTGTTCTCTGAGTAAGCTCTGCTTGGAAACTAAATGGCCAAAGTGCTCCCAAGGGCAGCAATTAGCATTTTAGCCAGTGGAATCATTTGGGGAGACTCTTGTAAATTTAATGAATTCTCCAGTAGTCAATCCATCATAGTCACCAATATGCTGGCAATACTGCTACTGATAATGTTGCCAATACATTACAAGCCCTCATTTATTGCCTTAAATTTTAATGCAATGAATTCTGCATATGAACTCTTCTCAGATGGTGATACTTTGTGCTAATGCAATCCTAGATGGGCCATTTGGGAGCATAACAAGACTGAACTCTGTACGCTTGGCAGGACGTCACTGGGAAGGCAAGACATTTCTCACCCAAGCTTCTGTTCTTTATCTCTTACCTTCCTAATACTTGTGGCTCTAAACTAGAACATAATTAGATCCACCCCTTCTGGGCTTCATTTTATGGATTAGAGAAAAGCACAGGGGAGAGGTCTGAGTGAAAACTCAGGCTCCCTATGTATTCAGCCAGCTTTTAGACATGAATATGGAAGTGCTGAATTCAGCAGTGACATACAGAAATACAGATGATAGCGCTTGAAGGACTCAAGACTTATCTCACCCATCCCCTTGCCCTTAGGCAAAAATCACCTTGTAACTACATCAGTCCTGACAGATTTTTGTCTAGCTCATTTTTTAAAAAAACCAGTAAGAGAGATTATGCATCTTCCCCAGGCAACATGTTTCAGTGCTTAATTATCCTGAATGTTAAAAGTTTTTCACAGTGTCAAGCCTTGGTGTCCCCTGTTACAATTTAAGTCCATTATTTCCCATCTTAGATGCTACAGACAAAGAGAACAGCTTCCTCTTTAAAAAGGAGCTTTCTGCATACTTGAGACTTGCCTTTTCTCTTGTTTCTTCTCTGGTCTAAGCAACCACAGGTCTTTCAGCCTTCCCTCACAGGCCACTGGTCATTCTTATTGTTTTCCAATTACAGCCATACACATCTTCCTTGAAATACAGTACCCTGAGCTATACACAGTCACTCCAGTGGAAGTTTCTCTACGACCTAGTAGATAGGGGGAACGACCTCACACACCTTTCACTCTCTCTCTGTGAGTGTAATACACATCCTTCCTCTTCTATCAATTAGCTGTTAATGAAAATAGTGAGTCATAACAGACCTTTACAATGCCTCACTACTACTTATTTCCATTTGGACAGTGACCCATGGAGAACTACGCACTGAGAACACAAAACCAGCCACATGAGAACTTTCACATCCAGAGCATGTTCCCCAGCTTATCTGCAGGAATGTTGGAGAATCCTAATGTCAGGACTCATGATATCTATTGAGTCTCCCCTATCCAAATAGCCTGTTACAAAGTCATAGAAAAAATGGATTAGTCTGATATAATTTGTTCTTGACAAATCCATGCTGGCTATTACTCATTTCCTTAACTTCCAAGCATTTACAGGATGTTTATGTGATTATTTGTTGCAACATTTTTCCTCTTGGATTTCAAAAGGAAAACAGTCAGGCAACATGCAGGTAATCAGTAGTAAGGACAGTGTGTCCAGAAAAACAAATGATGAGTAAGGGAACACAACATACCTCAGTGGCTTATGTCCATAAGCAACCAAAACTCAAACAGATCAAAGTGCAGTTGAATAGCAAAAAAAAAAAAAAAAAAGCTTTAAAGTGAGACTAAAGAAATCCTTTATGTTCCTTATTCATCTTTACTCACTGTTAAGGTAGACCCACCAGAACACACAGAAACTTAATAATGGTAGGATTAAGCCATAGCAGTATGATTAGACTCATTCAAATACCTGAACAACTTTGCCTTAACAGGGTAACTTAACTGTTACAAAACTACACTAACAAGACAAGCAGTTCAAGGTGCTCTAAAGAGAAGTAAGTATTTACATGAGTCAGAATAGAAGTTGCATTTCCACTAAGTAGACGTTGCATTTCTACGTAGGCTGGAAGTGACCTACGGTACAGATTTCTCACCCTCAGTGCTTAGGAAGAAGAGTCCTTCCAGGTGTATCCGGAACAGGATTATAATAATCTGTGAAGCACCAGGCACTGGCTTTTGCTGGTGACAGAAGAATCTAAATCAGAAGGAAATTCAAAAGTTTATGGGGACATAGAACTTGGTTTGCATCAAAAATAATAAACTAAACAGGGCCAGAGCACAAACCTATGCCCTGGTAAATGAACAACCATGATGTTTAACAGCCTGCACCTCACCAGCTGGGTTTAGTTGCACCCAGTGGCCCTGTCCCACATGTGCAGGCTTGGTTTGGGGGACAGCATGGGCTGGGAGCAGTTCCCAGGAAACAGACCAGATAAGACCTTCCCTGTACAGAAGTAAAAGAATGTGATGATATTGAAATGATTACAACTCTGCCACTTGACGATGGGCTGGAAGATAGATCTCAGCCTGCTGTATTTACTATTATACATGTAGCCTTGGAGACCAGCCTGGAAACAGAAAAGATTTCCCAGACTGGTGTAAAGAAACTTACTGAGAATCTTGACAAGCTCAGAGCATGTCTCTACGCAGTCCCTCAGTGCCATCTTGATGTATTTTTGGCTTAACCTGGCAAGCAGCTTGCACTCTGGCTCACCACATCAAAAGGCCAGGCTAGGCATCCAATGGTTCATATGGAGACGGCAGGGAAAAGGACCTAAATCCTAACAAGACTAGCCCTTGGATCCTAGTGCATGCCTGGGTAGGGGAGCACAGCTCCCTTTTTTCCCCATGCAAGAACAGCGTATTCCTCTTCAGTTTATGGCAGATCCCAGTCTGCAATCCAGGAGAGATAGGTATAAGCCCCTTTTCCCTAAGGAAGGGCATAATGTCAAAGTGATCTTTTTCCCTGAATGACAGGGCCCCTCCAAATCCCAGCTTTCATGGTAGAGAGTCTTGAATATAGTTGGAAGGGCAGAGATATTGCAGGTCTTCACATAAACTTCAAAAATAAAGCAGAAGGTGAAGCCAAAATGTGCTTTCATGCCTCCATATCCCACTATCTCCAATCTTTACCTCCTTCCTTGGACCTGAGACCTTCAGAACTTCTCTTCACGCAACTCGGTAGAGCCAATTTACTTAATTATTGCTTTAAACCTCCCTCCACTATTTCCTTCCACTCCTGAATCCCTTGATTACATTTCACCTTCCAACCAACATTTAAGCCTACTCTTTTCAAATTTGTACAAGCTCTTTCTGAATTTTCACAGCTGGACTCAGATTATATTTCCCTCAAATAAAAAGCTGCAGCATCCTTTCCTCCCTTAATTTTCAATACTGTTTGGATTCAAGCCTGCACTGAGTCACACACTTCATGCAAAAAACAGAGCTTTGCAAAACTTTTGAGTTTTCCATTAATTCATTTTCACCACTCAGTCAGCACTTTCATACCTAGAAAATCTTTTTTAAAGAAAAAATATTTTCAGTTTATTGCTATCTGACAAACTACTGTGTATTGAGCACCAGAATGAATAAAGCTGAGTGACAGACAACTTGATCAAAGGCAAAAGTTAAGCTTCATGTCTCAGCAAACACTGGTGGAATCTATAAAATCTAAGAGAAGATTCTTTGGAGCACAAGGAGAAAGTATTTCAAAAAAGTTTTTTTAAACAATAATATTGTTAAGAAAAGCATATGGCATATCACAGATGGACCAACATTTGCATGAGATCGATCCGTAAAGGAAGAAAGAAACATAACTGGAGAATAGCTTTGAAAGTTATGAGCATTAAAACCAGCAGCAGAATTTGCAAAGCCACAACAGAGCTACAGCATGCCTTCCTTCATTGCTTATGCATGACTCGAGCTTCAATATGCTTAATAAATCACTCTGAACCTTGTATCCATACTGGATTTTTTAAAAGATCTATCAAACAGATAGTTCTTTAACTTCTGTGTTTAGAATTAATTTTGTTTTAACCAACCAAAATGTATCCTTTAAATACACACTTAAACACATAACTATCAGAGTAGGAACTGCTATTTTTAATTTTAAATTTGCCCCACAACCATATTAGTCCATTCCTATTTCACAATGGAAAAAGACATTACCACCCATAAATGTACTTTGCATTTTCAGATTCAGTTTGATTTCACTGTTCATGGATAATCATTAGGTGTGATGCAAGAGCTTAATATAGTTTTTCTTAACACTTTCCCTATAGAAAGCTATTTCACAGCTACTAGGGTAGCACAGAATATGTTTGTATGTTATGCTCTTTTTCGCATGGTCCATGACAAGAAATTAACTTTTGACTCTAAACTTGGTTTCTGTTCTCAAAAGGATAAATTACAAAGTGCCAAATCTGAAGTGGATTTGCTTGGGTGGTTTGGGATTTCAGTAACAATTGCTTTAAGCATGGATATTGGGCTTTAATACAGTACCTGTTACATTATTCAGGCTTGAATCTATTATTGAAAAAGTGAATTTGTAACTTGTAAACAAAAGAGAAAAAAATTATTTACTAAGTCAGATTTCCCAAGAGCTTGGATTGGAGGCTTCTTGGCAACAGTAAGAGCTTTGCCTTCTGCGTTATTCTCCCTTAGGCAAAAGAGATGAGTTGCGTGCTTTTATAGCGTGGAGATAATATTCATTCAATGTCGATTTTTAGCGAGAACCTATCAGATTTAACAACAGACGCAACTTCAAATTCCAGGAGTAAATCCTTACTTAGTGCAAGCAAGGAGGGAAGGAGGTGCAGGTCTCAGAATTACAAACTGGCAACAACATGGAGAATCTGTCATCTTACTAAATACATTTAATAATCATATTTTTTGAGTCAGCTATTCTTAGATTAATTTTCTTTGGATGCACCACATTTAAAGGTGTTAGCCCTTGGAGCATAAAAATTCAAGAGTAAGAAGTTGTAAATTATGGAATAGGTCTCACTTCAACTGAGGGCAAACGAGAATTTATCACATAGCCAGAGCACAATAAAGCCCGCACTTTCAAAGATAAGCTGAAAAGACCTTTCCACTGGGAACTAACCACTTAGTTAAATAATGATATGCCAAGTTTTAAAAGCTGTTTTATCTAGGTGGTGGTTGCTCACAGGGTGGTTGTACTAAAGGTCCAGTAAAAAGTATAAGAAAAGGGCACACATACAGTAGCCCTTCCTCGCTTTACTCCCAGCCTTTGCTGGATGCATTGTCCCAGCGATGCATCCTCGAGAACATGCTCATGATCCCTGCAGTGCTAAAGTAATCATTTCAGCCAGCTGCATCCCAGACACCCTTGCTCCATCCTTTTATCCTGTGGGAAAGCACACATGGGGCTCCCTCAGCTCTTTCTGTCTTCCATTATTTTCCAAGGGCTTGTGGTGGAAACATAGCCCTTCTTCCAGAGGAGAGATGGAAAAAGCAAAGGATGATTCATGACACACATCTTAGTTACAATTTTAGAAAAGAAATCAGAACAGGCTAACTACATTTATAACACTGGAGATACTTTTAGGCTGACCTGATGGTCAAGATACCCCAGATCAAATATGAAGGATTATAAATTTAAATTAGGTTCTTTTAAATGACAGTTACTGTTCTCAGCAATCTACATGTACCATTAGTCTTTATTTCCAGTGCTACTGCAGTGAACTTTGGAGCTTGAGACCACCATACGGATGAAGGCTGGATGAACAAAAAGATAGATTGGGACTCTGTAAGCAGCATCTCTTTCTGCAGTCTTGGCTGATCAGGAATGGCACCCTGTCCGTCTCTGGGGTGCCAAAAGCACTGGGCATAGAGTTAGTGTTATTCTTCCAAAAGCCACTACACTGGCATTAGTAACGATGTACAAGGCAAAAAGGACAGTTGCTTCTCCACGACCTCCACTGACCATGCTTTCTTGAAAGCAAGAGGAGCTCATTTATATGGATGAGCCAAGCAAATGAAGATCTGGAGTTACTGACAGCGCACTAGAAGAGCCCTGGTTTTAAAATGGCTGCGGGTAACAGGAAGGCTCAGTGATCAGGCATCTCCATCCCTAGGTTCCCACAATGCCCCAACATACCGTGAAGTTATGAAAGGCTGTGAAACATTGCAAGACTAACTGAAGGAGAAAACAGATCACCAGGCTGTTAAGAAGTCTTCACATTTCTCTGTCATTTAGAACTGGTTCTACAAATAGGCAGAATATGTAGTTTTACCAGGCTCTTTTAGCCCCCTAAGAGTCCCTTAGGCATAAAAAGAAAAACATTTATTTTTCCGTTAGATGCCTAAGAATTCAGAAACAATACAGGTTATTCATCAGTGTCAAGTTTTGGGCTTCTTCCTCTTCACAATAGGTTTTCAAATAATAAATACTCATTTGTTGACCTAGATAATCTGACTTTTTGCAGGCTTTCTCACTCATGGCAACAAAATTAAATACTGCATTTTCATCTGGATACTCTCCACGCTCAAATACCCATCCTCCTTTAAAAATGCTATGGGTAACAATAATCATAATACAAAAGTAGTCCCCAAAATAATCCAAATTGTTGTGTAACCTGCAACAAATCAAGGCAGAAGGGTTATTGTGGGAAAGGAACTAGATCATGAGGGGCCAAGAACAAGGTGACGGGATAAACTTCCCTTGGGCAAATGCCCTACACGGTTACTGAGTCACAAGGCTTTCATACTTATTCATAAATTATATCTGGAAAAACACAAAGCTTCATAGAGACTGTAGTCATCCAGGTAAGCAGAGTAGACAGAAACCAGATACTTTAATAACTTCTTTTCAAAACCAACCCAGTCGAGTAGCAGTGAGAGATCAGCTCCAGCATAACTCCCTTAAGTCTCCTCCAGTTCCCCCAGCACAAGGAAATAAATAGCCTAAGACCTACAGAAACATCCACTAACCCTCCACTCCAATGGCCCATGTCTCTGCCTTCACACAAAGCAGTCACTTCTTCCCTGGGCTATGACTGTCACCACAGGGACAAGCCAGGACATGGGCCTAGCTCAACAGGGCCATAGAGAGCTGGAGACCAGCACTGCTGCAGCATTACTGATGGCCCCAAGGGCTGAAATGGGGCCCTAGGCCATGGGCAGGGCGGTCCCAGGTAAGGCTTATCAGGGCCATTAAGGCCTGAGGATGCCTCCAGGGACATGACACTCTTCCAAATACCTTTACCTAGTATAACATAGATTTTACCACTGCAGACACAGCTGGTGTCAAATCCAGAGTCCGACTTTGGTGTAGGTCTTCCAAAGACCCACTGCCTTTCAAGATGAGATTGCCTAAGGGGTCTCAGGGCTGTATCCCCATCCACACAGCTTTTCTCAGCAAGAGATGCCCTCAGCCATCTGGTGGGGAACAGCTGCAGATCCTTCTTCCCCATCCAACCCACCTGTGGCTGCATTCACTCCTGGCCCGCTCTGGAAAATGGAGCCAGCACACAAATCCCCCTTCACTCCTCCCTGGTAGCCCGGGCTGGGGTTTGATGTGGCACACCAACCACAGGCACTGCTCAAAGACACCTCTGCAACGTAAACATAAAACAGTGTTGACCCTTGTAGTACCTGTCTGCAGATTAACCCTCTCTGCTTCATCACCACAGCATTTGGCATACTTTATTAAGCACTTGTTTTTTGCATAGCTTCCCACAAACCCAAGCAGGGGAACAGCAGTGACAGTAGCCATTTGCCATCTAATAGCACAGGGGGGGTTCCTGCAAATACAGTTTACCTAAATGCCATCTGCTCTCCCACACAGTCAGGACTGTTTTTCTTGTGTAAGGAGTTATCCTGGACATAGTTTATGTAACCCTCTGAGGCACGTTAAGCCCAAAGCCTAATTGTTTTTGAGATGAAGACATATAATTTAGACAATCAGGGTCTAAAATTATGTCTTCTGAAATCTAGTTCTGGTTAATTACCGAAAAAGGAGTAAAAAAGAAATTCTTTTATTTTCTCCTGCCTTTGCCTCTGTCTGAACTCCCTGTTTGTTTTTGCTAGCTCTCTTGTTAATAGCCAATGTGGGTCTCACACTAGGGTGTCCCAAGATACATTAATAATTTCAAAGCACTCTGTTCTTCTGTGTATTCCTCACCCTTGCTAGAACAGTGTTATTAATCACCTAACAGTCCCATATGTCTCCAAATCAAGGAGCCTATCACTTCCTCCAGAAGCATCTTCCCAAAGCCTCGTGGGTGAGCCTGCCCCTTCTCCCTGTGCCTTCCTCCGCTGACCCCAGAGTGTGTACAAATTGTGCTGACTTTTTAAAAGAAATTACTGCAGGTGCCTAGCTCTTTGTTTATTCTGGCAAGGCTGAAAATAGCAACTGCTAACAAATATTTTGCCCTTCACAAGGCTTCTCACAGAGATGCAGCTGTTATCTCATCTAGTAAAAGTGCCAGCCCTAAGGGGAAAACAGACACTTAATTAGGTTAGGATAAGCTTCAAAAAGGTGACTATCTAAAATTAATACCCATAATGCTGTGTGGGCGCAGATCCTTAAACCGAATCCTCACTTGTGCGGTAGGGAACAATTATTTCCAGCTTTTTGTTTCCCATACTTGTCTCTCATGGATTGATTGCTCTGTTTAATCATCAAAAGCACCCTGTGAGAGGAAAAAGCATGGCTCTGTCGAGGTGGACAGATCCCTGGGACATAACGTTAAGGTTCTGGGGAATATATCACCCTCTGGATTCCTGAATTTACAAACCTGCTGAGGCAAAGTGCATCCAGAGAGAGTCCACTGCAGGTTTTACAATGAGACCAACATGTTATGCAGAACTTTGGGATTTTTGTCTGCACCCTGTGAAAATCCACACAACAAATGGTGGAACCTGTGACACCTTTTCCCCAGTAAACTTTAGCACCCTGACACGACAAGCTTCCTGTAATTAGGGACACAGTAGTTAGTGCAAAATTTGCAAGGAACAAATCCAGGTCAGATTCAATTATAAATACACATTCCAAAATATATTGGGCTTTGGACAAAAAGCCTCCAAAGTGAGATAAAAAATTTTATATTCTGAGCCTCTATTATCCATACTAAAAGGAGAAGTTGTTCAAGCACATTGCCATTTTCATGAAATAGCAATTAAAATAACACTAATACAGAACAGAATTTGTTTTGGAAATTGAGCCACATATGAGAGCCTCACCGAGGAATTTCTATCTCATGGTCCACTGCAACAGTGTCTGCAGGAAAAACTCCAACAGAGAGGCTAAGCAAAAGGTCATACCAGAACATTTATACTGGCTTAGTCTGAAGGATCACAAAGCTCCAGGTACAATCCACTAATCCATTTTTGCAACACCCCATCATCCTTTTTTATAGAATCCAAGAAGAGAGACATAAATCATGGGCCTTCTGACTTCTTTTTTACATTATGTCCTCTCTGAGCTTGAAAGCTTGCCTCAAAAGTTTATGAGGACAACCAGGGCGGTCTGTCAAGACTCTGTTTCCCTGCTCACATATATGAAATTATTTTTAAAATTATGGGGTACTACAGTCTGGTTAAGAGGCAAAAGGGATTAAGCCTGATTTAAAACACTTGAGGCTAAACAATGTTTGATATTTAAACAGAAATACCTTTCTGGGATTTCATACGGGGCATGTCAGTTACATCTGTAGTTTCACATAAGCACATAGACACACACTCAGTAACTTACTGCAATTAAAAATAAATACACCAAGTCTTTGCATCAGTCCTTGAAAAAGCAGATGTAAAGGAGACTACAACCAAGAAGTTCTGGGTTGCTAAGATATTGTTTTTAACAGTTTTGACTATTAATGCATAAGAGAAGATTAGAAAGCCAAGAACCTGCATCAAATAAGAAAAGACACCTCAATGTTCAGCTCCCAGTTTTGACTGTTATCCTGTTTTTCTTCAAACTTGCAGACTTTTGTGCCCCACTGTTCCTCAGGCAAATGCTTATTGTAATAAAGATGGAAATATTCCCTTGCCACTGCCCCACGCAGTGTGAGGAAATAATTGCCTTCTTTTCTCTGGATAGATTCCAGCCTCTGTACATTTTGATAGTTAAAACAACAACAAACATTCAGATCCATCAATGAAATGAATCATTAAAATCCTATAGTTTCTCCTGTCTCACCAGGGGAAGAAAATCAGTCTCAAAATAGGCATTGTTATGAAAGATCCCAGGGTAAGTATAGCAGCTTCTCATCCATGCCCCAGGCCATGGCTCTGCTTTTTCCACGAAAAGCATGCAATAGAAAATACATGGACAAGCAGTCAGGATCTAGGGCCACATATTACAGAAGGGTAATATGCATCACAACTATCCCTTTTGTAACACTACAACTCACTCATCAGCAAGGAGGGCTCGAAGAAGCTGTAGCTCAGAGCTCCCTCAGGCCAAAAGCAACACCCGTGGGTTGCTCTACAAACTTAGCTTATGCTGGATGATAGCTCATGGACAGGAGCTGTCTAGCCCAGTTTCTATTGCTGTAGCAGATAGCAACCCACAAGTGTTTCATTGGCTCCAGCTTATTCGTTTTACTTCATTTCACAATGCTGTGATTCATGACTGGATGGTATCCAGAGTTCCCACTCGTAAGGCAGTACAAAATAATGAGCAAGGGCTGTTTCAGGGGTCCTGACGTGTCTGGCTGCCAGGCACACTGAGCCCACCCTAACAGTTCTGTTTAAGAGCAACAATAAAGCTCCAAGGATGGTCCTTGCTGAACACGCAAGGGGAAATAACCCCACTGCTTCAAGAAACTCATACAGCCGCAAAGGCTTCTGTGCCCAAGCACAGGCAGGTCCTGATGTTATAACTCCTCAGAGAGCTAGGCAGGACACATCTGTTTCAGTTTTCAAGGATATACCTTGAAGAAGTCGCCATGTCACAGAATTTGAGAAATTCACTAGCAAATAATAAGTTAAAAGCACTTATATGTACTTCTGCCAAGGGGAGGGCAGGCAGGAAATAAGTAAAGGGAGAGTCTTAAAATATTATGCAACAAACTAGTCACTGCTAGATTTTGTCTGTAAAATATACATTGCTGAGGTCAACTGACAACCTCAGTCACAAACTTTACTGAGCCTTTTCCGAAAACTGTATCAAATTTCAGACTTCACAGTGAGACCAGCTGAACTTTGCCTGATTTCTAGTTTTTGGCACAACTATTGGAAAGCTTTAGTTATCAGATGCCAAAAAATTATTCTTTCAAGATAAAAGGTAACGTGGTTCATAATCATTCATGTTGGAAAATTACAGAAGTGGCTGGAGTTACACTGGGGAGCAGTCTGACCCCCCATCATCCAGCCTTAAGTTAATTACATGAGGAAATTTACCATTTTTATATTTTACTTTTACAGATCATTAAATACCAATGTAATTGCTGTGCTGTTTCATTTCTAGAACATGAATTCTAATTAATAGCATTGCAGTAAGTTAATTTAATATGGTAATAGCTTCAGAATAGCTTAATTGTTGTCATTATAGAGTACCTGCAGATGTTCAGCCAATCAGCTCATTCATTATCTGACCATTCTCATGTATCCATACATAGAGAAGACTTTGCCTGCAGGAAGGGTAATGAAATGTTTCCAGTGTTAGTACTGGAAAAAGCTTTGCCTTTTTTAAGGGTGAAAGGTCTAAGGGGAAGGAGGTGGTTGTAGCTATATAGGAGAATTTTTTTTGACATCACTGACATTTTAGGAAATGGAACTCTCTCTCAATGTCTGTAACCACAACATGCTGTCCTATACTGCCTTCCACCTGCACAACTATTACAATATGCCCACAAGCTCTGTATAAGTCAACACTGGGCCATTTCTACATCATTTCAAGCAAATTCTCATAAGGACGTGATTGAGAATAACCAGATGGCACTATTCTTGCTCTACTTAATGGTGCTTATCTAGATGAAAAGAACATATCGTTTCTGGAGACCTAGAAGAAGGGAAAAAATTGAAAAATATACTTTATCATTTCATTCCATCTGATCAAGAAACCTTTTTTTTTAAGGTGCTACAGCAGTGTCAGAATATTTGAACTACTGGCGTGCAATTTTTTCAGTCTTTGCCTTCCTAAAGACTGGCATTTTCTTTATGACTTGTATACCTCCAAGTGCACCCTTGGAACTAAAAAAGACAATAAAAATGAAGGACATAAATTTCATGGAAGTAAAATACTATTTCCAATATGAAGGTAAGGAAACAGAGGCAAACAGAGTGAAATTACTTTCCACAGTCACTTTAGTTAAGAAATAACATATGGAACAACCTGGAATCAAAGAAAATTTGAGGTGGGTCTGGAGCTTGTCTCGTCCAATACTCCGCTCCCTGCAGGGACACCTTCAAAGTGATAGCAAATTTCTAAGGGACTTGTCCAGTCAAACTCTCTATACCTCCAAGGATGCAGACTCCCCACCTTCTCTGGACAATGTATCCCCATGCTGCATCCCTCTGGCTGTGACATTTTTGTCCCTGTACCGAGCTGGTGTTTGTCTCGTTGCAGTGTGTGACTGATGCCACTGCATGCCTGTCTGTGCACCTCTGGGAAGAGCCTGTGTCCATCTCCTCAGTCCTCCTAGCTGGAGGCAGCGATCAGATCTCCCTAGTTTCCCCCAGGCTGAACAGACTAAGTTCCTCCATCTCACCATTGCGCTGAAATTGTTTCCATTCAGAAGCAAGTGTGCTTTTATTCTTGGCTAGAGCTATACAGATTTCCCTGTCCTTGTTTCCATGTCAGGGTTGGTAGCTTTTCAGGACTGGCATGCAAGATTGTACTTTGCTTTCCTAAATTAGAGACTCTGTGTGCTGGTAGGAAGCCAGCAGGAGATGCTTCCTCTTCGGCGGGTAAGACAGTGCCAATCAGCCTACAAGTAGTACCAGGCCTCTGTGTGAAAAAGTAGCTCCTGGCAAGCGTAGGTCCTGAGGCTCCTCGCATTCCCAAATGCTGTCTTTCCCAAAATGCTGCAGGCCTCAACTCACTCCTCTGCTTGGAAATCTGCCTGCAGTTAGTGCTGCCTGAGCTGCCTCGGTCATAATGACTCAAATAGATGTAACCTTGTTTCCATGCTGCAGTTACGTAAAGCATGAAAGGACTGTTCATCTCTTTATGAAAGGAAATGGGCGTTCTTTACAATTTATTCAGGTTCTTACTCTGCAAGTTAAAACTTACAACATTAATAGAGGCTCTGCACTGACAGCCTTTAAAAAGAAGGACAGATGATCTTTGTGGCATGCGCTGTATGTTTCTGTAGCACAAGAAACATTACAGCATCATTTTTAGGAGAGAAGAGACAAATTTCTGTCAAAGGAGCAAGACTAAGTAAAATAAGCTGAATTTGCCTTGCAACCTTCTCTCCTCAGTAGCAGAGATCTGATTTTGCTCTTAGACTTATTCAAATACAGTAAAGTAACAGCAGAATTCAGCAAATGACAGATCTTTAATTGACAGCTAGGTAATGTGCCCTTTATTCTGCTTCTGTACAGATCATCCTTATCTATATATTTGACATACAGGTTCACTAAGTCAAGGGACCATTGTGCAGCAGAACTATAAAAGAACATTCATTCTGATTTAGTTTTGTAATTAATCTGAGGTCCTTGGATCTAATTCAAGGCCATCTCAGTATCTCAGATTTTAGAAGAGTTGTTCCTATTTTATACCAGCATGTGTTAAAGAAAATATTGGCCTCTTTTCCTGGAGCTGGACTTGTGCAACGCTTACGTGTAAAAATAATCCCACTGAGACCCCCAGAGCTGCTTTGATTGCAAAAAGCCAAATGTTCCTATCTACTACAAAGCAAGGGAAGGAGCAAAGGGCTCTGCAAACTGGAAGAAAGGACAAGACAAAAGCACAGACGAGATGGGAGAGAGAGCTTTGCCCTATATTCCTGGTGAGTTTGCAGAATCTCTTCCATATTAACATTGCAAAGTTTGGTATCTGTAAGGTTCAGAGGAGCCAGCGAGCAGTCCCTGGAAAGGGCATAACCCTTAATGACCAGCATGTTTTTCAGTCAAAGTTAATGCTGCTTCCAGCAATGTTTGCAGCACCTCAGTGCAGCTGCAATCGCCCATCGCAGCACAGAGCAGCAGCAAAGCAGCTCTGGCAGGAGGGATTTTTAAGGGCAGGGCTACCACTTCTTGGGATAGTGAGCAACAGCAAACCAGTGCCACTGCCACGATGGAAATGCTGCCCCACTGAGTCTAGCTGGAACAGCCTGTGCCAGGCTATGTGACTGTGGGGAGGTGAAGGTAAAGACTCCTGAGCAGCTGCAGTGCACACTGCATACCCCAGCCTTTCATTTCTTGCTGCAGTGAAGTCTCAGATTTGCAGCGTGCACAGGCTATTTGTGGCTTTCTGTATCTCTCATACTATCACAAACCTCTTTCCTCTTCAGGAAGGTGCTTTGGGTTTATGTCAATTTGCAAAGCATTTCAGAGAATTTCTTCTTTCTACCAAAAGAGAAAGGTAGGAGGCATTTCACCAAGATGAACAGGAACCAGCACAGAAGCAGAGAAATTACTCCTCACAGTTTCACAGGTGCTAAAGTCTGACCAGCTTTTGGCTGACAACTAGGAAAAAAATGAGAGAGATGTGCTTTCTTTGCCTCCTTTTTCTCTCAGGAAAGATCTTGAAAGATCTAACTTCAATGAGACTGGGAAATTGAAGAAAAGAGACAAGAGAGGTAGAAAAAAGATGACCCCAAACTGACTATTCACTCTCTCCTCTGTGATTCATTCCAACTCACTCACCTGACCTGCAGACAACCCCTTCCAGGAGAGCAGGGGAAAAATCCCTTTAAGGGACATTTTTCTCTGAATAGAGAATGCCCAGTCATCTACAGTTTCCTCCCTCACTCTGTAGGAGATTGCAGTCCAGAATGGAAACAGGACGCCTGTCATGGCAGGGATGGTGAATAGGGTAAGTTATCTGCTACTGAAACAAAGCGTGTCTCAAAAGGAAGAAAAAAAAGAAACACGCAAAAAAACAAAAGAGAGACTCTGCCAGATCAGACATGAACATAAGAGTCATTACTTCTCTGAGAAAAGCTACTGGTGTTCTGTCTGCTATCTCCGTAATGTCTGAACTATCTCAAAGGGAAAGGAGTGTCAGCATACAAACAAGAAAAGGAGTAAGAACAAAATGATGAAGCTTTGTGTGACAGAAATCGGAAACTCGGAGACTTTCATGCCAACACACAGTACTGCCAGTCTGTTGCAATTGCCCTGTTTGACATCAGTCCCTAGGTGTGGTCTGTCCTGTGTATGATCACCACTAGCTAGCTGGCCAGCCAGCCAGATGTACCTCCACTGTAGTCACCTTTGGGGAGGTGGCTGTAGCTGGAAGGAAATGCATGGAAGTGGAACTGCTTCTCCTTTTATTTCATTAAAAAACAAAACAGGAGCTGTTCCCCTTCCTCTCCCTTTCCTGGATCTGGGAGGAGAGAAAGGTAAAATAAAATCTTATTCAAAAGGATAATGAATTTTCAGCTCCAGTGAACTATCACTATCATAAATGTCATTATTTTTACTTAATGATGCATCTCAAAGAAACTATTAAGTATGGACATTACTTTCTGTTAGTGCACATTAGTGCATGTTAGAAAGTAGAGAATAATCTAACTAGTCTTAAATTTAGAAGTGTTGTACTTAGAAAACGTTGCAATACTCTGAGCTTATACATACAACCTATAACATTTATTGTACCATACTGTATTTTTCTCCATCTTAACACAGTTCTGCAACAGTCAGCAAAGAGTCCATTCAGAGATCTTCCCAGTTGCAAATTTTCCAAAGGAAATTCATTTTCCAGGGTCATTTAAAAAAATATATTATATTCCAAGCTGTTAGAAGACTTTTTTCTTTGAACTGATTTCACTCTTTGTTCTCCAGCAGGCAGCCCACTTGCAAAGAGTATTTCCAAGACTCGTTATTCACATGCGAGATCCCAGCAACACTGCAGAACCCACCGCTGAAGATGTGTGATACTGAATCAGTTCCCCAGCAGACTGACCTAACCTCCATAAACGTGTCGTTAAAAGCTAACTATTTCCATCCCCCACCTAGCAGTCTGCACATAGAGGGAACATTAATCTTGAAGGCTCTCCATTTTGTTCTCTGGGAATATTTGAGCAATTCCAATTTGCAGCAACACTTAAGTGACTATGGAAAGATGTGAACAGAGCTTAAGTAATTGCTCAAGTGCTAAGACCATTTTTTTCTTATTCTGCAGCCAATTCTCAGGCCCTTTTAGCCTATGAAAATATAGTTGTCCCTTGGGATTTAGAATTATACCACATGCCGGAGATTCAGCTAAAAATGCCTTAGCTGCTGGACTACGTCATATACAAAGCACATGTCAAGTCCCTGAACCACTGCTCAACCCTTAGACAGGCCATTTCTTTTTCTAACCATGATAACTGATGGTGGGTAGTGAGTGGAGAGTAGCAAACACTGTGTCAGGGCAGCAAGAAAAGCTAAATCTGTTCATCCCATGGCTGAATTTGTCCCTTTCTGCTATCAGCCAAGGGTGACAGATGAAACATTGTGTTAACCTGATGTAATTAAAAGATAGACCTGGGGGGAGACAGTACCAGCGACAGCTGTCAAAACATAGTTCAGGCACAATATTTAAGCATCTCTTATCAGTGTTTATTCATTCAAAGGTTTTACTAATAGAGAAGAGCTTGTGTACAGCTGCATGTGCATGTCTGTACTTGGGAAGACAAGCTGCCCTCGCCGGCTTCTCATGGAACTGTGCAACACTTCGATGCTGGTTGTTAACACACCAGCTCAGAGCTTGGTATCTAAGCCTACCTCTAGACGCTGTTTTACGATTGCAGTGTTATGCATCACAGAAGCGGAGGCCAGAGATTCCTTGCTTGGCAGTCCTGTTTGTCCATCCCAGGGATATCCAATGGGCTTAACTCAGTAGAAATTGTCTCTTCGGATACCTTCAGCTTAGGCGATTTCTGGCTTGACAATGCTGCCTTTGTAGTTAAATACAAGTACTACAAATGAAGAATGTTTGGCTAGATTTTACTCTCTGTAGGAGGGATGGTCAGGGAAAACACTGCCCTGTATCACAATGGTAGCTTGGCTGATTCCTTGGCAGCCTTCAATTGGCAGGATTCATCCCAGTTTCTTCGAGCACAGTTTCTTAAGGAGTACTGCAGGATTTGATCCAAATTGAAAACGAGTCTTCCACACTTCAGTCTGAAGAGACAAATTCTAGTGTCTGAGCCATTTGTCTGGCTCTAGTCACAGGGAATGCTTCCAGGTACCCTATACAGCCTGATACAGGGAAGCTATGCATGATCCACTTGCGAGCTGCATGTGGCTCAGCAATCACAGGTTTGCCATTCCTGTTACAGTACTACTCTGTCACAAAAAAGCCAAAGGTCATCCTTAGACGGTTGAAGTTAAATGTCATACTAAGATATATAAATAGATTAAAAGAAATTTATAAAACTTCTGCTCCATGAGGTGCTGATAAGGCATGGTCTGGATTACTGTATCCAATTTTGGTAACCCACTTCAAGGAAGAGATCTAGAGAAAGTGTGCAGTAGGGTATGATCAAAGGGGTGGGAGAGATTTAATCTGGAAAAGAGAGGGCAGAGGGGAAACTGTAAGCTTCATGTACACAAAATGCTACTGCAAAGCAGGGAACCGACTCTTTCCAATGCCTGTTGCAATAGGACAGAATTAATCAAGGGAGATGCAAATAGAAAGCTTTCTAGTGGGAAGATTAGTTTAGTACTCAAAGACTGCCTTGGGAGGTTGTGGAGTCTCCATCAGTGGAGGTTTTTAAGAAGAGATTAGACAGTCATCTAGTCAGAACAGTTAGGGGGAGTGGATTCAAGAAGCTCTCGTAGTCTCTTCCGATCCCATTTTTACAGTCCTAGAAAACAATTTTTTGGTTTGGTTTAACTGCAACTGTCTGTTTCAGACTCCTGCTGGCTGGGATGCCATTGCATTCAAGAAAAGTGATGGGTAAAACACCTCAAAATGGATGTTTCTACATTTGCTTTGCATACTACTGTGATCACTGAAACTCCCCAAACTTTAATGTGTTAATCCACCAAAAAAGTGCTTTTTACTTTCAAAATCTGTGAATCTGTAGTGGAAGGGATGGATGTTAGGCATAATGAAACCTGAATCCTAGAACCTGCTGAGTGGTTTCCCTTTGATTTTGTGATCACAGTAAGGTTTAGACACACACACATATGCACACAAGTATGATACAGAAGGAATTCATGATATGGTTTTATACCATGAAAAGTTCATTTGAGCACACAACATTCATGGTTTTCCTCACAAAGATCTCAGTTCCATAAGCCTCACTCATGCAGATAATCCCCTTAAAACCAAAGGTATGGAACCTATGAAGGAAACAGCACAGCTCAGCAGAACAGGAGTCAGGACTCCGAGCTTTGCAAGGCCAACGCACCAGTTCATACCACTAAACCACTACTCTTGCATGACATCCTTGTAACTACTGGCAGCTGGAAAAAAGGAAGATGTTATCTGGAATGAAAATCAGAGATTAGGCAAAATTTATTTTCCTGCTGCCAATGAAAACACCAACACAGGAGGCCAGATTTTAAAAAAGAACATGTGTCAATATGCGGATATGCATGTGTTATCTTTTAACACTGGGTGTTCCCTGCTGCTGTATGTAATTTAAAGATCTGTTGCCATCAATAACTTATGTATCCAGTCTCCATTGTTACATCTTACTGTTCGTATTTTCAAGGACAATTTAACATTTTGCTACATATTTTTTTAAGGGAAGCCCCTGCTGTACTTTTCCTCTAGTGTTTTATTTTCTTCTGAACTTTTGACCTGGCTATAAACAGATTTTAGGTTACCATATTCAATGCATGTATCAAGACAAAGTCTCATCTGAACCTTCCTCATTATCCCTTTCCTGCACCTCTTCCCCTAGGCTTCACATTAGATTTCAGGATGTAAATTGTACATGACAATACAAACAGAGTTACTCTTTGGAAACTCTTCCTGAAGTGATATAGGAGTTTTAGTAGTAGTGTGATGTGCCTTCACAAAGTATGGACCAGGGGGATCTCTGTTCTCTGATTTCTATTTGCCCATGCAGCACATACTTCAGTACACATTGCATGCTGAGCAAGGGATCCTCTGGTCTTAAAGTATAATTCCCACTTATAGCTGTGGGCATTAAATGAAATTAGCAAGTGGCAAGAAGTTCAAAGCAAATGAGAGATTCTTGATGATACAATGCGTGGTTAAGCTGCAAAACATCTGAGCGTAGGAATATATGTAAAAATGTATGTATGGTCAAAAAAGGGCAAATCCACAATGAAAAAATCTGTTAAGGACTCTTGAATACTAAGATATTGCCACTGTCTTAGGGAGTCCCCGAGCCAAAAATCCCTGGATCTTGGGAGAATATTCTGGAGAGGGTTGGCTACAGGCTTGCTCCGTTCTTACACTCCTCTCCAGGCTTCCCCATTTGGCTGTCACTGGAGACAGGATAGCGATTAGGCGAACCTTTTTTCTACCCTGGGAAGTTCGTTGCATTTTCTTACATAGAATTCCCTGTAAGTGATACAGGATGGACTCTGCTCTGTGCTTTCCAGTTTCACACTGGCAGATGACTCTCAGCTACAAAGTTGACAATATAATGCAGATCCCAGCAAATCTCAGGTACCAAGCACAGGACCTACTCTTTGCTGAGAGTGCAGCCTCTCATGTGCTTGCAGCACAGAGCCACATCTTGCTCAGAGACCCCCAGAGTGCAACCAGCCATCTTCAAGGGTAATGGCTATGCTGGGTGGCTCCATCTGACATGTCCCTGAGCGGCAGGGATACCAGGATGCTGCACTGCAGGACAGGAGGTATCTTGGTAGGGAACACTGCTCAGGAGAGGTACACAGCAGTCAAAGGCATGCTCCCAGTTGCAGCCTAGCACATGTCCCCACCTTATCATACAATCCAGTGTGACCATTCTGGGACACCTGAGGTCCAGGATCTGTGCCTCAGTTTCTCCTGAAAGTAATGTGGACACAAATAATTAGTGATATCACCTCTCCAGCTTGATATACTTTCGAAGACACTCAGAAAACAAACAGAAAACCCTTGTCATAGCAACTACCCTGTTGCTAACCCAAAGCTTAGGCTGTTGAAATCTGTGGTCCTGGGTATTTCACCCTGGTTCTAGAAATGCTGTGATTCCTACTGATGCCAACCACATCCCTTCACTCAATGTCACGCACAGACCAAGCATGGTGGGTAGAAAGAACCAGAGAAGAAAGTCTCCACTAAGGAAAGCAGCAAACTATCCCTTCAGCAAGCTGCAATGGCCTGCCTCAGACAGTGTAACTGCAGACAGATGGGTCTCTCCAGATCTGTTTAAAACACACTGCAGGAAAAATTTTAGTCCTCTCAATTAGACAACTGCCTACCCTGCCGGTGCCTTCTTTTCTCTCCTGCCTTCTCTCTTACACAATGAGCACTGTGGAACAAAAAGTGGAGCCAAAGCAAACATCAACTTAGACCAAGAATTTGACATGGGAGAGTTTAGAGTGAGGCTCCCAAATTCACAAGCAAACACCTACCAGATTTTCAAAAGCACTGTTGAGATGACTGCTGCCTCAGCCTATAAACAAGGAACAATCACACACACCATCAGAGTTACAAGCCCAGACCTGAGATGAGGAACCTGGTCCCCATTGCTGGGGCTATGCTGTATCACTTCCTCAGGAGATCAACAGCAGGCACCCACCCCATGAGCATCTGATGGCTCGTACCAGACAGTATATATGAGTCCCAAATTGTTAAGTCCAGAGATAAAAGTCAGCGAGAACAGTTAACGTAAGCCTCTGTTCCAAAGTCCATGACATAAGTTGCCTTTATTGTGTTAAAAGAGTTCATTATTCATATTATTCTGGGAATACTGTGTCAGATTTTGTTCAGCCTCAGAGCCCTGAGCCCTAGTCCAAGTATGCTATTCAGGAAAACCAATTTCAAACCATTTCCTAAAGAACAAACTCCTATTTGTGCATATTTGCCCAAACAGACTTAAAATGAATTCCCAAGTCTTTGCAGACTTCACACAATTCATCAATTTCTCATGATCAGTCTGGGGAGGCACAGAGGAAGGCTCATGGTACTTTCATGTTTTCTCATTAAAAAACACCCATTGTTACATTAATAAGACAAGAGCATCTCAGCAGGACATACAGCTATGTGACATTTCAAGGCTTTTGAAGAAAATGCACAGAAAGGAAGTGAACACCAGCAGCTACAGCCAGCAAGAAAACAAGTAAATGAGCTTTTGGTGCAGCGAACAAAGAGGTAGGGAGCCAGGAATGGATAAAGAAAGTGGAGATATGACAGAAAAGGGGAGATCATTCTGCCTGGGAGCCCCATTAGTATCAACAGACTTGAAAGAATGAAAGACTTCAGAGGTCAAACTGTTATGTGTCCACCTCACTTAGGCTAGGACAAAAGACACCAAAAACCCACTGTCCCAGTCCTTCCAGTGTATCACACCCTGTACTGAGCCCCATTCTGAAAGGGCTAAACAAACTGGCTGCATTTATTGAGTATATTACACATTGTTTATTTTTTAAGTTTTTCCTGTAGAGTAGCCTGCAGAGTAGGACAAAGATGCAGGATACCATGCCTTCTGATAGGACTCCAGGAACCAGTTCTCTGAGATTTAGTTACAGTAAAGCCAACATATGTCAATTTTTTTGCAGGCGTGCCTCTCCATTTGGGCCCATTCATCTTCATCTGATTATCCTTCCCTTCTTTCAGGCAAACTTCATCTGAGACCATGCAAACCATGCCTTCATGGCTATCAGCAGTAAATCCCCCCTCTTTGATGCTACTGCCATGTTGATCAGCACTTCTCCACTGGGAGCAGCCGATAAGCCCCACCAGACTGAGGGAGTGAAAAGCATCTGCAAATACTGGCTACAAGTCTGAACACTGACACCCCTGCTCTGGAGCATGAGCAGCTACTGGCAGCAAAAGCAAATAAATGCATACTTTCCAGAAATACTAGTAGTGAAAAACTGTTTTTAAAAAGTAGATTCAACTGTTCAAGATCGCCTTTGCATGAGCCTCATAGTTTGAAAAATATAAGTTTAGTGTGTACCTGGACTAGTGCATTCCTCACCACACTGAACTGCTCCACCTTTATTAGAAAGGTATCTCCCTTTAGCAAGAGGAAAGCATAAGCCTTTTATGTACTCACTTCAATAGCTTTCACTTATTCCTGTGTTGCATGACGGCCATCCTTCCAAGTAGCCTCCATACTTTGTTAACATACTGAGTATATTAATCCTATTTTACATTTTACAGCTGAACTCTCTCTCTATCCCTTCACTTTGACCAAGCAATTCAACTGTTATAGTCAAAGGTAGAGAAACATCTTAACATCTTATATTTTCCATCATATGTCCTCAGGCCTTTTAGATATATTTGCATATTTTTGGGCATATAACTTTTTGGAGGAGTTCCCATAAAACACATCATATTCTTGCTTTTTTAAAAACCTGGGGTGGGGGTGAGGTCACAGTGTAGGAATAAAATATTCTCACAGAGATGCCACATAGCATAAATAAATCTTCCAATTTATTGTACTGCTTTGGAAATTTGCAGTTAGTAAACCAGACAGTATCTGTTTTAGCTGTCTTAGAAACACTGACGTTTATACATTTCTGAAACATTTCCCTCCTGGTCTAAAAATATCCACACTTAGGCTCTGACAAAGGACAGGGTCTTTTTACTTGCAAGATTCAGTCAAATTGCCTTCAGTTTTTAGAAAATGTTTTAAAAAATCATATTTCAGTGCTATAATCTTATAAAACATACCTCAACAAGCAAACTTCAAGATACGTGGATATATTTTTTTCATATGGAGGAAATCAGAAGCTAAAATTGCTTGAACCCACCACAAAAAAAAAAAAAATTAAAGAAACTGCATTGGAAAAGGTAAAAATACAGAACTTTTAATTAAAAGATCTGTTTTTCCCCTTAAAGAAAATCCCTAAATAGTTTTGGGACTTGTGACCTTTTAGGGTTGTTTGATTTTCATAAAAATCAAGCATTTCCATTTATCAAAATCTTTTCATGAGGAAAATAAGCAATTCCCTGACCAGTTCTTTGAAGCATCTTGGATTATCTATCCATATTTGTCACATACAAGAAAAGAATAAAAAATATCCCACAGGTGGCTTCTTCCAAACTGACTCTAATATTAGTAGGCAGATGCAAATAATTAATTTATGAGCTGATATTTATTGTCATTTCAAGGTGATTAGGAATGTGTGTGTGAAGTAATGGAACGTACTGGCCTTAAGGAACTGTTTGGCACACCCAGCCCGAAGCACAGCACTCACCTCCTGAAGCCCCAAAGACAACTAGCAGAAAAAAGTACCATGAATGGGAGGCATTCTGAAATAGTATTCCTACATCAAAATTAAGTCGGATGAAAATAAATACTGGCTTTTATTCCTGTATAACATTAAGAAACAAAGGAGATTTTTAATAGTAAGTACTTCAAGTTGATCCTTTGGTATTAAACTGCAAATAAACTTTCAGTAAGAAATCCCACAAATCCAGTATTATATTTGCAACAGAACTGCTGACATTCATTGGAGCAACAGTTTACAGTACATTAGGCTGGCAGACAAGAACTACAGATAATAAAGTAAGTATATTTCCAGCACAACTATAATCTGTAAAAGAATTGTTTAGGTAACATCTAAGCTTGTTTTCCTCAGATGCACAAACAGAAAATACTATTTCCTGAGTTACCTCTTAGAGAAAAAGTATTCACATTTTTCTTCCTCAAAGTTATGCTAATAAGGAAATGCTATTATTAATAAGGTGCTTCTAACAAGATTCTGATTTCCTGGATTGTCACCAGAAATTGTCTATAGATACCAAACATGCTACTGGTTTTGATAAATAATCAAGCTAAAAAGTTCACTGTATTATTTTCTTTCCATTAAAAAAAGAAGTTAATTTCATGACAATTTAAGGAAGCTGACAGTCCCTCCTTACTCAACAGGTGCAATAAGAACAGCCTCCACACCTCTGGCTAATGGTGATAACCCTGGGAAGTGCTTCTATTCCTATGCAGAGAGACTGAACAAAGAAATTGTCTATGAGGGTACCAGGCTGCAGAGGAACTTTTGGTAGTTTGGACACTTGAGCTAACACTTCCAAATTGTTTCCCATCTAGCACTAAATAGCATTATTTGGATAATAAATTGGAATCCAAACCACACCTATTGTCCTTCCAGTGGTTTGAGCTTTTTTTATGTCCCCCTTCAGACACAGAAAGCGGCCATCACTTCCTGCGAGAAGCCACACCAAATACCTGTTATCCAAATACCCTTGATTTATTCTTGTGGCAATCTGAAACAGCTGCAGAAGTCCAGAGCAGAGATATAATGAAGTTTGTTAAAAACAAGGCAGGCAAACACTGCACAATACCACCCAACCTGCTCTAGAGAGCAGCACCTCTGGGAGGAGCTCCATTATGTCAATGCTATGAGCTGAAACAGGAGTATGGTGCTGTCCCAGAGAGATAACACACCAAACAGCAACAAGAAAAACTGGGCACAAAAATATATTGGCCTTAACGGCTGTGTGCTGACAGTACTGTCTAGCACTAAACCACACTCTTCTGAAGAAATGTTTTATGGTTATTTCCCTATCTTTGTTCTTTGTTTTAATTTTTAACTGCTGACACACAGGAAGTTTGCGCTATCCATTGCCAGTTTCAAGAGCCATCTAGTTTACATTTTGAGTCAGGCTTTCTATGTGTATGTCTGTCCTCCATGTATCTTTTCAATGCCGTGGATGATTTAAACAAAATTTGACAGAGATGCTGACAAACAAAACAAAACAGACCACTGGGTAAGGGAAGAAGACCACCAAGAGTGCAATGACTGAAGGAAAGGAGGTCGGGCGATTGCACATGTTAATGGACACCAAGGAAGGCACATGGGAGAGTGAGACATTCCTGGTGCTCCAACCATGGGAAAGTCTTAACTGCTGCAACTGCAGTTCAATCACAAGAAACAAATCTAAGGGGCTCCTTTTGGAACCAGACCTTAGTTTATGGTTGCTGGATCATCATTGTGCCACAGAGGACACATAGCAGGGGCTTCCACATCAACACTCTTGCTGGGTCTCCTGATCTCTGCTTGAAGCCTGGAGACAGCAGGACCAGCAAAAAGGGAGGGCGCAAGGTTATGCTATTATCCCAGCCTCCTCCCTCCTGTGCTCTGCCCCTCCCTCTTTTTTATGCCATTCCCTGGGAGTCTTTCGGAGGGTCTGTGCTGTCCAAGTTTTAAACCATACAAAGTTCCTTCTTCTCCCAGGTGTGTAGTTCCACAGTTGCACTACTGCTTTACGTAAATGGATGTACAATATTCTTTAAGTAAATATTCATATTAATATTAAATACAAAATAGTAAATATCTGGTCAGTCAGACTCCTTGCAGGCAAAGATTTTAGTACATAGTATTGGGTGTTGCTTCACAGTTGTCTGCTGTCCTACTGAGATCACCAGTTTGTCCAGGTGGCAAATCCCTGTTAATGAGGGGACCCAGAAAGGAAAATTGGATGGTCCCATCAGAGGAGAGGAATAGAGGAGCACCTCCAGATCCTCTGAGTATGTGAGATGAAAAATCAAAACATCAGATGCATCCTGTAATCCCCAAACGAACATAAATGTTCTTCTTCATTCTCAGAACCTCCATTAAATTACTGCAATTGTCTCAATATAAACAAGCAGTTTCATGGGCAGCAAAACTAATCAAACCTATTTTACTATGAGCTGTGTTTTGTGGTTGGATTTGCTGATATTTAATAGGATGGCAGAGCTGCCTATATAATCTTTTGCCATGAGGGCATTATACTGTTTTTCTCCTATGTGTACTCTCTGGTGTCTAAAACAGCACAAATCTGTCTTGTGGAGACACTAATAAGGGCTCTCTCTCCCCTCCTCCTTGGCTTCCTCCTGAAGCTTGTAGGATTATAACATGTCTGAGATCAATGCCCTTCTGCCAACCTGCCTGAACCTGTTGGTCCATCTCCAAAGTTGTTCATGGGGCAGGCAGGCATGACCCCAAAAACCTTACTGACTTAAAAACATGCTGTAAGAAGACAAGACAGCTGTGCTCATTTTTGCAGCTTCATTGAAAGGTAGAAGATGCTCTTGTACCCCTTCGCACTGCACTGAGAAAGATGTAAAAAAATCCTTCACTGAAGCGAGGATCCTTCACTGAGTTCCCTTCACTGAACTTCCTCCTGAATGAAGAGGAAAGGGAGGAAGTATACAATAAAGGTACATAGCACCAGAAACATTTTCAAAATTCATTCTGAGAAAACAGCGTGACACAGAATTCATGTTCCCAGATGAGAAATCTCACTGTAGTTTTTTCTACAGCCACACTGTCAGTGGGATTTGTAGTTGTTTTGTGGCTGCTGAGATAGCAAGGATCCAGAACTGGCAAACCAGCTCACAGAGTCAAAAACCAAAACACCCTCCCCGCCCCAACATCATCCCTGAAACCACTAGACTTTTACAGCAGGATTGAGTTGTCATTTCCCAATTAACTGAACAGGATTTGCAATTTCTGTCATTTGTCTGACTTTTTACTTGCTATCTACAGGCACCCATCTTTGCTTTTGCTTAAACAGTTCCTTCTCTCGCTGAAGGGGCAGGAAAAATTTCTTTGCATTGTAGTCTACCTCACCCTGTTCTTCAAAAGCTTGCTAGTGTAATAAAAAATGAACCCTAAATAGCCAGTATTGAATGGATTGGCAGAAGGTCTCTATCAATATTTACTGTGTGACAGTGTGACAGATGCCCCAGAATTGTGGAAAACTCAAGAAGTATTGTATGAACTTTCTGACAGATGTATGTATAGCCAAGGACTTTTTGACTACAGAGCTAGAAAAGCAAGATAAAAATCCACTTCCTTCACAGACTTAAGACAGTGAGAACCAGTTAATGTAAATCCTCTATACCAAAATAGGGAAGACAATAAGTCTTTTGAAGTTTCACATCCTCACCTCATAAGAAAAAGTGTGGAATATTTTGACTAGATTCATAGGCCTGTGTTGGTAACATCTACTGGTCTGAGGACAGTCAGTCGCTGTTAACAGGAATGAACTCACAACCAAGCAGAGCCAGCTGTGTGCAGTGCTCTGTGGTGTTGGCCTTTGAAGGGCCCTGGTGAAAGGCAGGGGACTAAGCTATGGACGCTTAAAAGAACAGGGAGTTACTCCTAAATGTTTTTGTTCTGAAGAGCTAATGATTCGGTTTATAAGTCCTGACAGGTCATGAGCAATACTGTTGCTTTAAGTTGTGGTTTCTATGACAAAATCAGACCTCTCAAAGTAGTCAGGGCACATGTCCACAACCCACTCTGGGAGCAGAAGGCAGAGATGCTGGAGAGTGAGCAGAGACCTCACATGCTCTGTATCCAGATGCAGTGCAAGAATGTCAGCACTGCAAGATACCCTTCTGCAACTTCGAGCCTTGTTGCAGAAACAGAGATTGTGCCGTTTCTCCTTTCCAGAGCTATAATCTGCACATGGACAAGCACAGAGCAGGTAATACCAACTCATGTCATTTATAGCTTTGGCACCTCCATGCCATACTCCATTGCAATTGTAGAGATGCATCCTTCGAGAACTACAGACAGGCTCAGCCTGGGATTGCACAGTGGGGAGACAACAGCAGGACTATCCAGCGAGGGAGACGTTTTCCTTACGTTGCAGCTGGGACCACTGGGAAGTCAGAGATGCAGGTAACTTAGAAACTACAACATGTATCACTATACCCATGAAGGTGAATGGATGATTTCCTCCTCTCCTGCATGATTGCTTCAGTCTTGAAACATGATTAAAATGTGAACTGAGCACAACACTGAACAGGACTGAATTAAAAAGAAAGGCAAGAGTCTCTTTGAGACCCTTTCTCTGAAGCCACTGATTCAAAATGTTAAAAGGGAAAAAGTGACCTCTTTATTTTTTTTATTTTTTTACTGGACCACTTGCTTGTGTGATTCTGGGCAGCCTGGGGAAGCTACCTCACACAGCTTTGAGAACTAATGCATTTCCCTGTGTTGGGGACTTTACCACAAACCAAAACAAACTGACCAAAAAAATACTGGTTTTACAACACCCAAACAAACAAAAACCTTGCTGTGATGAACCAGCAGCAAGTTAGTCCAGAAACCACAATATAAAAAGATTTATGCAACTATAGTCACTCATAAAAGTAGGAGAGTTTACTCTGACAAGGAGTAAAGTGGTTAGCTAAAATTACAGCTAGTAAAATCATTCCCTTCTCAAATATTTTTCTGTGAGATGGAACAGATGCAACTAAACCTGCTACAGTAATGGATGCTTTGGTATCTTTAGATGACCAGTTCAGCTAAGGTCAGGTTCAGACTGCTTCTGGATCCTACCAGAACTTCTTCAGTGTCCAGTGAATTGATGAGGGGTTTTCTTGTGGATGGCATTTCTTCAGCACAGCAGGCAGGACTGAAGCAACTGAAGCAGACATGCAGAGAGTACAAGTAAAATAAAGGCGGAGGCAGGGGTAAAACCATAGGCACTATGAGACACATTCTTTTTTGCAAGATTAAACAGGATTTTGATTTTCCTGGAGCTCTCTCTAGCACTGTTGAGATGCGAGAGAGGTCACTCCTATCAAACACAAGCCTATTTATGGGAAGGACACCACAGGATATATTGTACTATTGCACCAGTACAATCCCATGCAACTAACAAAGGTGTCATAGAGCAGAATGTGTCCCACAGACATCTATCTGTTTTGAGATGAAAGGCAATCTCATCACTTCCTCTTACTACTGCAAATTATGTGTGCTGAAGTAACTGCAGCACTTGCCTTCAGTTTGTTATAGCCAGCTTTGAAAGAAACAGACTTTTACACTGAACGGAAGTGGATTGAAAGCTACAGTTACAGAAGATGGAGTTGAACAACCTCTCCAGAATTAGCAGCATGTAGTCCCTCCACAGTTGTACATACAGTCTAAGAGGTTTGGATTCAATTTCCCATTCTGTCACACCAAAAGTACCATGGCAGCATTCAGTGGAATTTAGACCACTAGGGCTAAGTGGTGTAACAGTGTAGGGAATCACTCTCACATGGTCAAGCGCTCCTGAAAAACAGTAGCAAGAACATAGTGATCTGCAAGGTCTCACTGGAGATCCAGTGAGGACATAGGTGATCAGGATACACAGAGACCACACTGAAAAAACTAGTGCTGCCTGAGAAAAAAAATCCCAATGAGGGAGAGCATTTCCATTCCTGCCAACACAGGTTCCAGTGATCTGCAATTTTAAAGGCAGTTTGTATTTTCAGTAAAATTGAACCTTGGAACTTTCTGCAGACCAGGACTCTACATCAGCTACAAGTTTAAAACAGAAAACACTCATCTAGCCAGAGCAGACGCCCTCACCGACAATTCCAAAGTCACTTTAATAAGCTGCAGTCAAAACTAATTGTATGGAGAAGTGTACAATCAGATTTAAGGTCTTGGAAGTGACGGAAAATCCATCATGAGTGCTATGTCCCAGGAGCTAATTATCATCCCATTAGAAAATTTGGCACTCTATTTTCAATATGAGTTGGTCCAATTCCACTATTAGAGCTCATTAAAACTGCCCTACAAATTTTCCTGTGTGTATTAAGAGTGATTAAGTCACCTCAAGTCACCTGAATGGGTGAATTTGAGAGCTTACCTTTTATTCTGGGAGACTTCATGAGTTTTCTACACCACTGGTCTCTCGTCTCTCCCTTCCTGTGTATTAACACCAGCACAGGACAAAGAAGACCAGTAACAGGCACACTAATGCTGCATAATGGCAGAACATACTTCTCCATCCCTGTTCTGGATTCCCTCTGCTACGCTGCCTAAGCTGCCCCAAGCTACTCAGCCTCAGCATAAAACCAGGAGTACATGTTCAACCAATTACCCCTCAACTCCTGGCCCTTCCCTGTCCTTTCTGAAGCTTGCTTTCTCAAGACACAGCACCCACTGTGTAGTTGGGATCTTCATCTGTTTGCTCCCGAAACATGCAGCCTTTCATTTGTTGTGCGTAAATGCACCTAGTTCATAATGCAATACCAGCTGCTCTTCTTAAATGAACTACCTTGCTCATTTTTTTCATTCTACCAATTTTCCTCATCTGCAATCTTCCACGCGATGACCTTGTATTTTCTTCATGCTACAGACAAAAACTAATCCTCTAGATGAGTCATTAGTACTTTCTTAGCCTCAAAAAACTGCAAGCAAGACTTATACCTTTCCTGTACAAAAGATGGCCAGCAACATAAAGGAAATCAGTGTTTCTATTGACACAGACAGGTCAGAGTTCCACTAAGATGCCAAACACAGTACAAAAGGCTGTTCCTCCATTCACCTCTCATGGCTCATTTGAATTTTTTTTTTAAAGAAACATCTCCAGCCTCATAGTTCTTCCTTTGACTGAGGACACTGCCAAAAGTGATGTTTGGTGGCTACAACCTGCATAAGCATACAAAATTCACAGCTGATTTTAATTATAAAGAATTTAAGTTTTGTAGCTATGCATTTTCTGGTATTTACTAGGACCATAAGATATCTAGGAAAGAGGTAAGGAGAGAAAAATTACTATCATCTTAATTATAGACTATGTCCTGAGATAGCTTTTCTAGAAGTACAGACTTTTCAAGATCATACGAGCTTATGAAAAAAGAGGATTGTTACTATTTCTGTTGTGGTTTCATTGTTGTTGGGTTTTGTTTGTTTGTTTTAAGGTACACTTAGCAAATCCTTTTGGCAGAAAGTTCCATAGGAAAGTCAAAGTTGGTCTTCTACAATCTGTGTATTTTTATGATAGGAAAATACAAACAGGTGTATAGAATTTATTGTCTGTCTGCCATTATTTTAAGTGTATCTTGCCACCAGTTCTCTTTTTCAAACTATGTTTGTGATACATGAAGAAGACTGGAGGAGCAGATTGAAATAGACTTAACAAAAAGTTTCACTGATTTGCATTCCCCTCAGTTTGAATGTTTCAAGAATTATTTTTCTAAAGTCTGGTTTTCTCCAGATAGATAGTTATTTTCTGTACCTGCCTCTTAAATAATTCTTCTCCAGTGTCAAGGACGATGCTCTTTTCCAGACAGTTCTAGACTGTTGGAATACAATCGTGTAGGTCCTCTGTCTGCCTAAATCTGTCCCTCCATCTCACAGGGCAAAATATACAGAAAAGAGTTTCTTCCAATTCTACATGAATAAAAGACAGGGAATAGCAGGGGATGTTCTGCCATCCTGTCAGAACACAGTAAGCCAAACTTTCTGCTCAGTTTCACTGCAGATGCCCCATTCTGCCTCTTATTTTTGGCTTTAGTGAGGCTGTAAAGTGCATAGGCTATTACAAGGCATAAGAAAAGGAAGCAATTTTTAATCTTTAATCTGACTCTATGTGAAAGGAAGAAAAATTACATGAACACAAACGTTTTAAGTATTTTTATAGACCAGAACCCCTGAAGACCTACTCCAGTGGAAGATTAAGGAGCAGACACAAGGCTGAAAAAGAAATCTGACACCAAAAACAGTTTGCGTGGTTGTTTTCATTTCAGAGTGCATCACTGCAAAGACAAAGAGAAGTCAAAGAAACCAACTTTTCACACACCACAATTCTTCTGGGATTCCACATACATCCCAGTGCACCATAAACTGTAATTGTGGAATAAGTGATAATTCATGGCTTTGTTCATTTCTAATCACAGGAAATTCTCTCCACTTGTACCATCGCCCTTGCCTTTCTCCTGCTGTTGGCTGGGAGATGTAGTGGAGAAGCAATCGAACATAAGAAGCATCAAAGGAGTAAGAAGTGAGAGTTCAGTGGCTCCTACAAGATAATCAGTGTACCACACTTGCTAGAGACTAAGATCAGAGGATAAAAAAACCCCAAACCCATAGTTTTGAAGTGGTAAATAGTTCAGAAAAAGCTACTTTGTGGAGACTGAAAACCATCTGGAAAAACTTCCTCCCATGGGTTTTATTGCATGTGCCTGGGTTCAGCATCTTACTGAGAATCCTTTATGATAAGAAGTCAATACCTACAACAAACAGTAAGATACATCTAAAACTTCAGCTACAAAATTAAAGACTGCACTTTCTAGTAAGGAAAATACGGCAATCCAGTGAGTTTTTACAGTGCAAGGGGTGAAAGACTGTTTACATTAAGTGGCATTGAGCTTATGCACTATTTTTAACCTCTTTAATCATTTAAGTATGTGCAATACTTAGGGATTATCCTAACAAAACAGCAAAAGCCTCAAGAATACCTAAAGATTTCTTTTTAGTTCTTCTTGATGTCCATAAATCTAAACTGAATAATGAGCATTGTTCACCACTCTGTGATCTGTGCTGGATTCAGCCCAATTTATATGTTATCATGAATTACTGACACACTGTAATACTAATTTTCTGTGTATGATAAAGATAAAAATCAACATGTAATTTGCTGACTCATTCTCAAAAATCAATTATTCTTCTTAAACGCTGTCTGCTTTGGAGAAAAAGCAATGGAGGAAAAAGAATGTATGTCATGATGCAGTTATTCAAGTATTAATTCCATCATTGTGAAAAAATGTAGTCAAAATGTATTGTCTAATGCACACATCTGCATGAAAGTGGACATGCAGCTATGAAACTTGACAGGCTAGAGACACTGTCACAAGGCTAAAAAAATCTATAAATTCAGGGAAATCATCTAGAACCTACATTGCTGGCTCATTCCTGACCTGCAGACCACAGACTCTGTACACTGAATGTTTTGGCTGAAAAAAATAAAACTCTTCATTAGAAAAGGAACTTCCCTAATACTGATCTCGAAAACCAAAAAAGGTTTAAAGGAACTTCTTATCCCAAGAGGAAGAATGAAATGAATTTAATGCCTTTTCAGTGAGGAGAGACAAATGGAAGAGTGGCCTCTGGACAGGCCTATGGGCCTTGCATGCAGTTTGTTCATTGTTTTGAGGATTGGCACCTACATGGTTAACACTAGGTAGTGCAGTAGATGTAAAAGGATGCAAGATCTCAGGCTGAGGCTTGCTAAGAATATGACATATGGAGCAGAGAGCACTGAGGTTGTTTCCATTTTATTTCACTTGACTGTATGATATGACCATTTGTGTTCTTTCCCTTAAACATTTGTTTTCCACTTCAGCAAAACTCTCCAGCATTCTGAACTGTAATACTTCTAAGCAGATGATTATATTCAGCAAATTATTAAAGTTTTCTCCTACTGACAAGATAATCCTCATCAAATCAAATTGTCCTTATTGATTCCACAAGCGAACTTAGCTGTCACATTTAAATCTGACTTCTTAAGGGGAACAGAAACCTTTCAATCTACCAACATTTCCATCATGCATGATCATAGCAAAGCAATTTGAGCCACACATCGCAAACGAGAGTTAAATTAATTTAGGAATTTACTTAAAACTGGTAAAGAATATTTTTTTAACTGCAAACAGACATCTGTTTTAATACTGACAACCATTCATTAGCCCTGGTGTTTGCCAACATAGTGCACCAGATGTTATTTTCTTGTGTATTTTCATAAGATGCGGTCATTGTTTAAGCTACATTCTGACAAGGACTCAGAATTAAATGGAACTAGTTAAATTAAAAATAGAATGTTATTCTCCAATGTGAATTAATTACAATGACACATTGAAGTGAGAAGAAATAATTCATGTTCTGCAAGTAGCTGCAAAATGGTTGTGATGTTAACATTTGGCTGATCTTTATGCACAAGTGGAAATAAGTATACTGGAAATGCTTGTTATTGTGTCTCTGAGCATTCTTTTATAACATATATGTGTGTATAAATAATCTATATTTGACAAAAGCACATACATACATGGACATACAAACACAGTCAGGTATTTATATTCTGGATTTTTGTCCAAGCCAATGTATTTAGTGGGAAAGGACAAAATAACTTGAATAAACAGGAAATCTTTATCTTTTCTAAACTGAAATGCAGCCCAGTGTGTTCAAGAAACCTCCCAAAGTTCAGATAGTTTACTCCCCATTTCTCTTCTGATACAAAAAATTATGAGATACAATGAAGAAAGTTGCCCTAACACTATTTGAGTGTAACAGCAAAGGATGGTAAACCTATGTAAGATATCTCCCTAGATTTGAGTGGTTCATATATGTATCTGATAACAACATGAAGTGTTGCATGCTCATTTGGACTGAATTTTAAATCTCTGAATGTTCATCCATCATCACCAGCTTACAGCCTGCAGGAACAATAACACTATTTACTTTATATTTTGTTTTTCTTATCTTTCCTTTTTTTCCAACTTTACTACTGTGAAAGGTCCAAAATTACTGTAACTGGCGACCAGACTGGATAAAAAGATATTCTCTTTATCACCAGAAAAACTGTCCTACCTTGTCCTTTCAACAAAACTTAAGTCTGAAACTTAAAATCAGCTGCCAGATTCTGACAACTAACGTGTCTTTCATCGTTGTGCATTTAATAAAAACTTTATGGCCCAGTTTGAAACTCCCTGTTCAGCATTCAAGGAACACAGAATACGTAAAGAATTCTACAGCTAAGAACAAGACAAAGCTTGTAGGTCAACGTAACTTCTTTTATTAGACCAACAGGTATAGCTTTTTGAAAAACTTGAATAAGCTTTTGGACATGCAGTCCCTTCCTGGGGTATCAAATACATAATAGAAGCAGCCTATAACAACAGACAAAACTGAGAACTGTGACAATTACAACAAAAAACCACAAAACCACTGAAGACCATTGAAATTTTGCTTTTTGAAATTGAGACTACACAAGATAAAGGCAAGAACCAAGTTAAACATGACATCTCTTTCCTAAGAGATCACAGAGACACTGCTATTAGCCCTACAGTTAAAAGCACATCACTAAAAGCCAGTTCATATCCCAGACTGTGTGACTATGCTATTCTGTTACTGTAGTATCAACTTTCTACCTGTTCCACCAGAGCAGGCTCACACCAATTACATTAGTCTGAGTAAATTGCATATGGGACTTCGAAGGAAAGAAATGTAAAGTACAAAGGATGGTATAATGAACAACACTTGAAAGAAAAGCAGAAAGAACATGCAATTTTAAGCCAAAAATATCCACAATTATTCGACTATCGGATTTTGCTTCCAGCTAGAGTTCTGAACAAAACTTTGGAAGAAAACACCGAAAGCAGAAATCAGGGATGACATAACAGCAATGGACCTGAAGACCATTTCATTTATTGAGATCGGTAGGTCTTGCCGAAATGTCAAGATCTTAGCCAGTGTGAGAAGGGGAGAGAGCACACTTCTGGTCTAAAGAGCCCCTTCCCTTCCAAGGTCAGCAAGCATATCAGGCTATTTGGAGGATACAGGGGCTCAGACCTGCAAGGACAAAGGCAGCAGCAAGCCTGCTGTCTCTCGCACTGACAGGATGTAACTGCAATCACCCAGAGTTTCCAGCCCTAGAAGCAGGCAGTTTGAGTCAGAGGTGAAGCCCAGCTTTTATTTTGATTCCAGTTGCCAGGAAGGAATAAGTTTCCAGCAGCTTTCATTATGAGGCAGGAAGCAACAAAAAAACAGCAATAAAAATTCAAAAAAAAGGCAGAAGAGGGCAAATGGGAGTCAAGAGACAACATAGCAAGTTAGTAGAAGGACAACATGCAGGATGCATATGTATATGTGTGTCTGTGCCTGCCGCAGTACTAGTGCTTCCCATAAGACTTAGCTATATGCCAGAACTGGGCTTACTGTTGATCATCATAATTTGAGACATCAGTGACTGGTATTCTCAGAGGACATTTAGTATCATTGTTCACTAGGCATGATGCCTAAATATCATTCCATCCCTTGAAGAATTATATGCCAGACTAAAGTACTTTAAATAGACGTATATTCTTTGCATGTGGCTTTCATTGATACAGGTTATATAACAGCTAATAGCACCTACTGGAAAGGCTCTGGGACCAGCTTGTGCTGAATAATGGTTAGCTGCGGGAGCCAGGATTCTCGGCTTATTCTCTTTAAGTAAAACCCCAAAATACTAGGATTAAAGAAGAGCAGGAAAAGCACTGAAGAACTAGCACTAGCAGCAAGGAAGGCATGTCAGAAGTATATTTAAGACTCTCCAAACAGCATTCAGGTTTTTATAACAGTCTTGATAAAGATCTTAAACTTACAGAGCATCTTTCATCCAGAAGGATTCATTTATGGGCTGTATGCATACCATGGGAATAACTGTCCTCCTTTCTGCCAACTTACACAGTGAAATGCTGTTTACACCTCTGGAGGAAAACGTTGTGCTGTGTGAATTGCTACACCACAACCAAAATGGATTAGGACAAGCAGTGCCAAGTGCTACAACAGTCAAATACAAAACATAGTAGCGAATTTGAAAGAAACAGAACATAAATAATAAAAAGCACATTCTGGTTGGGACACTGAGATTAACAGAGAAACTTCCAAAATGTATCATGCTATTAGTCATTGGACTTTTGCTTTTAAATTTCCATTGGACCTTTTGGCTGTCACATAGATTCTCTCAATGTATACTCATACAGGCTGCTCTCTAAAACATTAGCAACCAGCCAGCTGAGCCTGACAGAGCTGTTTCGAAAACTTTAAATAGTTATGTTACATATAATATATGGTAATTACTGGCTTTTTAATTCTACCTAATGTAAAACAAGAGGGATTTTAAAGCAAATAACATGAACAAAAAGTATTTATAGAATAACAATTATGTTTTAAATGCATCAGGATAATTCTCACTAGGTTCAACTACCCTCTTTAATTCGTTTCTGAATTAGTCCCATCATACTTACTTACATAAGTTGTTTTTTCCCATAAATGTGTAAAAGAACAGGACTGCCCATCGAGATAACAGGAACAAACTCAAGACTCCAGCAAGGTAAAAAAGATAACATGAAAATGGTATTGACTGCAACTTGTAATTAACGCTGGGGTAAATTTGGACTTGTCAGGGTGCAGTGAGGCTTTGAGGGAATGGATACCGGCTGAGGCCTGGGTCCTGACAGTGCATAAAGCAGAGACTGAACTCCTCACTTTGTCACAGGACAACCAACTTCATGGTAGAATAAGGAGGAGGCAAAAAGCCCAAACCCAGTTTGAGCAACTTTAACTCAATTCCAAGAGGGGGAAGTGTTCCACTTTCACTCAAAAGGGGGAAGCAAAGCCACAACAAAGCTACCCAGGGCTACATCCTTCCAACCAACCAACCTACCTGCCTACCTACCTATAAAGGCCCTGCCCACAGGTTAGGAATTCAGGACAAGAACACAGACAGACCTGTTCTTGCTATTCTTTCAACACAGCACTAGTCTACCACACAATCCAGGTAAATAATATAACCATTAAGAGTGTGGGTCAGGAGACTTAAGACTGAGGGAAAAGAGAGCATCTTCCTGAGCCTTAACTGTTCCCCCCACCCCCATGTTTTCTTCCTTTCACAGTTTCCCTAATTAAAAAAGGACTTCTGTCACATCGTCTTCCATTAGCTTAACAAGTCAGAGCAGACAGCTCTCCTTTTGGCACCGGACTGCTCAAGTGATCTTTAGATATTACTTTCCAAAATGTACTTTCCAACAATTAAACTTAATTTCAGGTTAACACACATTTAGATTTTTTTCCCCTATGGAATAGGAATAATACTAAATGGGGAAAAGTTTCCTAGTGCAGAAGTAGGTGTTTCAAATGAAATTGGAAGGAAGGAGCCTTCCACCACCCCTAGGAACAGGCCATGATATTGCTGGTCCAAGGACCTGTTACAACAACTAACAGTGGCAAGACTGAATACAAACTTAAGCGCTCACAGGATGATGGCCAATCTCTGACACAAGATCATAAGGCAGGGATCCATCCTTTATTAAATTTTAAATGCTAAATGTATTGCCTCGCTATATTTCTACCCACTTGGTGTTGATCCACTTGCTTCACTCATGAAGGTTTTTTACTTGAAAAACACCTAAACTACAAATGGATCTAAATATCTATCATGCAGACAAAGCACGTTTTACGAACAAGTAAATAACAAGCTTTTCTTCTGGGAAGAAAACAAATCCTCAATTCCTGGCAAGGAGGCAAACCACTGTTCCTAGCAACCAAGACTTCAGAACAACAATCTAAACTCATGAATCAGAATTTCTAATGACAGAAACAGAATTATACACAGCCCTCTACAAGGGTTTATAGGAGAAATTAAACATAACTACATTACCAGTAACATGACAAATGCAGCTAAGCTACAAAACACATGATAAAAAATAGTAACTAAAGCAAATGGTAACCATGAAGATGGTTTTATCATTTAAAAAATGAATTTTATCCATCTGATTGCTCAAATTACTTTTTTTTTCCCCCAGTAATATTGAGCTGAATTGGCTATTCAGCAGTTTTAATATCATTAACTGCTAATGGTGAAATAGAGTTTTGTTTTTCACATTAGGCAAGAAATGATTGACAGCTGTGCCAGAGTTTGTATAGATTTTAGCACAGGAGTGACTGTTTGTTTACTCTCTGTGATTTTCCTCATTGTGGCTGGGCAAAACCACAGGTGGCACTAAGAGGAATTTATTTAGCCAGAACTTCTTTCCTTTGTTCTTTTCTTGGTAGAAAAAGAAGGAATAGAAAAGTAACTACCAGTCACTGAATTTTCTTGGGAAAATGTGTTTGTTCTTATAACAAGAGCAGGGGTACAGGATCTCCCTTAAACTAACAACTAGGGTGAGGGGAAAGATGTAACAAGATAAACGTACAGGCATTTCTTTGATATTAACAGAAATGTAAGCACGCATAGTATCAGAGTAGTAGAATGGCATCCAGTTTCTTTAATTAAACAGACAAAGACATAACAAGATTCACTGGTTGAAAAACAAAGCTAGAAAAATCTGAACAGGAAGAAAAATGCAAATTTTAAATGAAGGTAATTAACTACTGGAATATTTTATTGAAATGTGTTGGTAGATTCCTCAGCTTCCCACTTGGATAGCTTTCTAAAAGATAAACCCTCCAACAACCATAATGTATTAGGCTTCACACAGAGTAAGTGGGCAATACTTCATGGCATCTGCTATAACACAGATACAAGTAGATGTGCGTAACGGTCTCTGCTGACCCTGAATGATCAAAAGCTTCAACCCAAACCGAACATACAAAAGAACAAGAAAATAAGTTATGGATCCTTCTGCCAACTTAATTTATGCTGATTAGTACCTTCTGGATAATAAAATCTAACGGAAATAATTTCAAGGTATCACTAATATAAGGCTGGAAAAATCGGAAACTTCCTGTTTTATGGAAATTAGATTTTGTAGTTATGCTGTCTCTCCATTTCTTCAGACTTAATACCTTTTGAAACTAATAACTAATTTAAAAAACAAACAGGACACTAAGTGTCAGAAATTAAATTCTTGAAGCTGAGGGGCCAGGTGTATAATTTGCTTTTCCTCATTGCCAGCAAGAATCAACCTATTGACATGCCCATGTCTAGAGACTTACTACAAGAATGCGGTGTCTGGTCCTGGCAAGAAACCAGTCGTGTTCCACAGATCTCCTAGATTTTGTTGGGGCACATGTAAATAGATAATCCAAACAACAAAGGCCATTTGGGTTTCCAAAAGGCCTTTGAAAAGGCCACTCACCTAAGGTTTTTTGAAAAGCCAAACTGCCGTGGAATAATCTTATTATGGATAAATAATTGCATAAAATACAAGAAAAAAAATGTAGGGGTAAATGGACATTTTTCACAATGATGAAGTTCATCACCAGATGTCCATCTCGTTCTACACTAGGGGCTATTTTATTCAACTTCATCACAAATTATATAGAGAAGAGTGGACAGTAAATTGACAAGGCTTGCTGCTGATGCTAAATTATTCAAGATAGAAGAAAACAAAAGCTGAATGGCAAGAGTTACAGAAGTACTTCACGATACAGAATGGCTAGCAATAAAATGACAGATGTGGGAGGAAACAACGCAAATCATTGTAAACACGCAGAGTCACAGCAAACCAGGCTTGTATAGTTTTGCAACCAAACCTGAATGACAGGCAGTGAAGAACTGTACTACCTGCAGATCCAGCCAGTGGGGCAGAACATTGGATCCTTTTGCTCATTTATGAAAAACTGAAGTCATTTTACCCAGCAAGAGGTATTACCTCCTGAAATGCTTTGTGAGGGCAGAAAAAAAAGCTTGTCTGCTCACCTCCTCTGTTCAGTTGTGATTAAAGGCTTGTCTCCACACACATGAAGGAGCACAGAGGCATGGTGGCAGGCAGGGGAGCCCCAATAACCTCATCAGAGGCACCTGCCTCAGCTTCTCCAGAGCCATCACAGGAGGGGGGATCAGCCACAGTGTGGAGCTCCTCAAGATAAGTCAATGGAAAACCTCTCCAGAACACCTTATAGACTGAGGGAGATTACTGCCTGCAGAGGTATGGGACTCACTATGGGATGCAAAGGAAGAGCATTTTGGGATTGTACCAGACTTAGGGGATGTTCAGGGGATGAAACAAAGGTGGAGAAAAGGAGGGACCAAGGTGGTTTGGAGAGGAACTGGCATGGAAAAACAGAGGGATAAAAGAGGCCAGTTTTATGTAGACAGGTTGCTGATCATCACTCTTACCTGTCCATGCCCTGCACCTGATCAGTGCAGCCTGTCTCGTCTTCTTACTAAGGTCCATTTTAAAGTATTTTCTTAGGTGAGAGAACCATCTGTTCTGTGTGTCATTGTGTGTCTAAGGCCTAAGTGCCAGCAACTGGAGAGGGTATGATGAGTCATAAGGGCCAGTGTGTCTAGGGTGCGAGCAATAGGAGAGATCAGAGCATATGGAGGTCTGATTGTCAGCAACTGAATTAAGAAGCACAGGTCATAGTGACCTGTATGTCTGGGGCACCAGCAACCTCAGAGACCAGAGTGTGTGCATATTTTGTGGGTGCACATGTCAGTGTATGGTCATTAACTGAAGCTGGATTACCATGCTAGTAGGATAAAGAGGCTTGGGAACTGGGTATCAAAGCAGCCACAAGTCTGGGCCAGATACTAGAAAGACCAGAGGAGCTGAAAGTGGGCTACTGGAGGAATGCAGTAGTCCAAGCCAGCTCCTGGAGAGGCTGTGAAATCTGGGGATCAACTGAGAGACTCGTTTGTATTTACGTGTCTGTGCACAATGCAACTGGAGACAAGAGGATCCGGGGCCAGCTACTGGGTAGACTGAATGTGTATCGCCAGTTCCTGGAGGATCCATAATGTGTCTGTCTGTGCATGCACAAGTGTGTTTGTGTGCACAAGAGGGTCTGGGTAACAACAAGCCTCAGGGGCTTGTACACCCAGCTGCCAACAACTGGGAAGAGTAGGAAATCCAGGAGCCAGCTACTGGATAGACTGAGCATCTAAGGCCAGCTTCTGGATGGTTCCATGTTGTGTGTATGTGTGTATATATATAGGTATGTATATTTTCTATTAAAGGGCTTTTACCCTGATCAGCCAGAGAGGGGAACAGGATGAATCTATTGCTACTGTTTATGCTGTGTTTTCTGTTGGTGTTGATCTGCATGGCAAATCATCTGTGTATGTACATATGTACACTGTGTGTGTGGGTGGGTCTATTGGGAACACGTGCTCAGTCTCACTACTAGTTGGATGGAGGAACATGGAGCAGAAGCAGCCTTTCCTCTCAAGCTACCAGATTCAGCAACTCCTAACAGCCTACATGATCACTCCATATTTGCTCTCTTCTGTGTGGATGCCAAAGAAACATGAAGGCCTTCCTGGAACATCTTTACACTTGTCCACCAGTATACTGCAGGACTTACCATTGCATCTTTTATGCATAAAAGCTGTTAATCAAAAGAGGAGCATCTCTGAGGAAAATAAATATGAAAACTACATTCTTCTAAATACATATATATCTACAGCTTGTCAGACTGGCTTAGCTTTTCTTTGTAGTCTTTTAACTACTCATGCCTGTTAAGTTTGGAATTTTTTTTTTACTGCATTTAAGGAGATTAGGCCCCAGTGGGAGATAATTTACTTCAGTTTCCTGGGATTTTTGTATTCACTTTATCCTATGGTTTCTCTGATTGCACTGTCTTACAGGAATTACTGCTTGATGCACTTGTTCCAGTACAGCAGCTTGTACCAAGCACTCTGCCAGCTGTCACTCAAAGTAGTATAGAAATTCACTTATGTTCCTAGCTATGTAAACCAACAATCAGAAGAATGACATTTTCTTAACAAAATTGTTACACCTTAAAAAACAGCAATTGAAAAATTTAGCAATCCTATGAAATTTATTCTCTATTGCAATGAATTTCTTCTTCAGTTACAGGTTATTCCATTGATATCTAGCACACAGAATTCAGCTGAAATTTGAAATTTGCAGGTGAGTACCTATGTCAAAATAACAGATTAACACAGTAAATTTATTGTTATCATCCCATAACAAACCAAGCTGGATTTTTTTTTCCGAAGTGAATGCTTCTTGCTATTTCTACTAAAAATATAAGAATACCATACAAAATGTCATACAGTTTCAAGGACGCTATTTTCTTTTTGAATAAGTAGGAGGTGGGAGATTACTGAAAAGAGCAAACAAGCAAGCTGTTTCATCAGGAATAGAAACAATGAAACCTGGTTTCCTATGGATTTATGCCATGGGTTGAGCTCTGTGTGGCTTCTCTCCTGCCTAATAAGGATTCCGTTTATGCTGCATAATTCCCCTCAGACCATTAAAAGGTTCTTCCTCTTATATTCAGACATGTGTGTTTAAAAAAAAATGTATAGCAATTTATTAGATTTTTCACTTTTTCCTTTCTGCCAAACTGGCTGCAATTGCGCAGGAGGTTCAGCATGCTATGCTGGTAGAGACAGAGGAATACATTCTTTGAAGGTTGGTTGGTCTCCATTTACAATAGTAAATTCAATTTCACAAATATTCTCCAACTTCCACATAGAGAGTATTTATAAAATTTGATTTCATTTATTTATTATGTCTCTATTTTCAGGAAATACTTTCAGGAATTTCTTCTGTTCTGGGGAACACAACCATTGACAGAACATAAAGGATTTCTACTGTGTGAACCACACACAAAAGATCCATAGATAAATCACTGATAGAGGGAGTACCGCAGTTTTCATGTAGAGTAGGCCCTGCATGTAGCTAATGGCTTATCTCCCTGGGAAGTTCAAGATTAAAGACTGGCAGGCTATACATGCTTGGTGCTTATTCTCAGACACCTGCTGATGCCATGATTACGCCACAGGCAAAACAAAGTCAAGTCAGAAATACCATCACTAATATCGTTAGATGGCCAGTGGGATACAGCTGGGCTCGCTATCTGTGAGCAAGAGCATTCTCTGCAACTGAGAACAAAGACAAAATAAGGAACTCTCTAAAATCAAATCTGTTAAAAAACAAAGTGTACTTCCCTATCCTGACATAAGCAAAATGCTGTGCAAACTTGAGGTACCAGGAATCAAAAAGACAAGTTCCGCTGGAGAGCAAGAAAAGGGTTTCAACCTAACCATTCTCTCTCCTATGAGGGGAGGAAAAAAAAAAGCCCAAACCTAACACCAGAGGAACCAAGGGCTAAAACTGTAACAATGTGTTGAGCCTTCCTTGAGGCAGAGTGCTGAAATGTAAACTACTGCCCAATTGAGGGTGCAAGTCAGAAATGGTAGATTACACTCACATTCCTTCCAGCTTCTACTCTAAGGAATACCATAAATATCATAAATGACCTCTTTTCTTAGCCACTGGTCTGGAAACTTGTAGCTAATTAATTTTACCCCATTCAACATAAAGGTCTAGGACTCTATCCTTTAGTGAACATCCAGCAATAAATGTGGGCTTCCCCAGGCTTAGCTAACAGTTTTCAACAATGATTGGCAGCTCCTTCCAAGGTCTCCACAGGTCACTCAGAATCACAACCTGCCCCTAGTGCTCCAGCGGGTCTTTTTCAGGCACCAAACTTTTGTAAATACTTCTTTCATTGTCTTGCCCAACCATACAGTTCAATTCATCATGAGTTGAATTTAACTGACCCTCACCTAGCAAAAACAGAGTCTAGGTAGCTGGACAGGAAAATATTTTGACTTGGCAACCTTTTAGGAATCAATGACTACTAATTAAGCTACCCATACTGGAAGAGGAAAAGCTGGGTTTTTCTCTCCTCATCCTAAAAGGAGTAAACCCCATGTTGTCTATTTTCTTTTAGAGTTACCTACACTGCTAGGGTAGGTGCTGTTTCTACTTATTTCAGCTAACCATCTCCAGCCAAGAATGCAAAAATCCCATGATCAGGAGAGCAGGCAGGCTGACTCCAAAGACTACTGGTTACACCATACAGCTACAGAGAAGACAACTTGCACACTGCAGCTCATGCTTATTGAACAACCTGCATGTTCTATGCAGTCACTAGATTACAGAATTAATATATCAAAGGGAACAAACCTAAATAGTAAATCTTTGAGGAAATATACAAAAAACTTCCAATTCATTTAGCAAACATAAGGTCTTCTTAACAGCAAAACTCTGCAAAAAGCACAACTGGCATAACTACTTCCTGGGTTTGCTGCATTTAAATTACTTCAACCTAGACAGAGCATCCAGAAGGAGAGAACATTTTATGGTACAAATTATAATGGAAATCAAAGTGGAACACTAAGTAATTTAAACCCTGATGCTGCAACTGCATTACTAATACATTTGTTTGCACGACCAAGGTCTTCGCCACACAGTGAAATAACTGTCAGAGTCCTTTATCTGAAAACAGGATGAGATGGGTCTTAGACTATGGTACCAGAAATCAAGGGTTCTGTCAAACAGTAGCGATATCCCTAAAATTCTCCACATGCACTCCTGAAAATGAAAGGTTGATTTATAAAACCTAGTAAAACTTTATGTTGAACAAAACAACATTGTCTGGGTCTCTTCATGTGGCCTGCCTGGGCGGCCAGCCAATAGACTGAAATAGTTTAATATTATATAGAAAACCTACCTGTAAAATCAATCACAGTAAGCTCTGCACAGGAAGTTCAGGGCAAGGATGAAGTAGCCAGTTATAAAGCGTTGTTCTTGTGTTAATAGTCTAGTAAATATGCAGTTCTTCTCTGTGGTTCTTTCTTGAGATTAAAGATGCCTGACAAACACCCGCAGGAAGCCATAAGTTAACATCACAATTTCATTGCTCCTGAAAAAAACACAGAACAAAGTACTGGAATGTCAACTCTGAAAATGCAGTTTTCATTTTAGATGACACAGAAAGCTGTCTTTGTTACCTCTCTACTCTCCTACCCCCCAAGAGGCATGCCAGAGTTGTCAAGTTTTTTTAATTAAGTATTTAAGCATGAAACATGTTCCACACTACTCATGTGAAAAGAGGAATAAAAGTCATTATGTTTAAGGGAAAGATAAGTTAACTAAATGCAGTCATTGGTGAAAGCAGAGAAGAGGCAAACAAGAATTTAGTTACTATGTCCTCTCTGAAGCGACCTCTGGCCAGATCCAGTGAAGCAATTAGGCCAAAGAAAGGTACAGATGTTCTGAACTATGATACAAACAATCCCTGGTGTGCTCCTAAGCACCACTTAAATTTTGCTTCTGATGACTCCCCAAGTTTTACATAAACCAGAAGTGTACTGATCATATGTAATATATCCAGTGACTGTACAATGCTGTTGAGCGCAGCAACTAGACCTTCCCTCTTCTACATTAACATCTTAACTGTGCTCTGTCTGGCCCAACCAGCTTGAATTTGTGGCTGTGCCGTGTCTCAGCCTCAATAGGAAAAGCCTGTGAATTTGGTTATAAGGATACTCTCCTGGCAAATGGACAATATGGAATCCACCTCCCTTAACTTGAGGCTGCAGTTGAAGAGGATAGGTTTCCTACTACTTGACTAAATGGTAGCCTGTTACATAAAGCAGAAGTGTTCACCTGCAATTATAGAGCAGTTGTAAAAGGTTCTGGTGTAGAAATTCCAGCTAAAGAGAAATACTTCTCTACCATCCTGAAGCATTGCACCAGATTTAGGGATAGGAAGTGTCTCTAAGCATCCTGCCCACGTTTCCTACAGGCAAGCTATAATCTGATTACCTCTGCAAGACACCTTCCTTTCCCTCTGTACTGTCTTGGGATCCTACGCATCAGCTCTGGTTCTGCATGCCACCGGAGGGACCAAATGCATAGTTTATTAACCCCACCCCTTAAGATCTCTTTGTTGCAATTTCTCCTTCTGAAAGCGGTGATGATAATTTCTACCTCACAGGAGTGCTGACCTTAACTGGAGTGTAACTGGAGACTGAAAGAGACTTTTGCTTTCCTCAGAAGCCAGAAGCGCAGTGGTACAAGGTACTCTTATTATGCAGTGAAATAGCTGATTGCATCCCTCACACTTTCCATCATTCTACACAGACCCTGCTCCTAGCTGTACTGTATATTTAAAGATGCACAATCACTAGAGGGTTGCTCTTCATCCTGCTAAGAATATAAAACAATACAAGGAAGAGTGGCCGTGTGTGATGTACGCCTCAAAAACATTTTGTTCAATTTATGGAAATACCTGCTGATCTACACATTTCATCTGGCTGAAAAGGATACTAATTATCTTTGTGAAAACGACGAAAAACCTTTACATCATTGGGAAATTACTGAAAATGAAACCCAGACAAAGATGTGTGGAACCTGAGGAGAACCATTCTAGCTGAAGCAAGCAACAACCAGGATGTATCCCTTTCAGTGCTCAATATTTCTGGGTAACCATTTTGGGGCTTACAACCAGGCAGGGATCAACACACCTCAGTATCAGGGCATCACCTCACCCAGACTTCTGCCACTGCACCGCACCCCTCCACACAAAAATCCCTTTCCCTGCTCTCTTACAGCTCGCCATTGCCCGAGCCTAAACAAAGAAGGAGGCCGGAAGTGTAAGGCATGTTGGGATGCAGACACAGGTCTGTCAGTGTCTTCGTTAAACGTGCCAAACCTTTTCATTTGTGACCCAATTCACTCAGATTTGTAACAACCCCCTGGTTGTATATTAACCCCCTAGTTACATTTGCTGTCTGCATCGAGGTATCAGACAGCCTGTTTGCCTGGCTTGTTGCATCCTGGAGCACGTTGTTTACTGAAACGGGTAAAAAGCTCTAGGGAGAGCTTTCTTAACATATTCAGAAATTAAAATGGGTCAAGCTGACTGGATAAAGAAAATGCTGACCTACATTTAGGAAATTGTTTTTTTCCCCTCTCCCCTAACCTTAAATAACGTCCATCTTCAGGGAAATACCACGGCTGCGGCCCACCCCTGGGCCGCGCCCCCGAGGCCGCCACAGGCCGGGAAGAGCCCGTCCCCCAGCGGCTCCCGCCCTCGGGGCGGGAAGACCCCGGCCCGTCGGCCGACACCGCCTGCCCGCGGCGGCTTTGGAGTCGCCCCTGCCTGTGGGTTTTCCACGGGAGAGGCCGGGCTCCCCTCAGCTGCCTCCCCCCGACACGCTTTCGGGACCGGCCAATTCAAATCGCGCGTCGGCCACTGCGATGCAAGGCTCCAAGAGCCGCCATGTCAGGCACCACCGGGGCAGGGCCTCGGGGCGGGCACCTCCCGCTATGAGGGGGCGCGGCGGCGGCTGTGGCGGCAGAGGCAGAGCTCCGATCCGATTTATCGCTGCTGCCTGCGAAGCGCCGCGCCACGCTCAGCCCTTTCCCGCGGGCAGAAGGCGGGGGCGTTGCGGGGCCGGGGCGGAGCGAAGCTAACTGAACCGAGGGGGCGGTGCAGTGCTGGCGCCAGCCAGGCCGCTCGGGTAGGGGTAGAGGGTGGAGCGAGGCCCCCCGCCATGTCCAAGCACGTTTTCCTCACGGGACCCCCAGGTAACGGCGGCAGGAGGAGCCTGGGGAGGGGGGCGAGGACAGGCAGAGCGGCCGCTGGGGCCTGGCCCGGCCCGGCCCGGCCTAGAGAACTGCCCTGTGCGGGGCCGTGAAGCGCTTAGAGCCAGGTGAAGGCACCTGGTGGCGGGCCCCAGCAGCGGCCCAGGGCGTGAGGGAGCCTGGGGAGCGCCTCCTGCTGCAGCCGGGCCCGACAGCTGCCTGCGAGGTAACCCCAGCTGCCGGCCTGCAGGCCTGTAGCGGCTCCCTTCCCCTCCCCGGGGGTCGCCTGTTGAGGTCAGAGCTGCTGCCTTCATTAATCTGTTCCTAATGAAAGTCTTTTTTAGCTTTCCGTCCAGTCCCATGTCGTGTACGTTCCCAGATGCTACTGCTTTGTCCCTGGCTTCTGCCCTGCAGTTCAGTGTTGGGGGGAAAAAAAAACTTCTGCAGAATCCTGCTTCAAGTAAACTGCAGCCATTAATAATTTCCTAGTGCTCATCTTTTCTGTAACTTAATTGTAGTGATTTAGCACTTCCAATCTAAGTAATGTTTAGTTATAGGTAATAATGGGTATCCCAGATGGGCAGGCTTTGATCGAAGCGGTGGAGTAGTTTGTCATGGTAGGGGAATCTGATTATTGTGCAGGTAAAGTGGTGCAGAGTATGAGGGTCGAACTGTAAGGTTGATAAAGAAATAAACCAGTTTTTATGATTGCAGAGATTTTTGGGGGGGTCTGGAAGTAAAGCAGCAAGCCTAATTCTCCTTTTTGGAAACTTTTTGCAGATACCTATCTTGTCTGGAAGTAATTTAAAATGCTACTGCTAGGCTGAGATAGCAATACCTTCCACCCACTTCATTCTGGCTTTCCATCCAATGAATAAAGGCAGCCCTCCAGGAGATGCAGGAGTTAGGCCTGCTTAGGCCTTGTCTTTGTTCATTTAACTGAAATTGAGTGTACTGTTTTGATTAGCTAAATATATAAGTTTAAGCTTTCTTAAACTTAGTTTGAGTTTGACTTAGCTTTCTTTGGCAATTTACTGAATGAAGGTAACCAAATTAGAGAGAGCAAATCTACTTAGCCAAATTAGTATAAATTCGCTTATAGAGACAAGGCCCTGGAAAGATGGTAGGTACTGATGGTGCCACGTTTGTCATTTTATTGTTGTTCAAATGCCAGGAATCCCTTTGGCTTCAGTTTTGAAAAGTTTTCTTAATATTTTGACAAGGTGCCCTTGAAGCCACAAAATATTTTGCCATTGATATTGACTCTTAAGAAAGTAGTTCCTAAATCTGCTTAAAATATAAGGGAGGAATTTGGTATGTGTATGTTGAAATTATTTCTGTTGGCATCTTTAGGCACCTCACATTTGGTCTATATTCTTTGTCTCCAGGAATTTAAGGGTTTATTCTGCAGGATGTTTTCTATCTTCTGATTTTTTTTGACAACGATGATTAAAAATGAAGCGGTAACACTAAATTTTGTGAGAGGCAATAAAGTTGAGTTTAAAAGGAGATTGTCAAGGGACGTACTTGTACAGTGGCAAAGGAGAAGAAATAGCTCCTTTGTGGTAACTGAGAGGATGTCTGGAACATGGCCAGCATTCACACTGTAGAAGGTATATCAGACTGTACTAGGAGATATCAGGTGGCAAGGGTTTTAAGGATCTGTCTTAGGGTAAGAAAATGGATTATAGGATCACAGGATAATTCATGTGAGAAGGGACTTCAGGGGGTGTAAAGGAGGGTCAGCTATGAGGCTGGACCGGGTTGCTCAAGGGTTTATCCAGTCAGGTCTTGAAAACCTCAAAGGATGTGAAGACTGTACAGCCTCTCTGGGCAACCTGTTCCAGGGCTCGATTGTCCTCACGATAAAAAAGCTTTTCCCTGTATCTAGTCAAAACCTCTCTTGCTTCGATTACCATAAGAAGCGTGTTTCTGTTGGTGGAAATACTTTTTGCCGTGCAGGACCCAATATCTCAGGCGCACTGAGCGTTTCCAATTTCTCGGACATCTGTAGAAGTAGTATGTCCTTTTTGCCAGTTAGGCTCCTGGTAATAGCAGCCAATTTTGACCTTACGGTCTAACAGGGGCATGAACTCAGCTCTGTTCTTAAAAAATAGTGAATAGCAGTGGTAGAAAGGGAGATTCATCAGTCAGTCTTCCAGCTAGCTTGGGTATCAGTTGTGTAACAGTATCACTCTCCTGTATTTACCTGCCTTGGGGCAAGCTTTGTGGCCTGCCGATGCACTATCTAAGCTAACAAGTTTAGTGGTAGCCTGGGATGTTTTTACCATTGTGTTGTGACTTCACCGTAGACATACTTCTTAAAAGTTCATAAAACATTACAATGTCAGTACAAGATGAACTTTAAAAGGTGTTTCTGTTCTTTCCTTTCCTACCATTTAAAAAAACTAACAATTTGCAAACTTAAAAAGTAATCAGTGTTCCTGCTAAACTGAATCATTACTGTGGTATTTAAAAATGGGCTATTAGTGGAGAAGAAGATTAATCCTGTGTGCTTTTTGTTTCCTCTTTATTTTTAGGGGTTGGAAAGACTACTTTAATCCAGAAAGTCACTCAAGCTCTAAAGTCCTCGGGCATTCCCATTGATGGATTTTACACAGAGGAAGTTAGAGAAGGTGGCAGGAGAACGGGATTTGATGTTGTCACTTTGTCTGGAGAACGAGGACCTTTGTCTAGAGTCAGGTACTGAGATTTTAACAACTCTAAGTGGCTTATTGTTTTATGCTTCTGCTCCAGTCTGTTGGCACATTAAATGCGCCTTTAGAAGGTGATTTCCAGCGCACATATGGTTTTCATGGTCAGGTTCTCTGAGAACGAGACTGCGTGACCTGGCTGATAGGGTATGTAGACAGTGTCTCTATTGCGTAGTGAAATAGTGAAAATGTGCTAGAGAAAGGTGTTCTCTCTTGCTGCTTTTTACACCAGATAGAGAGGAAGCACTGCCGAGCCTTTTATTGTGAGGCCGAGTCTCTTTGGGATACAGTCAATAGCTTATTGTAGGCAGGTAGGAAGTTGGTTTTGTTTCCACCAGCTAATTTATGGGGACAGAAGTGGAAAATAAGAGGAAGATTGCAGATAACATGGTTTTAAAGAGCCACTGACTGGCCAACAAAACCCACATGTGAATCTTAAGGAAAAGAAGGTTTCAGAGCCCCACTAAGAGGGGGGGCCTCTGCAGTGCAGAGGGGCTCACAGTCTCTCCTGATTCTCTAGACTTAGCTTTTCACACTTTGTGCAAAACTTAGTCTAGATCCACGTGTGATGTTAGCACCTCATTCAGACGTAGTTGATCTGACTGAATAATTTGCATACCGCTAATAACGGAGGTTCACCTAGGATAGTGTAGTGCAGCACATGCAAACTGTCTGAGTGTTTTTTCAAGATCGTTTAAGGGTTTTGCAGCCCATACTGAGATGTGGGCTACTGCCGTGATGCTGTCCGTAGTGTCACATTACCAAATTCAAAGATCTGAACTGCAGGCATGTATTTTAATTTCAGTGTAAATATACCTGCTGGCTTTTGGATCCCATTATCCTTCTGTACACCGTTCAAGTCTGAGTTTACATAGTTCTGAAGGTAGCTTATGGTTTATTTATTATCTTGAAGTATGCTATCTGCAATATGACTTAATGCATGGTTTACAGAGTTTTTTTCCATTTCTTAGAGGAATCAAAGGGATTTGACTTATTAGGATAACTTCTCATAAATCCACTTGAAATTATTGCAGTGAATTCTCTCTAAACTCATTCCTTAGAAGGAATTGTGCATTAAAAATACCTCTTTTTTCTAATTCAGTTCTGATTCTTCTACTTCAAGACGTGAATATCGAGTTGGACAGTACGTTGTAGACCTTGTTTCATTTGAACAGTTGGTTCTACCTATGCTGAGAAATGTGAGTATTCTGTGAAAGCTGCTGAAAAATGAATGCTTTATGATAATCAGTGTTATTGGAAGGCCCTTCTAGAGCACTAGTTTTTGATATTAATAAATGGCCTGTTTCTTGGATTTTGCTGATTCTGATTGACTTAGGATCAGGAAACTGGAGGGGCAAATCTAGCTTGTTCTCCTGTGCTTATTGTGGTGTTTAAGAGTGAGAGGGGACTGCGATCTCTCAATCTGACATCATCCTGTAAGCAGGCACCCTATGGCCTGAGAGACAGCCAGTCGGAAGTTTCTTCCTATGCCACCGTCTTGCACGTTAGAAAGCAAACAAAATGTGCAAGTGGCTTACCGCACAGAACTGGGTGGAGTCAGTGGGTCCAAGAAAAAGGCTTTTACTGCTGCTTTTATTCCTTCTTGCTCTGATTCCCATCTTCTTCCAGTAGAAAAATTTGTTTCTTGAATTCAGTGGTTATTTTTGATTACCACTGTATAATTACCTGGAGATTGGTAGGTTTTACCTGATAATAGCAGTCTGATAATTTGGGATTTAGCCTGCTGCAGAAGGAGTGCTCTGTGACAAGACTTTGCACACAGTCTTTTTCCTATCCTTCTCCTAACATTCTGTTACAACAGTGCAAGTGATATTATGATTATCTCCCTTTTTCCTTCTCCTTCCTCTCTCTTGCTCCAACCTTTCCCCTCTCCAGAATTAAACAAGAACAGATCTGGTTTTGGCGATAACATATCACAAATGGTGTGCAGCAGCAGCTGCTGAGCTGTACTGCTAAAAAGAATCCTATTGTGATTTTTCTACGCTGCCAAAGCTCAAGGGGCCAAGGAATAAGGGACTTCTTAATGAATTTCAAAAGAACAAAAAACCAAAGAGGTGCAAAGAGCAAAAACAACATTGAGGATCCGGTTCTTGTTTTTGTGAAAGAACATTAAAGTCTAAGCGTACGGAAGTGAAGACGGGAGCAAGGGAGAAAGGAAATATGAATAAAATGGGACAATTTTTTTTTACATTTGATTTCAGTGTAAGTTGATTTACTATGTTAGTAGATAGAAGGATTGTTTAATAAAAAAGACTTCATTAAGCTAGAACTCTACTCAGAATCCTTCCACCGCTGCATTAAGGTGAAGTCCAGGAGACATCTTGCTAAAAGGGTGTTAGCAGTGTTGAATTTTTCTGCTTATTGTATAGCTTTCTGCAAGTACAGGAGAGCAAAGAGGAGAAGAAAAGGGGCCAGCAGGGTCAGATATTACATGATCCTGTTCTCATTGAAAGTGTTGTTAATCAGTTTTGTGGGAATGTCATGCATGTAGGCGGCACAAAATGGGAGAAGGAGGAGAGTGCGGAAGATCATAGAACTGAAACAGGGGAGTCATAGGTATGGTCTGGTTTGATCGGAGAGCAGCACAGAGTGGGTGTGTGCCTGTGTAGTCTTGAGGACAGCTTCAGCTCTTAAGGCTTGGATCTCATTGACTCCAGTGAGAATAGGGGTAGATCCTACAATGGATGATCTCTCTGTTCTGGAAACTTTGCTAGGCAGGACTGAGGATTTTTTTCAAAGCGAAATGCTCTGTTTCTGTGTGACCTAGTGGCTAGTATTGGCTTTTTAGCTCACTGAAAGGATTTTAGATAAAACAGCTACTCAGCAGGGACTTAGCTTGAAAAGGTTTTAGGATGCATGTTATACAGTTCTCTCCCAGAAGCAAATACTTTTCCTTCACAGGGAAAACATCTCAATTTTTTTTTTCTTTTTTTTTTTTTTTTTTTTTTTTTTTTTAGATTCTGTCTAATACAGCTGGTATTGGTATATATTCGTGGATCTACAGTGATGTTTTGACTTGAGTTGATTTCCTCCTCACTTCTGTAAATAATGGAGTACAGTTCTCTGTTACTTTTACCAAGAGAGGATAGGCAGTGCACTTCCTTTTCTGTTGAATAGTTCCTCTGCTTTCTGAGTTGTTTTTCCCTAAGTGGCAATCACCCACGTTGTCTCCTAGACTTCCTTGTTGCTCAGACCAGTCTGCAGCACAATACTGTTTGGCACAGTAAACAAACCACAGATGTGGTTAGTCTTTATTGTGGTGCCTATCATACAGTCCAGGGGGATTATAGAATAAGCTGTATCTTGACAAAAAATGGAAGATGACTGTTCTAATGTGAGAGGGGCTTGGAAACGGCTTGGTTGTTATCCAGATAGCTTTGAAGAAAGCTAGTTGTTCTGAGAGAAATGCTAGTATTGACCCTCTATTGACCCAGCTACAAGAGGACAAACTTACAAATCTAGATTTAATGCAAGTCTTTGTTTTTTTCAGTACTTGTGTTCTGTGGATATTGATCTATTCTGAATGTATAATTTGATGGGAAGAGTGAAGTTTTGAAAAATTGGTGGCCCTCAGATTGATCGAGAGCTGCTAGTAGGCTAAGTGCAGTTCTTAATTGTCAAATAGCTGATATGGCACCATTGTGAGAATTCTGCTTTGAAGGAAAACTGTATTATGGATATTTCCTACTGTAGTTGGTATTTATGCTGTATATATATTCTCACCTTTCAAAAAATCCATGCTAACAGCAGCAGCTTTGACTCTTCCACGTTCCCCAGTATTACAATTGAATTGATTTCTTTTGGAGGTATTTCTTTTATTAGCATAGAAATTATTTCGGTTGCTTGGTGTAAGTTCTGTTTTGTTTACAGTCTCTTGATGCACTTTTCTGCAGGTAAGCCATGGCAGTGATGTAGAGAAGAAAGTTTGCGTCATAGATGAGATTGGTAAAATGGAACTCTTCAGCCAGGCTTTTATTCAAGCTGTTCGTCAGACGCTGACTGGCTCGGGGACCGTGGTACTTGGAACTATTCCTGTACCTAAGGGAAAGCCACTTGATCTTGTTGAAGAAATAAGAAGTAGGAAAGATGTTAAAGTGTTCAATGTGAGTAATATTAAATATCCTTAAAGGGCCTTCTGTTCTGGGTTGCTGGTTTGTATTTGGCTCTGTTTAAAAACTAATTGTTACTACAAATTGATAGGTGTGGGTAGCTTGTACAAAATGTTTCCATTTTATTCGTAATGGGCAGGTGCTCACCTTATTAAAAAAAATAGTATCATGGTTGGCACTTACTGTAGCAGTCTCACACAGCTGGCTTTGCTTGTGAGAGGCTGTAGAAGTAATGATATAGTTGTTTTAAAAGGTTTAAAAGGTTTTCTTGCTGTAGTATTATTGCCATATAAGTATTCGTTATTCCTAAGAGTTAAATCTTTTATAGTACAGTCAGATTTAAAAATTTTTTTTTCACACTGGCTTGCAGAAATATTACCAGTAATCATATTCAAGAAAAAAAAGGCAGCAGTGGAGTTTGCAGAAATGATTTTTAGAAGACAGACACTTGTAAATGGAGTGTGCTTTCTCTGGAGTTGATGAACCAGTTTTGGAATTCATTATGTTATTTTTACAGAAATAATTTTCAGAATATTAGAGCCTCAAAGTGCATTTCTGATCAGTTACAGGGAGATTCTCAAAAATTTACCACAACAAAACATAATCTGTTCACAGGAATACATGCATGATGTTTCCTTGACATCTGTAAGTGTCCTGGATGTTTCACAAAAACAAGCTAAATGCAGCCCCTGCTCCTTTGATTTATTCTTCTGCTCAGTGTGTACTATTTGTAGTAGAGAATAAAGCTGTATATCCAAAACTGAACTGTACATCTCTATAAATTATAATTCACTAGACGGGACTTGCACATCCTGGCTTACTAACAGGGGTAATATGCTGTAGAGCAGTATACTGTTGCAGCCTGTTCTTTATCAGATGCACGTCACAGTGAGAATGCTTACTTTGTTTTCATCCAAGTGAATGAGGAAGGAAAAACCACTATACTGCTTGATCTTAATTACTGCAAAGAAAGCAAAGCCTCCATCTTCTTTTTTCCTCTTCAAAGTGAGATTAATAAAGCTGCAGTGCTTAAAAAAGTTCCTCAGCTTTCTTCTAGTTGGTGGTTCTATCATCATCTTCAATTTCTGTTTTTTAAATTAAATGCCTGTTTAATTAAGTGCTAAAGCAATCCTAGGAGCAAAGACAAGAGAAGATTCCTTTCCTCACATAGGCATTCATCTCCTACCGTTCCTTTCAGAGATAGAGCCCCAGGTTTCCCACGGACAAGTTGATGTGTGTTAGTTGTCAGGCTGCTGTACAGGGATGCACCTGAATGTGAATTTTATATGACTTGCTTTACAGTGGTAGGACAGGGGAAGAGGGAATGGAAAATGCCTTACTGAAAGTAACAGTAATTTGGTGCTTAGGCTGCCGTCATGGCAAGGCAATAGTGTGTGTTTGGCCCTCTCAGGGGAGGAAACAGAGTGCTAGAAAACAGCATTTGGCTTTTCAAGGAAGGAAGCTTTCAAGGCTTCCACCATCTCTTTTTATCAGGTGATGTTCTGAGGGCATGTGCTACTCAGCCCCAGGTTGTTAGCTGTATCAGTCTGCCGATATATCTGTCTTTAAGTACTGAATACAGCCAGCAGAAGTCTTCCTGTAAATTTCAATGGAGCAATGTTTTTGCAAGCTAAACAAAACTTTACTAAAAAAATGAGCCATCCGGTTTATGCCGATGAGATTAGGACGTGCTAAATAGAGTTCTCTGGTGAATCCGTTAGCCAAAGTTATGGGTGTGAAATGTATGATGGACTGCAGTGGTTCCAGGTGGCAGAGACCTGTGATGTGGAAGTCTTGTGCAGGATAGCGTCTGTCTCACTTGCTCCAGTGACACACTACATGCTCTTTCCCGGCTAGTTAAAACGTGTGCATGAGCAGGAACAGAACCTGCCTGCGGGGAGGCAGAGGTGTTACTAGCTGAAGTAAATACTGGATCACCAGCTGTGTTCTCCAAGGGCTGTGGCATGGGGAAAACCTGGAGTGCCCAAATAGCTCTTGGTCAGTAATTTCTTACTAACTTTTATGTTGCCTGGAAGCATGCAGAAGCAGGTGGCTACCTTCCAAAAAAAGTTCTGCCTGCTTTGTCACTTAACATGGACATTCAAGGCTGCATTCAAGTTACTTAGCAGAGTTTTCTCATCCTTCTGTTAGTGTCACAAGGACAGTTCTGATGTTGGACACTAAGTGCATAGAGACAGCTGTTTGGGGTTTTACAGTCCCTTCTAGCTTGAAAGCATATTCAGTTGGTGTAAACAGGCCCAAATGCCCTAAGAGCAGTTGAGGATTTGGTCCCAAGTGTTTAATTTATTATGTTTAGAGTACTTCACAATAGGAGCTCTGATATTTAACACATTTCTTTCTATTGTTGCCCAATTCCATTTTGCTGAGAACGAAACTTTCCAGTGAAACTACAGAGGCTGTTTTTGCACTGCCCGGGTCTGTGTAGTTTTGCAGACACGGTGTCATAAATAGCATCAGATTATCCTTAGCAGCTGGCACGTATTCACTTTCTCCCATTTTCCCATCTATTAATTTTGCTCCATGAAACCCATTAGTGAAGTTTGGTTGCTTATGCCTTTAAAAAAGAAAATAAATAGTTAAACAAATCAGAAGAAGAAAAGGTTCCATTTAAACAAGCTGTACAAGAGACACTTCCTTGACAGTATTTTAACAGTTAGAGGAAGAAAGGTTTTGTCCTCTTCTGTTGCCTGCATGGAGTATAGGTGGTAGTTTCCTCTAAATTACCTAAATGCTTAGTATAAGCAGCATCTACAGTTATTTTCAACTCCCTGTCTAAAAATCTCCCCATCTGTTTGTACATTCAGTACAGATACTGGGAGATTTGTTCTCTCTGGGAAAGCTGCCTGCACAGAATGTCTCCAGATCTTAAGAGGAGACTTCTATCTATCAACCAGCCTTTGTAAAACGGTTGTGAAAATGTCCCAGCACTTGGCAGTTTCTCTCTGCTGCTCTCACTGGACTTCTGGCATGTAGGTATGGAAAAGGGATAGATAAAATGTAGTATTGTTTTTGTTGGCTGTGAGACAGTGGGAAGAGCTATTAAATGTTCAGAAGGTCCTTTGAAAGTCAAGATATCAGGACACTTGCTGTGAGATTTAGAGTTTGGCTGATCTGTGCTCTGTGCCTTGTTTATCTTGGGGTCCCTCAATAGCCTTACTGAAGAGCAATTCCATTCTTTGTTGTCTTGCTCTCTTTGTTATTATGGGGTTTTCTGTTTATCTTCTAACAGGCTTGGAATGATGCTTAATAAACAGCAACATTTTCAGGCAGATCTTCCTCTTCCCTTTCATTCCTTTTTTTTTTTTTTTTAATGTCACTTTTTCATCAGTCCCATGTTGATCTACTCTCTTGAATTCAAGTAGCATAGGTGAGACCACTGTCTCTAGGTTTTACAGTGTTGGTTTCCAGCATTTGGATAGGATGTCTGTGACTAAACAGCAGTAGGCTCCTAGGGCCAAATTCTTCAGGTAGGACTGTCACCTGTTTAAAAATAATGGTAATACTTTCTCCTATTCAGTAGTGACTGTAGTACTGGAAGGGACACAAACGCTTGTTCTCAGATCTTAAATGCAGCTACAGGGAATGCAGTGAAACCTTGCTGATAGAGAGTTTTATGCCATGCATAGTGTGGTATCTCTCCTTTCTTGTCAAATAGCATTTCTCAAACTTTGTTAAAACTATGAATACCCTTACCTTTTTTTGGCTCATCTGTCTTTGTCTGATTTCTTCCTGCCCTCTCTGCAGGAATCTGAACAGTGGGGAAAATTTCCTAGGCTTTTTAAAATGAGGCTTTTGCTGACACTTCACAATGGCTTGTTAACGCTTTTACCACCGCAGCCATCTCCCCAGATTTTGGTTGAGTTAGTAATGCATGGCACTGTGGGTCACTGGGCTCTGTGTCAGGACCCAGTCTATCAAGGAGTAATTTACACCCTCCTCATCCTTCCCCCCCCCCTCCCAGCCAGCTCTGTGCTCTGTATTTGCTGCATCTGGGAACTGAGCTGACTAGCAAATGCTAGCATTTGTTTGGCAGTTCACAGTAATCTGCATGTGCTGAATGCAGACGGGCCCAGCAGAAGACAGGACACTGGACTATATGGATTTTCACATATACTGGTCTTAAAATCCAACGTTTCCATGGACTGGTCAACCAAAGGAGTACCTCAGTATGCTATAAAAGCTCCCCAGCTTTCTCAAGTTGTCTTACTTCTTTTTTAAGGTGTTTCTATCCTGCAATGCTAAGGTTTCTCAGAATACGGAGTTGCACTGCTAAGCCTGTTTTAATTTTTTTTCATTGCAGATGTTTTTGACTAGGTCTGTCACCCTCATAAATACAACCCTTTCAAGTGCTGAAGGCATAAGAGCTCCACTTTATAGCAGGAAAATTATATTTGGTAATTCAAAAGGATTTCTGGTAATGACAAAAGTACATGCTGGTTCTTCGAGTGATTCTTGTTAGTTATTCAAGCCCTGAATAATACTGCAAAATACCATGGGTAATTAGATCAAAAAGATCACTGAATATTCAATTACATATGTAGGTTTGTGGGTTTAGCTTATTGTGTTCTCAGTAGCAGAAGGCAGCAGGTATTTGACACTCAACATTCCTCCACTGAGAAAGAAATGTATTTGAGTTTCTGCTTTGTTTGTTTTTGAAGTAAACACTGATATAGAGGTTATACATCAAGTTATATCAGTTTTAATTTTCTTTCCCTAGGTTAGTAAGGAAAACAGAAACAGCATTTTGCAAGACATCTTGGCGGCTGTGGAATCTTGCAGAAAATGAAGACCTTTTCTTGCCTGTAAACACTAAAGCTTTTATTTTAACAAAACATTACAACATTTTGCCAATGTTTTTGTCTGTCCTTCCTGCTTTAGCCCCTGGAGGCTTTTCTGGAGCCTTCAGAGTAAGCAAGGTAAAGCTGGTAATACTCTAAAATGTGAAAATGAGATAGTGGGATTCTTGTTTATTCAGTTCACAAGCCAATTCATTCAAAAAATTGAACAGGTGCGTAGTTCACATCCAGTTCTAATCTGGGTATTTGAAAGTTAGGTGGTCTGACTCTGATCCTAGTTACACCATGTAAAAGCAATTAACTGTCAAATCTGTTTGAGATCTTAGTCTTTCAGAGTGTGCTGTGGGCTATTCTGCCTAGAAAGCAAATCAGTACCTGGAACTTAGCCCTGGTATAACTGAGCAGAATCCTGCCCAAAATGTGTGTGTGCTCTGCCTGGTTTATGTAGAAATATCTTTGCTGTGGGTGACCCAGCTTAGGTGTGTCCAAGTGTGTCTCAGCATGGGTGCTCACGATTCATGAGGTAGAAGGAATAAGCAGATGCTCTCCCCCTACCCCTAGACATCCCTCACTCCAGTTGCGGTATAAGAAGGGTTATGTAGAATTTCAAGGAAATTTCCTGTAGTCCCAAGTGACACTTAAAGAATTCCACTTCAGGAGGAAGAATAACCAACTCTACCCTCTCCGAAGTGGCTTAGACATTGGTTTATAAGAGGGCTGCATTTTGGGTTTATTTCCAAGTTTCTGATGGCAATCCTGCCTCGCACCCCCTTAAAAAAATTATGTATATAAATCTTCAAGTCCATGAAGTTCAGTCAAATCTTGTCTTGTGTTTTTCATGCAGTTTTTTAAGTCAGGATTGACTCAATACTGCATTTGTCTATATGGGTTTACAATCTGTTATGTTTAGTGATACTTTTTGTTTGGTTGGGTTTTTTTTTCCTTATTCAATTCTGTACATGGTTAATGGTGAAATAAGAAGTGTTTGAGAGTATTAGACAATGTGTTTCCCTATGAGGTGTGCAAATGTGTTCAGGAAAAGTGCTACCACTTAATCAGTTTTGCATGTTGTGAAAAGAGAATTCCCTCCCAGGTGCACACTTGTTCATTGTGTGATTTATAGTCATCTCTGGCTGTGAAAAGTTGTTAAGAATTCAGTCGTTTCTTAACTTTTTTCTGTTCAGTTCAACAACTGTTAAAATGAGTAAACTATTTAAAGGCATTTTCAAATATGATTTGAGTTATTTATTTCTGTAAAACTGACACCCAAAGCTGTAGGGGGCTGGATGGGTAAAGGCATTGTTACAGGCGCCCTGGAAACAGAAGGCTGTTAAAGGACACCATGGCCTTGTTCCCTGACTGCCTGTTACGCTGTCATTCTGCAGTTCAGTCTTAAATGTGGACTGACCTTTAAAGCTAAATAAAATGGAGATATTTGACGCTTCTCTGTAGAATCCGGGGAGGGGAGTTACTTCAGGAGTGATGGCAGAGTTCAGTTTTCCAGATTCCAGTTCAGCCAGTATTGTTGAGAGTTTCATCACTTTAAGTGGTGTTTGTTCTTCATAGGAGTGGGTATATTGCCCTGCATATAATGCCATGATGCTTATTGTAGTCCCATCATTTAATAGACTGGGGGGGAAAAAAAAAAAAAAAAAAAGAAAAAAGAAGTGTAATAACAAGTTTGGGAAACTTTTGACCAGTGTGCTTATAGTACTTTTAAGCCATTCTCTCATGGTGCAAGGAAGACCTTTTATAGTGAGGGTAGTTAGTCACTGGAAAAAAACTTCCAAAATGGAGGGGCATTTTTCCTTCACTGGAACTGTGAGTGAAGTATCAGCCCTTTTAAATCAAAGGGTATTTTTGCTACTGACATCAGTGGCACTTGCTTTCTGCTACCTATCTCAAGATTGGTGAGAGTCCTTAATTTGTTGTTGTTGTTTTTTTAAGCCCATCTTCTCTCTGAGCTACAGAATGCTTTTCAAGAGAAATAAAGAGAAATTTTGTGATCTGTGTTCAGCAGGAGATCCTAGATGACCTTAACAGTCATGTCTGGCCTTTAAATCTGAGACAGTCCTGAAGAAATGATTCGCCTGTTTCAAATATACATTGAGTGAGTAAGAAAGTAATATTTCCAACTGAACTTAGTTTTTATGACACCCTGTGTTTACTTTAGAGGTAAAAATTTATTTTCTGGTCTTGCACTAGTAAAATATTTGGAAGGCCTTGGGAGCACTGTAACAACAGAACGTTCACAAATCCCCTGATGGGCCGATTTTACTAATAGCACACATTTGGTGAAAATAACCTGTGAGGTACCAGCAAGATTCCAGATGACAACATTAGTACACCTGCAGGTTTTAATTGGTGCAAAAAAGGGGAGAATATGAGGTACCAATTACTCTCTCAAAGCCCGAGAATTGAGGATGTTTTTGGCAAGGAGGCTTGTAATTCCAACATAAAATTGCGCACAGCATGGAATAAACAGGAACTGCATTATTTATCATGCATTAGACAATTTTTGACTTGTAAAACTCTGAGAAGACTGAATGAGAGGTGAATCTTTAACACTGGACCTACTGCAAAGTTAATTACGAGTAATATGTCTGTCTTGCAGATTTAAGGATATACAAGCACCAGTGAAACATTGTAATTAAATACCAGTTCCCAATCCAGGGAGCCATCTAAATATGGCAATAATAGGGTAGTTAAAAAATATGCATTGATGAGAAGATGATTATTACATGCTGGAGAATTTCACTGGTAATTCCAATATTCTAAAATGAGCTGTACAAAATTCAACTAATCTTTAACTTAAATTCCCCAGCAAGAGCAGAGCGGTCAGTTGGTGGGTTGGAGCCAAATGCAGATGACATTTCTTGCTGTATTCTAATAAATAGCTTTTAAAAAAAGCTGTGAATGTCATTGCAGAGACTCCTAAGAAATTAATAGTTTCAAAATGTCATTCATAGACATTGAGAATATCTGGCCATCTTGTTGAGGGGAAGAAGACTCATGCTGGTAAGTCCTTTCTGTTAACATTTGTCTTAAATGCAATGAATGCCAAGATTTTCTGTCTTTGGGAATGAGGGGAGACTTTTCAATGAGAACTCCAGTTCCTTGCGTAGAAGTTTGTATGGTGCTTCAAAATGGAGGGAACACCAGGACCTCTAGCATTTGTATTCTGGGATGAGTGGAAATGACCTTTGTACATGGTGCCCATCACTGTTTCCTACTTGTTTGCTGTGGTGGGAAATAGCCGGGCTGAGGGCCAGACTGGGGGCTTGCTGGTGTACCCGGTGGATGTGAGCAGTTCAGCAGCCTGTGAGTGGCTTCGGTAAAACGTTACTAAAAGTCTTTCTACCAGACCTTCGGACTGTGTTTCACCCTTAGGAGTGTAGCACCTGGCTTTTACTGTATGATGTAAACAAGACCCTATAAGTGAAAGGAAAGTTTAGGAAAACAAAATGGGAGGGGGGTGAGTGTCCCACATCTAATGCAAGGGCTGAAGTGCTGTGTTTGTGCTTGTTTAACCGTATAGTCATTATCGTCCTTCCTGTAGCCTGCTGTACTGTATATATTCCTCTTTGCTGTCTCATTGAGAGGGCCTCACTGAGCCAGTGTGGATGAAATCAGTCCTGATGTTTCCTTTCAGCAATAGCGATGTTATCTGGGGTTAAGCTGGGGGAGCAGATAGGGCCTCCATCTCTCCATCTGTTCTGACATCTCTATGAAAGAACCTCCTGTACCAAATGCTCTTGTGGATTGAGTGCTTGATGTCCTGAAAGGGTGCGTTCAGCCTGCTAGCGAGACAGGAGTGTCACTGCTTTCAGGTTGTAGAAACAAGAAGGTTCTGGGCTCGCTGAACGAGCATCGGGCAAGCTTCTGCCTTTAGCTTCCGCTGAGTAAGCGGCCTCTGCAGCTCTGGAAAAACTGAAGCGTAGCACCTGAATCTTCAAAACTGACACAAAATGGAACTGCACATAAGAGGTACTTATGTGTTGGTGGTGGCCATCCTTCCTGCATCACAGCTGTGGTAAGAGATCAGACATGTAATGTAGGCAAACTGTTCAGCCTGAGCAACTTCAGGGCCAAGTTTTAACAACAGCATTATGCACTGTGAAACCTATTGTCAGTGCCATAGCTGCCTTAAAAGCATTAAAAGCTGTGAAGCAAGTCTACTTTTCATTCAGAGCCCAGAACTGCCCAACTCGTGGGGTTCCTGAGGTGTCACAGGTGCCTCCATCTTGCATCTCTGAAGCATTTCATGTGTAAGGTTAAGTATCAAGCTGCTTTGGTCTTTCAGGAATGAAGTATGGCTAAAGCCTTTGTGCATCTGCAGGCACTGGTGCTGACAATAGCAGTCCTATGGACTTTGGTGCCTTTTGGTGCTATACAGAGCTGTTCTGAGAAGTGTACTGTTGACATTAGGCCTTGTGTAAAAGTTAGGTATCTGTTTATTAGCTTTGTGTGCATCAGCGCCTTAAATGCACCTTCCGTCATGTACGGAGTAATCAGGTCTATCTCTGCCTCATGCAAACATGGGGGGGGGGGGGGGAGGGAGTGTCTAAGATGTGTTTAATCAATACAACCGCGTATCTAGTTCCAGGTTTCATTTCTAACTATCATGTCTGATTATTCTGTAGGATTGGCCCATATTTAAAAACGCTGCATATAGCAGTAGTCTTACTAATAACAGCAGACTGTCTCCAAAATTCTGGAGAAATGTAATGTGGAAGAGTTTGTGCTGTCATCTTTGATTTAGTTTTTGTCTTCGTTACTGTTGTTAATGGTCACTCTTGGGTTTTTCAACTCACTATGCTACAGTAACAACTTCAAGGCAAAATAAAAACTGTGTAAGACATGGCTATGAAAAGGAACTCATTTTTGAATCGTACCTTGACTCCTCCTCTGCCCTGCTTGTGCACTGTGCCTCAACAAAGGAGTTAGAATATGCCTGTTTTGGCAGCCACCCTGTGCAGCAGAAAAGGCTGGGCTTCATGGCACACTGCTGTCCCCAGAGTTAAGGGACTGGTGGCTTGAACTAAGTCAGGAAATGTGAGGCAGCTGTGTTATCTTAGGGTGCAGTACCAGATGCCATGGTGATGGTAGAGTCTCTTACAGAGGATGTGGTGCTAGGGGAAGGTGGTGTTGCTGGGCCTCGGTCCAATCTAAGCAGATACAGCAGCTTGCTACTGGAAGGATTTGTGCAGCTGTTTCCCAGTTTGGTTTAGTATGCTGAAGTTGGATACACAGAATAACTTAGGTTGACTGGGACTACTGGAGTTACTTATTTTTGATGGAAATTAATTCAAACTTAGGTTAAAGATGTGAAAATTGGAGGCCTAAGTGAGGTTAACTGAATATGGGAAAGTTTTTAGTGCTTTCCACAGCCGCCTGTTTGCCCTGCCTCCATGCAAGGCAGTGGTTTAGGAAGACAAAGCAGTGATGGTTTATCTTAGTACACTGACATGCAAAAGCTCCTGAGGCAGAAATGGTGCTGGTGGGTGTTAGTAAGAGCCCTCCACCTACCTGTATAATCATCCTTCATTTGTAACGAAGCGCTTCATGAGCAGGGTGGTGGGAGGAGAGGTACAATCTGCCAGGAATGGTCAGAAGGGAGCAGCTGAATTCAATTTCCTCTTCCACATTACACCTGGATGCTGGAGTAGGGACTACACTGCACTGATGACTATGTGTCTCAGGGGGCTGTGCATGGATACTCTGCTTTTGCTCTTGTGAACATGAGCAGAATTTTGCCTAGGTTCTGCTAAGCTTTATAAATAATGAATTCATCACAATCTGAAGTGAAAGGAAAAACAATAGTTCTCAATTTCATAAGGCAGAAAGCAAGTGAAAACAACTCAAAATAAAAAAGAAAACCCAAAAACTGCTGCCACACAAAACATAGTTGGATCATTTTATTTTCACTAGGCGTTATTTAGTTCTACTACTTATAATCTTAAGTGTGGCACAGTAGGAATGCCTAACAGTAATGAGATGTAGCTACAGCATCTCTTGTTAAATCTTTCTTGTTAATTGGGACAAGACGGCCTGGCTGCACATCATTGTGTTGAGAATGAGAAACAATCTATGGTAGTTACAGTAAAGAGGAACAGCAAGACACTGATAGCTGCAAGTTTTTTAATTAAAAAAAAAAAAAAAATTAGGAGAACACACGCATGTGTTTAGACGCTATAGTAGAGGATTTGTGGTAGACTTTTGGCTTCCAAAGTAGTCATGCATTCCTGTAACAGTGTTTCTCAAACTTTGTGAAAGCGTGGCCTCCCCTTTTGCATCATCTGTATTTATGCAACTATTAAATTGGCAGCAGCACAGTTTCTCTGGGGGAGGGAAATCAGAATGCTCTGTAATTACTGGCTACAAGTGTTTATGGACACTGAGCTGTGTCCAGCAGTTAAAGGCATTTAGCTGTCCTCTTCCTAATACAAACACTTCCAGACAATAATTACACCCTGCTTTGCACTTCCCTGTCCTTAAGGAGGATTCCCCTGGGCCCTTTTGCAGCTCCCAAGGGGGCTGTTGCCTGGCATTTGAGAAACAGTGCTGTAAACCAAACAGGAGCACAAGATAATACCTAAGAGCAGCTGTTTATGCAAAGCTGCTTTCTTTGCAGGTAAGGTGCACCATATGCTTTGAAGGCTTTCCATGCACTGGATACTTTCTTTTCTCACACTTGACTTTTGTTAATGTGTGTAGCGTGGCTCATTCACACAGTATTTCAATATGGCTGCATGCAGTATATCAGTCTGTGATGCTGTGTTGCTATTCAGAATTGCCACCTGCATAACACGTTAAAAATAAAAAAGGGATTTGCTGTTGGAAAAAAAAATAATCAGATTTAGCTCTAATGTTACAGTACATGTTGTACTGTCCTTCTATGTATTCATTGCTCCTGTTGCCTTTTGCTATATGTTATATGTCAAATGCCAATTAGCTTGCATGCAATCAGCTGTTTAGTTATGGCAGGAAAGAGATGTCTTGTGTGCTTTTCACTGAGTTGTATTAATATTTCCCACTGTATTAATTCATTATTCCAACTGTTCCAGGGCAAGGAACATAAGCAGGTTGTGTTCATTGTTCTAGGATTTACAAGAACCTGAGATGAGGTGGCACTGTCTGTTTTTTAGGACATCTTCCAATGCTACCCATGCCAAGGCCTTTAGCTGAAGAATATCTGCGCTGTAGTGTTCTTGTGTAGAGGTTAGAAAAATAAACATTTGGAGGTTGCTTGTTACATTTGAAAGAACCTAAACCCATGTGCAGCTCCCTGACCTAACTCTGCCTTTGTGTAATTCTAAGAAGCGTGTGGCCCTTGCACTAGGAATACTCCTTACTGCTCCTCAGACAGGCTTTGCTGAGAAGCAGTGTCTTCCAGGGCCATATCTTCTTGGCTGGCCCTTCTGCACTCCAGGTTCCCACTCATGAATAGGGCATGGGCCGGACCTGCCTCTCGCTGAGGTCTAGGTTCTGTAGCATCAGTTGCTTCGCAGGTCTCGGTGAGTTGCTGGAAAGAAAGAAAGAAAAAGAAAGAAAGAAAAAGTCAACTAGTTTAGGAAATTTCTAAGTAACGCTTCAGCTATTTTTTGAAGTGACAAGTGAAAAAAGTTAAAAATTGATTTAGGAATGTCATTCTGTGAAACTGCATGGGATTCTTAACATGCATTATTCACCAGGGACTTCTGAAGAGGTACTTGTCACACTTTGTGTAACGCATATATTTGGAAAGAAAAGCAGACCAGGAGCTAGAGGTTTAGTACTACAGATGTACATGTACAGAGAGCTGTAAAATAATTTGGATTGAAAAGGACTTCTGGAGGTTATCCAGCCCAAAGTGCTGCTCCAAGCAGGGCTGACTTCTAAGAAGTTAAATGGGGTTGCTCTGGGGCTTGCTTTACGCACCAAATTTTAAATCCAACTTACAAAGAAACCTTTTTATGAAAACTGGAATGCAGTTATCAGTCTGAAAGTGTTATGTGCAGTGTCACCCCATTGTAAGGAGTCCGTTAGTATAAAATCTTCCCAGAACTGTGTTGTGTTAACGTTCAAATAAAGCACCTCCTCCTTACCACTTTCAAATAGGCATCTGGACTCCGAGCAGTTACTTTGGCCAGGAGTCACTTCATTTAAATTTAACCATGTAGTCTTAGTGTGTCATCTAGGCTGTCAGTGGTTGGCAGAGAGATATGAGTGTCTCAGGGGAAGGTTTCTTCCTGACAGCTGTAAGGATGAAGTGCGTTGTCCTCTCCACTGAATACAGAGGCCACACCAACAACCTACTGAGACTTCATGCCCAAATTTTAGATGGCTTAAAGTTAGACAAGGTGGATCCTACCGTTAGTATCCAGTATTGCAGACTGCCTGAGTTCTCGCAAATTAAGCTGTAAACCCTTGAGAGCTGGAATTATGCCTTGTCATCTCTTATGTGTAGAAATATTATTAATGCTCATTAGAGTAATAAAGCATGATGAGTAATGTTCAGTCAACTTCTGTTGAAGTTCATAGCAAAACTCCAGGGAGCTGTCCCGTACATGGTATTTTTGGGTTGAGAGCAAAATACACACAGGCTAAGGAGCTTTTTTTACTTGGGGTTTGGAGAATTCTTTGAAAATTAGGGAAGTTATACACAGTTCAGAATGCTAGTAGTAGGAAAGTGTTTTGGACTTTCATAGTCACAATTTTCCTATTGCCAATTTGGTTTCCATTTTGATAGGCCAAATGTGAGAGTAAGTCTTAATTATGTTGCCATTCAACCTCTAGTTGCAGTCGCCCTTCATCTCTAATCTGTCTTCTCACATTACTGCTCTGTAATGCTGAGGTGGAAGTTTCAAAATTCAGGAAAGCAACTGATGGCCACCAAAGTTAAATAAATACACTTAAGTAGACAATAAAACAGTAACACTACTATGTGCATTGAATTTTCCAGGGAAGATGGGAATAGAACTGGGACCCTACTGGGAAGAGGGCTGGAAGTTCTTTGTGTGTACTGTTTTGCTCTTAGAAAATGCTGAATCACAGGGTGTGCAGGTTTCCTTTGGGAAATATTTCCTAAAGACCTCCTTAACCAACCCTTTCAGCAACAAGGTTTTCAGGTCCTGGATTGGGTTTCTGGTCAGAGAGAGGGACAGAACAAGTGCACTGTTCAGTGGAAACTGTTCCTCTTTGTACAAATAATTAAGTCCTGTGTAAGCAAGCAAGGAAGGAGCTATTTAGTCTGCTTATGATGGTACTCATCACCTGGGCTACAGGAAATGGAGACCTAAGTCCCTGGTCTGCGTGAAAGGAAGAGGAACTTTGCCCCAGTGTGCAATTGCGTGCTTAACAGCCAACCTGTCAATTACTTACAAATATATCTCTCTCATATACACACTAATAGTAAACAGTCTCATTTTCATTCTGATGCAGCAAAATCCAAAACAAATAGCAAAATCCTGAGATTGTTTTGGGAAAGACTATCTTCTGACCAGTGAGAAGGAAGAAACCAAACGGTCATAAAGGCAGTTCAAGAACCTGATAGGAGAGCAGTACAGTAGCTCACGCTTAGTACTGCAATTCTGGCTTCAGCCTTACCCGAGTTGCTTGACTTGCTGCTCTAGCAGATGGACCCATGGCAATATTCATACTGCTGGATGACTGCGTGTCACTGGTGTTACCTCCGTCTGCAGCTGAGAGCCCAGAAATCACCAAAGCACTTGAAAAACTTCTCTTGCCGAAGAGCAGGCTGAGAGTTGAGCTGGTGGAAGAGGCCAGACTGGACCTAAGCATTGCTGCAGCTCGGTCCTGCACCGTCAGCTGGCCAGCAACAGGAACAGCAGGGGACTGGGAAAACACAGAGGTTGCCGAGTTGTGGAATGACAGCTGACTGCTAGAAAGCCTTTGGGCAATTTCATGGGCAGACGTAGATGTTTGGATGAAAGGCTGACGGCTTTCTACAATTGGTCCAGAGTGACTTGAAGCAGGGGGCCTTTGGTTTAAAGCAGTGTGCGCCTGGATGGACTGACTCCTGGGTTTTCTTCTGCCTTTAAAAGCAAGATTAATATATTTAAGTAAGCAGCATCCTGATGAACTCCATGCTATTGACAGTGTCCCACGTGTACATATTACTATTGGCATATTGCTACTGGTTTCTCATCAGCAAAAGAATCCCAAGAATAACAGAAATAACAAATTGCTAAACCCGTGAACCTTTCTGTGCTTTCCACTGCAGGGGTTCTGGCTTTTGGTCAGAATAGCTCCAGGGGTTCTGCACTGAGTCAAAAGAGAGTAAAATGAGAAGATACCCCAAGGAAAATACTCTAATCACAGGCTCACATCTATTCTGCCATGTACATTTTAATCTGCCCAGTGAATGATTGAGCATAGTGTTGTTGTACCTCCACTCTCCTTTGACAACAACACTAAAGTAAGGAATGTTGACTATCCACCTTAAATGGCTTGGTATAATAAATGCAAACATAAAACAAAAAACAATGTCACATTAAAAAATTATTCCTGCATATGGGGAAAGAGAATGTGAGAATTCAACCAAGTGGAAGACTACAGCATTCAAGCCACAAGACAGTTTTTAAGACTAATATTAAACTCTGAGTTCTAACACTCATATTTACAGTATATCACAGACTGAAAAGATGTGAACACCTCTAGTTAGGGTAGTCTACTGGAGGTCTGAATGAGACCCACATAAGGCGCTTGCCCCATTCTGTGAAGTGTTTTGTTGCAGCCACTGTTGGATACAGAGAGTAGACTAGGTAAGCTATTCTGACACGCCTAGGCAACTTCTGTCTTCCTGTACATAACCCCCCCCCCATTTTTACTGACACCTTATGTCACTGAAACAAATAATTTCTGTATTTCTTATGCTTGCATATTTAAATAGGCATGGAGTGAAAAATAAATCAAGTTATTGGCCAGTGAACCCACCAGATACCTACTTGTACCCAGGCACTCTGCAAATGGCATGCAGTGGGCTGGCATGTGCCACAGGCCCCAAAAGAGTTTACTGTTTCTGCAGACAGGCTCTAACCCAGGCTTACGCAGCAAATACCCAGTCACAAAAGTGCCTGCTTGGCTTTTTTGCTTTCCAGGGAACTCCAAACATTAACACAAGCTGGCATTTGGGTTTCCTAGCTATAGCTGTGGGGTAGAGAGTTGATGCCAGAAAATCTGTTGAGAGCCATCAACACAGAAACAAGTTTTGCTGGCAGGCATTTCCAGGTTGTTGGTAATTTTTTTTTTCGCTTTGTTTTTTCCCAATACCAGAACTATGGAGGGGAGGGAAGCACTGAAACTCCCTCAGATACTGAAATTTTGCAGGCGTAAAAATATAAATCTCACGCTGTCTTCTAGAAACACGACTGTTTTCTGAATTCATGAAAGTTCCAGTAATGCAGAATTTCATATCCAAGCTATTGACATCATATAGCTGAACCTCACTGTTTTACATCCACAGACCTGCTTGCCAGAGTCTGGTATCATTAGCCCCATTTTTCAGAAGCCGAAGCAAAGAGAATTTAGGTAACCTGGCACAGTCAGATGACAGAGCTGGGCCACAACCTAACTGGAGCTCTTCAGCTGGACTAAAACCTAGTCGGTTTGGCAAGCACTGGACACTTTGGCACCCCACTTACTATTTATCTTTAGTTCTACTTTTATACTCCAAACAAAAAAATAATTTTCCTAAGATGGCGTGCAAAGCAACATTCTCTGTAGTAAGAGCCCCAAGATCTCTGCTTGAGAGCAGTGGGACAGATGCACGTGGCTCCCGTGTGCCACGTTGCCAGTGTCCTCTGCACTTCAGACGTGATCAATAGGGAGGGCACGCGCTGTGATGGGGGTCAGGCCTGGCTGCCACACATCTGGCCTCCGCAGGGATTCAGGTTCTTCAGACTCCAGGGTTTTGTTTAAGTGCTTTGGTCTCTACATCTGATGGTTATTTTAATATGTTACCCTTTTTAAATAAAAAGAACGGACTGGAATTAAGAACAGAGGGGCTATGGTGTGTTAGTTTGTGCCGGGGCTAATCTGGCCAAACATCTGTTTGTGATTTAAACTGCCAAGCTGACCCCTGTCCAGAAGTATTCTATATTCATCCCAAATGCAGTGGTTAGAGCATTGGACAGGGGACCACCCACATCTACACATAAATAACTCTGTCCCTGAAACACTCAGGAAACAAAGGCTGTTCTATAAACTGCATCATGAAATAAGGACACTTTGGGGGAAAACCCCGCACGTTTCCAATGCTCCCTATTTTGGTCGCACTTTTATATAGGGCTTTCATTGCATTTTGCAGACTCAGTGGCACCAGGCTGCAAAATGAAATATGAAATATGAAAACATTAAATGCACTTGATTCATAGATTATGAGTCTAGAAGGGATTGCTGTGATCATCTAGTCTGCTGTGCTAACTAGCATGGGCCATAGAACTTCCTGGAATTAATTCCTGTGTGGTATTACTAATTACTATGATTATTTTTAAGAAATGCATCCAATACCTCCAGTCATGGAGAATCCATCTTAACCCTTAGTCACTTGTTTCACTGTTTATTTATTCTCACTGTTGAAAATGTGCACTTGATTTCAAATTGGAATTTGTTTAGCTTTGTTATATCCAAGTCTGCTCAAATCAACTGTCTTTGGTCACCTTTTGTTGCCCAGGTAAGTACTTACAGACTATGATCAAAGCATCTTTTACAATACAGATTGTTTGAAAGCTCTTAATCTTTCACTACAGGATGTATTTCCCAGATCTTTGATCATTTTTTGGCTCTTCTTTGAACTCCTTCAATATTAAAAATGTCCTTCTTAAACTAGGGCACTAGGACTGCGCGTGGTAGGCCAAGTGTCCTGAACCAAAGTCAGATTGACAGACGTGCATTACCCAGGTCACCCTATTCATTCTGCTTTTTTAACAACAGCCATAGCATAAGTTCTTTCCCAGTCCTCTGGTATTGCCTTAGTGTCCCAATACTTACTGAAGATCAGAGCTTGCTTTTTAACCAGCTCTCTTAAAAACCTTCTTAAATGAGGGTCATTTGGATTTGCTCAATTAAGCATATAGCTTTGATAGCTACTCTTTCATGTTCTTTGTAGCTGTTAGGATGGAAGGCACTACTTCATGATCAGATCCTAGAAAGAGATCATCTGCATTTTTCCCAATACAAACCAGCTATTTCTTTTCTCATTTCTACATCATTGGCAACTCTGCTTTTCTATATAGTGACGGATCAAGACCACTGTTAGGAATTCTTTTGCTTCTAATACTTTTTAAAAACAAACAGCCACAAACCCACTTTCATCTTTTTGTCCCTAATGATGCTAGCCAGAAACTTCTCCTAGTTTCATTCTCTTTCTCCTATCAGTGGCCTCTCGGGACTGAATACTGATTTGCATTTGCTATTTTCCACTTCCTTGCATTTGTTGTGCATTTCTTCATTTTACCTCAAAGCCAGGTTGCTTTTCTTAACTAAGTGTGACCTTCTTTCTTGATTGTGGTTTTCTGGGCACCCAATACATTCTTTTAAACAACTCACAATTAACTCTCATTCTTGTATGGCATGCTCAGGATCATTATTTTACAATTAAGTTTGCCATTCTGATTACTGCAGTGTCAAGTTATGAGTATGCACATGGGAATTCTTCTAACACGGGACTCAATTAGAAGCAGCAGTTATTTTATTCTTACAACATGATTTATATTCAGAGCAAGATTTCTCCAGTTCGGTCTGTTTTCTTTAATGATAGGTCAAAATGATCTAACAGGAAACAAATAAGTTTCATACCCCTCTAGTTCTCTGCTTTTAATTTGTACAGTAATATCACAACTTGTTGAAAGGTTGAGTTAATTGGCTTTACATTACAAGTCCTCATCCCACAGTGATAGGTCTTACAGTGACCCACTGCCAAACTTCACCTATATATCCAATATGAAGGCCAGTAGTTCTACCTTGTGAATATGTCTGAAGTACTTTTGAATCCATAATTTAATATAAGAAGGGCTCAGCTGTTAGTTGACAGAATGATGGGCAACATTTAGTTTTCTCCTGGTAACTGCTGTATAGACGTAAGAAGTTATTTCCTATTTGTTCTCCACATGCGCTGATGAACAGCCAAACCAATTCCTCAAATAAATAGTCATGGTCCTTCCAAGATAATTAAGATTTTTGCATAGGTTCACTTCTGCTGTTCCCAGCCAACAATAAGCACAGGTTCACTGTGGTACGGGCTCCCTGCATCGCACATGTAGGCTCCCTCCCATCTTCATTTCTCATTCTGGCATTGTTAGTGGCACCTCCTAATCCAGAAGTTACACGTGAAGGAGACTGACAGTGGAACCTTTGGTGAATTACGTTTGTCTTATACCCTTCCAGTAAACAGCTGGAACAGTATCAGGAAGCCATCTCCCACATGTGCTTGGTCATTAGGAAGGACAAAGCTCTCTCTTTCCAAAATCAGTTTTCCACTGGATATGAGCGCGTCCGAAAAGCATCTGCCTACGTGGCTCCTCAGGAGAATGCTACAGAAAAAGCCAAGTAAATTATGCAAATACCTGCACGCTGGTGGACCTCTTGAGATGAAGCTTGCAACTGAGGAGTTCCATCTCTGGTGGGCTGCGAGCTACTGCACTGGCTTGAATTGCCCATGGAATTGCTGCCAGATGAAGACCCCCCTCCACTATCCACCTCTTCAACGTTACCTCTCTCGTGGTGAGCTGCATGGCAGTCCTTCCGCATTCTGTTTGCAGGAACACATGCATGGTCAGCCATTTATTATGCATGAAAATTTGTGCCACCAATGTTAGGTGCCCTCAAAATGCGTAACTGTAGTCTCAAACCACTGCACATCTTTTGACATTTTATGAGATGACAAAGATGATGATGTGGTAAGCTTACTTGGAAGAAAATTTTATATGACACAAGCCAGATCTTTCCGTGTCTGTGTTAAGTGGCTTTGGAACCCTGTAAGACCTTAGGACTCTTTATCTAATGTTACAGTGGTCTCTAAAGATCAACTTTGGCATGAGGTAACCAAGTAACAAAGAAAGGGTATGGGCTGGAGGGAGCTTAGTGGGAATGAGCTGCATGGTGGGAAAGTAGCATATTAAGCAGCTAGATTTAATCTTGGCATTTTAGGATAGGTCTGAGCATGCAAGCTGGCTCCCATAGTCTCTCTGCGGTCCCCTGCCTCTCCTCAGCCGCAGTGGCGATAGGGCGGGTGGAGGGAATGAGACAAGAGTGAGTTACTGCTGTGTGAAAAGTGCATGTAGGAATGACAGACAGAATGTGTCAGATACTGATCATGCATACCATGGGGAAGTCAGGCAGTTTTGGTGGACAGTAAGTACATTTTTAGATGCATTTTGGTCAAGAACAATGACTTGGATGTGATCATTAATACTGCAAAAGCTTTGGAGCGTAACCCACCATAACTGGATAAGGAACTGGCTGGATGGCCACGCTCAAAAGAGTTGCGGTCAACAGCTCCACGTCCAAGTGGCAACCAGTGACGAGTGGCATTCCTTGGGGGTCAGTACTGGGACTGGTACTATTTAACATCTTTGTTGGTGACATGGACAGTGGGATTGAGTGCACCCTCAGCGAGTTTGCTTGATGACACCAAGCTGTGTGGTGGGGTCAACAAGCCGGAGGGAAGGGAGCCATCCAGAGGGACCTGGACAGGCTTGAGAGGTGGGCTTATGCGAACCTCATGAAATTCAATAAGGCCAAATGCAAGGTCCTGCATGTGGGTCAGGGCAATCCCATGCACAAATACAGGCTGGACAGAGAATGGATTGAAAGCAGCCCTGAGGAGAAGGACTGGGGGGTGTTGGTGGATGAGAAGCTCAACATGAGCCGGCAATGTGTGCTCGCAGCCCAGAAAGCCAAGCACATCCTGGGCTGCATCAGTAGAAGCATGGCTAGCAGGTTGAGGGAGGTGATTCTGCCCCTCTACTCCGCTCTGGTGACACCCCACCTGGAGTACTGCGTCCAGCTCTGGAGCCCCAGCATAAGGACATGGACCTGTTGGATTGAGTCTAGTGGAGGGCCATGAAGATGATTAAAGGACTGGAGCACCTCTCCTACGAGGACAGGCTGAGAAAGTTGGGGTTGTTCAGCCTGAAGAAAGCTCCAGGGAGACCTTATAGCAGCCTTCCAGTTTGGGTTGTTGAGCCTGGAGAAGAGAAGGCTCCGGGGAAACCTTATAGCAGCCTTCCAGTACCTAAAGTGGGCCTACAGGTAAGATGGGGAGGGACTCTTTATCAGTGAGTGTAGTGATAGGATGAGGGGTAATGGTTTTAAACTGGAAGAGGGTAGATTTAGATTAGATATTACGAAGAAATTCTTTACTGTGAGGGTGGTGAAACACTGGAACAGGTTGCCCAGAGAAGTTGTGGATGCCCCATCCCTGGAAATGTTCAAGGCCAGGTTGGATGCGGCTTTGAGCAACCTGGTCTATGTTCTGACATGTGACTAAGTTAGAGAAAAGATACCCTTATTTACAAGGCATAAACAGTGAAATTCCCTGGAATAAGGGAAATGTCTAGTGCTAAGTGATTTGGTAGTGAATCTTGTTGAACGTGCAGAAAGCTTTGCTTAAAAGCCATGAATGAGTTAATGAATTTGCTTTCTGCTGTATCTGTAGGGCTATTGTGTTATATTCTGAGTTGTTTGCAATTAATTTTTTACTCATAGATAACAGTACAGAATTACTGTCTTTTAACAGAAAATACAGTGGAACTGAGACTGCAGGGTCTCTATCTGCATAGCCAAAATTTAACACCTACCTTAACCATTTGGATCTGAACCACTTTTTAATGTTGTCCAAACTGACAGGTCCCCCCCAAATGTTCCTCAGTTGGCTGTGTGTCCCAAGGTACGAGGTGGTTAAAGGGGAAACATACATTGGATATCCCAGTGGCTGATCACATGAAGAATTAATTAAGTTCCGCAAGACCTGTTTGTTGTTCTGGATGCTTCCTCTCTCCGGGTTACGATTGCGTAAGAAAATCAGTTCCTGCTGCTGCCCAGCCCAAAGCCCTCTGACGCACTCCTTGTTGACCTACAGGTAGGTTAAAAACGTGTGGATCATGTGAAAACATTTGCTACTTAAGATGCAGAACCACGTGATCTAGGTAGAATGGCAGTAGCTGTGTGTGCCAACACCTCGTGTCTTTGCACCAACAGGTTTTATGAACTTTTGCAGCTACTCCCTAGTAAAGCCTGGAATGTTATTTCAGATACAGAAACATATGGGTCCAAAATGGAAGTCAACTGAAGAGAACTCTTTCAGCCTCCAATCCCTACTCCGATAACTACAATCAACCTCTCCTTTTTGGCCAGATTACTCAGAAATAATACTAGTTATCACAGACCTAAATTACTGCAATATTAGAAAGATGGTGTATGTACCTTGATAACCTTGAAGCTCAGGTAGCTTTTGTGGAGCATGATAACTTTGTATTCATCTGCTCCTTCATCTACCACGTGTCTCAGGGTTAGCAGCTCCTCTCTGTTGGAGAGTACAGCACTGCGCCATGCTGGGTCCCCTTCGTGACAAATCACAACCTTTTCTTCAAAAGATTGGATTGCTTCATACAAAACTGCTGGGTCCTCATACTCATCTGGGCAGGTGAACTGGTCCTGGTAGTACATGAAAAAGTATTGAAAAGGTCAGGTATATTTGTGAAAACACAAAAACTATAAACAATAAACAAAATCCTGTTTTTCAAAGAGTTACCAGCTGACCCCCAAGTGACTTGCCATTTGATACAGTGTGTGTCTTTGGGGAGGCAGAACAATTAATTTAACAGTAATATAGAAAGGTATGATTTTTGTTTTATTGTAACCTGTTCTGATCTCGTCTATCCACTGGACAAAGACACTCGGAGAATGCCAGCTTATCCACTTTCTTTTTATAAAGTGAGAAACCACGGAAGGCAGAGCTTTTGGGTAAGCTAGAGGGAGATCAGAATCACCTGGGGTGATCCACAGTTCTTTTGGAAATCCTTATTTTTATTCACAAAAACCCACCAACAAAAGCACAGACTGGGAATCCATCAGCAGATATCACAATATTGTGTTACTACTTTAGCTGTCACACAGCAACACGGCCAGCGATAACATTCATAAAATTACCGTGTCAAATTCTCAGATATTAATTCACAGCAGTTCCACTTCAGTTACATTCACAGCAGTTATGAATATCATGCATGATAAAAGCTTATGATACTAAATCATAACATGCCAGAGCAAGAACCAAATCAACTCCAAGCTATACAGAGGTTGACCTGAAGAAACTGGAGCAACTTCAATGGAGGTGTGCCACGTTTTTACAACTGAAAACAGAATGGGGTCAGAATCGGCCTGACATAATCAAACAAACAGCCGTGACACTAACCCTTCAAACCACTCTCCTCTCAGCTGTGTCTTTTAACATATGGAAGCATTACATGTGTATTGCCATTCACAAAAGGATAAATCAACAATGAAATTAGTCTAATCAGTGTATTTCTTGTCAATCTAGAAACCATATTTATAGTATCCACGCAAGTAAAACGTGATGTGACTGTCAGTTTTGTTTTGATGAAAAATGCAGGGTCAAGCTCTGCAATATGAATGGTTTCAAATGGGCAGCTAGGGGGTACAGAAAAGAAGATCAAGTGAATGCAAAATAAATGCCAAGCTTTTCCATTTTCATTGAGGAAGTTTCTCAGAATAAGGCAACAAGTACTCCATTTCCCTCTCATGGTTTGGTTTTTTTTTTTTTTTTCCTTTGGACAGTTTCTAAGGTTTCTTGTGTTTCCCTAAGAAAACAGATGCAGTAGTAAAAGTTAAATTAAAGTTAAAAAAAAGACCCTACCTGGTGTAGCTTCAGAGACATTCGGATTGCCGGGGCAACAACCTTATGCAATAGATCCATGTCTGCAAAGACCCACTCATCTTTTGCTGCTATCCGAAAGTCTCCTTTGAACAGTGCATGGAGCCCATAAAGAAAAGAGTCCAAGCTGTTAAGAGAAAGGCAGCAGTCACACCCAGAAGTCATTCCCATCTCACCAAGCCAGACGCCTGCCAGCCGCCGGCCACGTGCTGAGCTGTGCAGTGACCGGTGGCCCTGCGGCGCAGGGTGAGCTCCTGCGGTGGGTATAAAGCAGGGGTTGCATCGTGTATGTCTAATGAGAAACCATTCCTCGGGGTAGGTGGTTTTCCTTCTGCTTGCACTGTAAACGACTGGCCACAAAATGAGTGTGGCACCTGGAACACAGGATGTCCTAAGGATGGGTGGCTGGGTCACGGAGTGCCTCAGGGCGCTGCTTCTCTGCGGCTGTGCCAAAGAGACCAGGTCGAAGACTGGAGCTGCTCTGCAATCCCCATGCAGGCAGCAGAAGCTGCCCCGTCATTTAAAAGTTTATCTATAGGCCCTGTTACTCTTAACAGTTCTCCTTGCAAGGTAAAAATTAAAAAAAAAAAAAAAAAGAAAAAAAAAAAGCTGTAACAATATTTTCAGCAAATCTGAGACTTTTGTCATGGAACTCAAACCCAGACGTGAACATTAAACCAGATGTACTAAGAAAAATACTAAGTTTCAGGAACTGTTCAGCAAGCTGGGTGAGAGCATGAATCAAACGGCAGGCATTTCAGGCTGAAACAATGAGACCAAAAGCAAATACGCACTGGGTTTCCTTTTCCTAACATAAGAAACGAGATGTAACCACTTCTGCCTGACCTTGGATGACGGTTTGCCTGGACCTGAGATTTAAGCAAGAGTCAAAAAGGCACAAAATCGAATAGTTGTTAGAAAATGGCTGCATGAAGGCTTTGGGAAGGGAAACAACCAGCCTTCAGCTCCAATATGCACCCTGAATCATGAGCTTCCCGTGACGCCGCAGCCACTTGTATAATGCTGATGTAGCAGGACTGCCGTCCTAATGCTGCTCTAAAGAAGTGATCTCGAAATTGAGGCAAACAGAACCATCTGTTAAAAACAGGCGTATCTCCTGCAAACCCACAGGACATGGTTTCATCTACCTGCCAAGATTTTACTCGCTCTTACAACAGTTGATTTTTTCAGATTGTAAAGGCTCTGAGGAGAAGCTGCATTAAGATGTTAGCAGTTTTCATTACCACCCAGGCTTTCTCCAGAGAACGCGTAATCTTTCCACATAATTGAGCTTTCTTAATTATTTTAGGAAAAGAAAAAAAAAATCTTTTAAATTTTTGCTCTTCTCTGAGACAGGGAGAAGCAAGACTGGGAGACTGCTTGGCCTGTCTTCAGCTCAGACACATTCTAATTTTGCCCTTGGTGGGTAGCATGTTTTAGAAATTGAAATGGAAAGATATATATGTTGTTACCAGAATAACAGCTGGATACCGATTTTATCCACAAAAGCACAGTGTAATACAAATCAGCTAATCAGTGGGACGACTGAGGCCAGTCAGGAAGACAGGGCTAGTGTCGCTGCTGGGAACATGAAGAGTACAGGGAAGCTCTTGTGAAATCGTTACTGATTTGCATTTATTAGTACTAAGTTACGTATTAAAACACACCTGTGTGAGACAGGCACTTATGCTCAGATCTTTGAACCATTCAAGCACTGACTTCAATGGGAGCGTCTTCAAGGAGCAGGTCCTGATCCCCATCGACTTTCAGTCAATCATCTCCACAGTTTAGAAAACGATAATATACCCAAATCCTGCTTAATAGCTAGGAAAGACCTACAATAAACTTGTTAGGGGAAAAAAAAAAATGGTGGGTGCCGCCAGCGTGGCAAAATATGTGACTATCATCACCTTTGAAAACGCTAGAAATCAGAAGGGTCTTTTCACTCGCCCACTAGACAACATCCAGCATACACAGCTGAATCCTTGCCTGGAAAAACCACTTCTGTATCTAAATATTCTTCCCAGGATGAAACTGAAAAAACTACCCTGAACTCTGCAGCTAATGATGATCTGTAGTCTAGTTTTTCCCCACATAACACTCCCTGTCTTTGCTCTAAAAAGTTGGCCAGGATGAAGGGAGCAGTAGGCAGGAGAGAGAACTGGTTTTTACATCATTACAGGCACTTAGAGCCAAATCCGAACAACAGAGCAGACAAAGAGTTTGCATTCACATCAAGGTGTCGTACAGGCATCAGCACATGCTAAACAGGCTGCTGCGAACAGCAGGATCTGCTGAAAGCAAGGCCAGGACTAGGACAGCAACGCAAACCACAGCTGAGCATCAGCAGAGGGAGCGGAGGGAAGCACGTACAGCTCTCACTGTGCTCAGTTAGGGAAGACTCATCCATTTCTCATCCCTCTGCATAATAAGCTCTCTAACCAGCATTTTTAAGAACAAATATGACTGCTACAAGGAGCAAAGCAGCGGTGGCAGTAGTTGTGAGAGGCTGAGAGGCAATTATTTTATATAACGTATTTTCCACCAGAGGGGTCTGGAGGAGATTGCTGTATTCACAAAACCATGGACATCTTTTATTCTCCTGCCAATTGTAATGAGGCTTTGGGGTACATTCTGCCTATAATGTGACACTATCTCAAGCCATTACTTCTATAACACGCAGCCCTTAATCCACATAAGATACAGCTGTTGTTATTCTTCCTATTGTTATGCTCTCTCCTGAAGACTCTAATGAGATTATAAGGAAGCTGTAAAGCCAACAGCTTTGATCTCAGGCCTGACTCGAGGTTGTTGCTGCTTTATTGGTGCAGTTTTAGCCTACCTCAATTAGTAATCTGCTGTAGTTACAGGCTCATTCAAAATATTTTAAAAACTAGTTAAGGTAAATTCACATGCCAAAGACACAGCATTAATCAGGAAGAGACGTAACTACCATTTCTGGCAACATTTCTAACCCTCTGAGCTAAGAACCCAGCAAGCTGCTGTCACAACTGCGAGCTATTTTAGAACAAGACTAATAGGTGTGTGGGAATCATCGGCCCCTCGAACGTGCAGAAAGGAGGGGATTAAGTAGCGCCACAAATACCAGAGGGAGAGCAACAGAGCCAAAGCAAATACTCCCTCCTACTGCACCCCTTGCGTTGCTCCAACAGCTGAAACTAAACGGATTTGATGCAAGCCTGAAAACCATATGGATGAAGACTAATGAGCTGGTGAATATATCTGTGTGTATTTTGCACACCAAAACCCATCTTCTGTCTGCAGTTTATAGACCTTTCCCAATGTTAACTGTAGATTTATTTAAGGAATAAAGAAACACGCGTGCCTGTGAGCTGGTAATGACCTGAATGTCGTAGCTCACCTGAATGAAATATTTGCCATGGTAGCCCTCCTAAATTTGATACTTTAGATGATAGTGATTGTAAGCTGAGAGTCAAACTTTTCTCCCCTGCTTCTGCGCTGCTCAGCTCTGGCAGACATAAAGCTGCACTGTCTGCTTGAACTCCCACTAGCAATGCAGCATCACCGGCAGCGCTGTGGTGCCATGTCCCGTGCCCTCCACCTCTTTCCCCTCAGATGCTGGGCAGTGCAATGTGGTGCCCAGGAGGGAAGGGGCAAGTGGGGCCAGCTGCTTCCCTGGGCTTCAGCGTGAGCAGTGGCTCCTCCAGGCAAAGCCATTCCTTGGAGTGACCCTCTGTTCACGCTGAGTGATACCACCCAGAGGGAGCGGAGGGAACCTGAGCATCCCGGCTTGGTAGTGTTGGAAGTATCTGATGAGAGGTGCTTTATTAAGAGATTTTTATATTGTTCCAAATTTGAAACATATACTAAACATTTATTTATTAGTAGGTCTAGTGGCTGAATAGGATTATTAAGTAATTTTTTACAAATGCACACCTAAACATATCCCTCATATTTGAATAAATGAATGGTAATGGCATGTCATTCTTCAAATTGCATTTTGTGCAGGATGCCTCCTAATGACAGTTTAAAAGAGCAAGTGATTTGCATAGCAATGTTCTGCCTTCTTAATGAATGCATTTGTTGTGTAATCCAGTGTTAATGTTGGGTTGCTACTGACATTTACATGAACAGGTACACCGAATAATTATTTACATACATTATATAAGAGCATTTAAAATCTTGGTTTACACAGTGACATTTACTGATTAATAGATTAGACAAAATCATGTGTAAATGACTGCAAATTGATAGTTTACATACACAATGTAAACTCGAGTCTCAATTCTGTAGTGCACAGCTCAGTGTGACATTACCTTTGCATTACTATTTCTGCGCAGCAGTTGGACGGCTGTCACCCCTCAAGACACAGCGAGGGCTAGACTTAGTCCAGAAAAAGTTTCCTACTACCTGCACAGTTACCTCCCGAGAACAAAACATGGACCACAGAGCACAGACTCTTGGCTAGTTTGCTCATGTTGGACATATCTGAAACACTTCGTAGGAATAAGCATGAGGAGGAGAAGACTACAATGCCTACCTGGCCATTACATCTCAAACTCATCAAGAAACCTCTAGCAATGTTGTACACAAGATGCTTCACAGCTGGAATTAATAGAAAGTCCTGAGATGAAGTTCAAGGTCATTTCTCAGTGCCTACCAGAGTAATCTAAATAACCTAAGTTTTTGTAGGCCAGCATTTGAGCGTGACAGAGCATGTGTTAGGAGCCCTGATCTCTTACAAAGTGAGCCAGCTCCCAACAACCGTACATGCAGTACATCCCCCTCATGCACACAGCTAGCTGTAGGATTGCCTGTTCTGACACCATCTCTGCAGAAAACTAAAACTCTTTTCAGCACCAGTAGGCTCCAAAAGGTCCCCAGAACACCATGACACCTTTTCAAAGAAAAGGACTGTGAAGCATCACCTAAGGAACGATTCCTCCAGCTTCTGAGGACCTTCAGTACTTCTTCCCCATCTGACTGGAGGCAGACCTGCAACAGCCTGAGAGCTGGGGGCGAGGACCAGCAATAATGCTCTAAATCACCCTCCGCAAGAGCTGCTCTATCTCCATCAAACACAGAGAGAGGGGAGGGAGAGCTGCTTTCAGTGCCTGAAGTTAATCCTCGGGAACATCTCCTTCTGGCCTTAGCAGCGTTCCACATGTTGGATAAAGTCTCCTTCCCCCTGGCATGCTGCATAATTGTATTCTGATCAGAGTCTCACTGACTTACTGCTTCTTTGTGTTTAAATATGTTGTGAAGATTTGTATGAAGCAGTAAATGCAGTAAGTATGGTAAGAACTGCCCTCTGCTGAAGCAAATGTATTTGGGGGATTTTTGTTGATAAAGGTCTTGATGTCAGGGGATAGTGTACCCACCTTGCTCCTTAGTTCTTAATGTCTACTGAATTGTTTTTGTCAATTAAAATAAACATATAAATTCTTTAAGACAAGAATAAACGTATTTCACCAAGCTAAAGTCATGTTCTGTAGCTGTAGCAATTTATAACTTGGATTGTGCTACTCAGATTCCTTTTTTTTTTTCCCCAAAAAAATCTTTCCAACAGTTGAAATGTATTAAAGGTAATTTAACCAGGTGGGTAAGCGACACAGTTTTTCACAGTGAAACTTTTCTAGGTAAAGCTTTTGTGAAGTAGCACTGAAAAAGCTACTGACAGAAGCTTCCACTTAATCCCTTTTATGTCACAAAATACATTTTAAAAATACAATAATTCAATACTGCCCTGGAGCACTTTCTTAATAAAAAGAACATCAGGACTTAAAGATACAGGATTATACAGAACGGATTCAGAAAAACAGGGATAGAGCTGTTTAGTGCATATGACTACTGCATTTTTTCCCCTTCTACAGACTTTTTCTCCCCAAGAAAAGTATTTTTGAGTGTGGAGCAGTCACTCACCAAAAGAGAGAAACTAATTTGGTTCATTGGTAATTTTCCAGATTTTAAAATTATATAGTATAGCTGACTCCTGCAATTATTATTAAAATCTTTACAAAAGACTTTGCAAATAATTATTCTCAACATTCATACTTTCCATGTCAAGCTTTGGAAAGTGTCTGATAATATTATCTCTTTCCATTAGCTACTGACCATGTAAGCCAATAAAAATAGGTGACACTGTTACTGTATCTGTACTAGTGCCAAAACATTGTAATGAAGATTTTAAGATCCTGTGGAAAGTACATGCAATGTGATGACATTTTTAGGAAGCTTTTGTGATATTTTTAGATGCATTTCTAATATTGCTGTGACATATCTATTGGAGCCCCAGATCAAATTCACTTCAATCTTTTCTCCAAAAAAAAAAAAAAAAAAAATCACAAACGCACATTAACTTTTTGATCATGTCCCCAAACTCTAAAATTTGGATCATAAAAAAAAGAGGGCAATTTTAGAAGAAACATACTAAACATCGCACTAATTTGGGTGCATTGAAATGGAGAGGAAAATCAACCCAGAAGAAAACTGCTACAGGAAGGGGATGTGCAAAGACTAGTAGAAAAGAGGTAACGAAAGCCACTTCAGAAAGCAGAAAGAAGCAGCACACCAAGAAATAAGGTGTGTGGGCCAAGAACATTTTGTGTGACTGACTGAAAGAGGAAGACATAAAAACAAACGTTACAAACGACTCAACAGATAACAAAGCTAGAATGAATATTTAAAGGACTGTTTTATCTTATAACAGAAAATGCATTCAAAATTGCACATGCTGTCTTTGTTTGCTTGTTAGTAAGACAAATCCTCTCTAAGGACTGTGTTGCGAGAGGGCTTTATTCACAGTTTCGTGCCAATACAGCAAGGTCACTTAGAAACTGTGTATGTACTTATACTTTCTACTGTTACTAAACTCTTGTGAACACAGGGAGTTCAAATACATCTAAGAAAAATCTAAAGTTAGGAGAGAAGTTGGTCTTCAATAAAGATTATTAATAAAATACCTTATCTATAAAATTAATTACTCAGACTGAACACTTAGAAAAGCATAAATGGTACTTTTTAAAACCCAAACAACTCAGAACTCCTAGTGAAAATGGAAGAATCCCTAAGGAAAATGTAGGGTGAAGAGCACATCCAGAAATAAACTTAAACCAAGCACATTTTAATTAACCAGACTTTCTAGGAGGAAGTGTTTTGAATGAATAAACGAATGAGTAAGGTAGACTGAGAACAGACAAAGCTGTGGTCTCAAGAGATGCGAGGTTCTCCCTCCCTCGGTCACCAGAATGAAGTGGCACAAGTAACACGGAATACAGCCCTGAGGAATAGAGGACTCTTATGGATTTATTATTATTTAGCTAACTAGATGTCAGAGTACCTAGCAGTTTCTTCCCCTTCTGGAGGAAGCCAGCATTACAGTAGCTAGGCCAGGCGTGAGTGAACACAAGCAATAACCATCCGTACCTGTTCCTTCAATGCAAAATTCTGCTTTGCGCCATGAAATAAAGACTGATATTAGTTATTAAGCAAATTACCAAAATAAAAGATGTCCAGGAATGACAGAAAATAAATTATTTTATGGAGGAAAGAGACTTTGCATTGATCTAATCTTCTGCTGAGATTTCACATTAAGTGAAAAAAGACAAACAGGTCTTTGCTTTAAAATGAGGAAAAAGGATTCCTAAAAGTTACCTGATGGCCATATTGTGAGCTGCAGTTCCCAAAGCTCTTCGACCCAGTATACACAAGGCAAAGGAAAGCGTCACTAGAGGAGAATCCTCATCGCTGTCCAGGTGCTACAAGGTTTTAAGAACAGCATGTTATTCCAGGTGCAAATACCATCTTTAAAAGCACTGCGATACTGTAAATTGTAACATTCATAAAATTTACTTGTAGCTTGACCTGCACACAAAAACATTCTTTGCAATTAAACAAAACAAGAAGGAAGATCATTGCCATCAGAGGCTTCCTGCAAAATGCAAGCTTATTTTGCCCACTGGTTAGAAACACAGCATTTCAGTCTCGGGTGGTAAGATCCCAAGGGAGGGGACCTTCAGTGGTGGTAGGGTTTTTCGTGGGGTTTGGTTTGTTTGTTTGTTTTTCCAGATCTGACATTCTAAACCAGAGCAGATTCCTTATTGCTGAGAGAAACTGCAACTGGAGGCAGCCAAACCCCTTTCCATGGAACACAATGCATATGAAACTACCCCACAGATTCCAGAAGAGCAATCTATTTGGAAAAATTTGGGAGACTACACTTCTAGTGAATAACAATATATACCTAAATTGTATACCATTGATGATACTGACCTCACATTTTAGCAAGCAGTCAAAACATTTAATTGACATTTACTAGCTCAGGAGAGTTTCTTTACTGAATTTTTTTGCAAAGAAAACCTTGCTATTACACAGGAGGAAAAACTGAAACAACCCCGCGTGAATGTGAATCTTTAGGAGGATCCAGACTATTATTTCTGTCCACGCAACGGGTGATTTCTTACAGCTTTCTCTGACTCTAAAACTGAAGCCAATTATAATGGAGTACGTAGCTCCTTCTATAAAATACACTGATTTTCAGGGCTACGTGTACTGCAAAGTTTTTTTTACATCTCATCTCCTACATGAACTTTATATAGTTAATGAATTACAAGAACAGAGGTAAAAGATGTAAAAAATATATATATAAATCCGCATGTGTGTGTGTGTGCGCACACTAGTGCAGGCACTCGTTTGCCCTTTTAAGTCTAACTGGTAAGTTTCAAGTCTATTGGGCATCCCTAAATCTATTATTCTATTTGAAAGTCTCAGCCACGTAACAAGGGAAAAAGCATCATTTAACAGCTGCTTTCCCTGCATCGTGCAATTCTTTGTGTGTCAGAACTTGGGAGCTGAGACGTGGAGATGGGAAAGAAAAGGGGTGAAGCATTCCCAGTAGGAGGAGATGGTGGGGCAGGCTCAGAGGACAATTCAATGAAAACAGTATCAATGTAATGATATGCAGAGAACTGGTGGAAAGGTATTCAGGGTTAGAGACCTGAGAAGGAACCAAAGTGGAGAAGAAACATTAAGATTCAGCAATATTGCACCAGCTAAGGTCAGCGGTAGCAAATGGGATGTGCACTCGGTGATCCTGAATGAAAAATGCACAAATAACAGTGCATGATGGCCAGGAAAGATACACTTCTCATTTTTTGCCATTATCAGCGATAATCAGAAAATTAAATCAAGGGAATATACTTGTTTGAAATTCTATTCTCCCTCTGGGCTATTTTGAGTATTCCATGGAAATACAGTAGTGCATTTCTGACAAATGATTGCTGACCATCAGTAATCTTAGTGGCTCAAAGCATGTGAATGCACAGCTGTAAACCTGCCCTTGACCTTCGAGAGCTGCAAGGTCATTTCACACGATTTTGTGGCGTGGTTCACATTTGAATGAGGAGTTCTCAGAAGTGACCTGTACAAGCAGTGAGTTTGTTATGTACTTCCCTACTATTTGAACACTGTACCCAAACATAGGCAAATGTCTGGAAAGGGTACAAAGACATCACCAATGTTTGGCAAACGTACCCAGACACTGGCAACACTGGAGGAATGATGACATTCCATGAACACAGCCTGCTCCAGCATTACTTCTGCAAATACTTATTGTAGCCACGCTTTTTAGTGATGGTGAAATTAACATGTTGGGAGTGTGCACCCCAAGGAATTGGTTCTGTATTCAAAGACTAATCATCCTTAAAACTCAGCTTTTGCAAAAGGGTACTCTCCAAAATATGTTTTTTCCATTCCACAAAACATATATTTTCATGTTAAATCTGACAGCTTAAATGAAAAAAATTTTATTGTATTAATCCTGAGCAAGCAGAAGAGTACCCATGCATCATTTAACTCCTATCCCAAGAACTAAAACTACTACCACTAAAAAAATAAAAGCAAGCTTACCTCCACATTTAACTCCTATCCCAAGAACTAAAACTACTACCACTAAAAAAATAAAAGCAAGCTTACCTCCACCCTTTTTCTAGCACAGAACTGAATCCAGTCCAGGTAAACACTGCAGAAACTAGCTCTCGTTATTCCTTGGAGACATGGAACATAATCTTCATCTATATTGATGTTAAACATTGCAAGGTCACGTTCAATATAATGCCACTTTGCATAAGGCTGCAGTATCTTTTGGATGGATTCGTCTTTTATCCAGTCAAGGATTTTGGGAGAACTTGCTGTAAAGTATATTATACTCTGTTGACAAAATGTGCAAACGTTAGTCACTGCCTCCGATGAAAGCAGATATATTTTACACAGAAGAAAATAAATCAAATAGGACCACACTAACTACCCATAATGGTACATATTTTTCCTGGTTTTTACTGCTTGGCATCATTGCTTCACAAAACTGTTCAAGTTAGAAAGATAATAATAATTGATATCGAAATAGCAGACAACAGAAAAAGAAGCCCTATTTTTAATACCCTTCTGCTTTATAGGAAAATTAATACAAACAATGGACTATGATAAGAATAGAGTGTTCCAGCATTTAAACATGGTAATTACTGAATATTAGTGGGGTTCTAGAGTGTATCACCAAGAAGGCGATATTGATAAAAGTTCAGGCATATTTTGAAAAAATAGTAGTAGATAGTCACATGCTCAAAATAAGACTCTTTTTCCTGGGTGGACTTCCTGTTTTCTGGGGAATGAAGCTTTCCTAATTCTTTAACAAACAGTTCCACAATTTAACCACAAAGGTGAAATTCGACAGATGTGTACAACACAAGTCTGAAACCCCCTGTTTTAATTGCTGTTTTCTCTCTGCATTTAGTAGAATCACTATTTTTGTTATTTGTCAATGAGGCCAGCAATGAATAATGGATTGTTTCTTATATGCTGGGTTAAGAAGCTGATAACTGATGTAACTGAGTTTGTTTTTAAAGCCCTGGAGGATGAGCAGCATTCAGCAGGAGCTCTTTTACCCAACGCAAAAATATTAGAAAGTAGAAAGACTTGTATCCCGTATCTGTGCCTGGGTTTCTAAGTTTAAGTTCTTCCAACCGCTGTGTCTGGAGCCATTAAAATAGCAATAAATAAAATAAAATAAAATATCTCTACCAAAGGTAAAGCATATTTTCAAAAGAATGTGAACCTTAAGGAGAAGTTCCAGTGCTACAAAGGAAAGTGGCATCAGCTGGGAAGTCCCATAATAATGTTTTATGATTATAATTTTTGTTTTAATAAAAGATATTAATTTAGCATTGGATTCCAAAGCAAACGAGGGGTGAGTGAACATGACTGAAGATGATGTATTTCTACTTTACCCATGCAATGGAAATATTATTAAGCAAATAAATGTATAAAATGAAAATATGATGGATTAAAAAGGACAAAAGCACCACCAGCCCTCTTAAAAATCCCAAATGCCCTCCACAGTTTATCTTTCAAATTGTACAAAAATACACAAGCAAGAGGAAAATTAAGCTCCAGAACAAAAAGACAAGTCAGGCAGATAAAGACTAAGGAGGGACCCTTAATTTCTTGGCATGTGGAGAACAATACACTCTTTAAAAAAGATTCATGCAGAAACAATAGAGCTGAAAACACAGCACTCAGCAAATGCAGACTTCCTGAATACTAAAAGTCGTTTAAATAAGAATATCTTGAGAAGAGATGGAGGAGGCACAAGGGGAAAATATCCCAGTAGCTGGGCAGGAAATTATTTCAAAATATATGCAGAAGGGCTACAGGAGCTGACCCACTTTATTTATGGGGAATAAAAATCCTTTTATAAGAAGAAATATGGACCTTTCTAGGCTGTCAATGAAACTGCAAATTAAATAAATACGTTAGGAATAAGACGCTCAGTGCAACTCATTGTTTAAAAGACCAATACGGTAAGCATTCTTGAAGGATAGAACTGAAACAAAGCATATGTTTTCCTCCTTGATCTTCAAAATACAGTTTGCTTTTTTTATTATTCTCACCTGTGTTTACAAAGAAGCAGATTCAGCTGAGGAAAAAAATCAGACTCGCAATCAGACATAGAAACAGCAAAAACGTCTGCCACCTAATTAAATTCTGCTCTTAGTAGCTCTTCCTAGATATGTTTTGTGCACAAGTACATCCTCAGCTATATGGCAATTCAGAAATAATATGGTAAATATTTACAATATTGTAAGCTACAAAGACTAAACTAGAAGCACTCCAAATGCTCAGTGCAATGGAAGTACAGGCACTGCCGAAACTCCAGTCTAAGTGTTGTCTGAGTTTGTGATTTATGTGACCTGAATACTGCATTAACTGGAGTTCTTCTTACAATTACTTTCCTACACCATTGAAAAGAAAGTGGCAGGGCTTTAAAATGTTCACAGTGAAATTGTGCAGGGTCATTACGGCACAAGATACCCCCACAAGAAAGAGCTGGGGAATGAATGAATTCTCACCTCTGTTTCTGATATTGTTCATCTGGAGGTGAGTACTAAATAAACAGAACGACAGCTGATCTGATACATAATACAGTCTTCTCACCTTCTGAGGCTGTACTAAGGATTTTACCAAATCTTATCAAAGCTCCTGTTTGTGGAAGAAACTAATAACTTGAAGAACAGGAGAAGAAAATCTCCATGTAACTTTCTTTTGGGAAGTGTCATTCTAAAGAAGGGATCTCCTCAGCATGCTCTCCCTTCGCTGAAGGGTGCCCCAGCCCAGCCTAATACCGAAGCTGCCAACAGGTTATTATCATCTTCTGTTCATCCTTCCCTAAGAAGGGATGTAGATTAAAGGACTGACACCTTTCTAAGAACGAAGACCTGTAAATGCAGTGTTATAGCACTGGCTCAGCTAAATCCAACCAAAAGAGATTCAATTTTCACATCTTCAAAGCAATAGGTGGCAGATGTAACAAAATCTGCATCCAGTGGAGCTGGAGCCACAGCATTCCTCAGTAGCACGGAGATCATTTAACCCACCTCCCTATTACTCAGAACAGGATCAATTAACCACACCTGTATCATATGGGACAAAAGCTTGCCTAAGCCATCTTACTTATGTCAGCTGCTTCTCAGGTATGTCCAGAACCAGAAGTCCTAAACTACCTTTCAGTTAAGTTGTACTTCCAACGTGATGAACCTCACACTTTCCACAAGTCCTCCACATATTACTTGACTTGAAGGCACTAAAAAAGGTCCAGTTTACAAAGCAAAATTCTCCACTGCTTTAAACTAATAAACTACTGATTGGATTGCAGCTTAGAGTGGGATTTTTTTCAGTCTCGTTTGCCATCAAAAGCTGAGTCATATATCAGCTTGCACCAGTTTATGTTCAGGTTATTCAGGTTACCTTTTAAAGTAAAGTGAAGCAATTGTAGCAACATATTCATTTCAGTTTAAAGAAGGGTTAGTTTTTTTAAGTTTAGCTACACTGCTTAAAAACAATTTACCTTATAGCCACAAAACCCATTTCTAAAATGAAAAAATCACGTTCACATGCAGTTTTGTTTCTAATTAGTTAATTAAACAAAGCAGGTTGGTTACCAGGCCCTACTGCCTGTAAAATTGTTTATGAAATCCCAGTCTGCATTTTACGCAGTAATCGACTGCATGATCAAAGCAGCTTCGTGAGGCAACAATCTTGGTTTTAGTGCATTGGCTTACTTGCAAAAAAAGGTGATTAATTTATTTACAACACGTCTCTCTCTAAGGTTGACAGGATTTTTACAATTGCAGGGATATAAGAAGGAAGGAGGTGCCAGGGATGGTTGGGAGCTTTAGGGAGTGGCCTCGTGGTGGTACCAGTGGCGCAGGAGGCAGCATTTGGTTCTGGTTGCTTCAGTAGAAGACAATAAAGCTCAGCGATTTCTTCATCTGCTGGACTGAAAAGGCTCAGGCAGCGGATGAAGATAACTTGCTAGACTATAAGGTTCAATTATTTTGACAAATTAATATCTGTGTGGTCACTGTGATCTCACTAACAGTGCAAACACAGAAGTGATGTAAATGAATTGTTGTACAATCAATGGAATAAAACAACTTCGAACGTGTGGCAGTACATATGTAAAATAGCAGGTAAGAAGGGGGTTTGCACTACTAAAAAAGTATATTTGAGAAACAGCTCTTCAGAGATTTCCCAAGAACTTTATGCTTGTTGATCTTTTTTTTTTGCCAGAAAAAACAGTGGAAAGGCCAAGTCAAGAAGAAATAACAAACTGTCAGTGAAGTTTTGCTTTGTAAGAATGCTTCCTCTGACTTTATCGCTGGAGGATGTTAACTCACCTTCTTGATTTCTGCTTAAGCATGCCAGCAATTTTCTGTACTTACTGTAAGTATAAGTGGTCAGAATCGAAGGTAGCAAAGGGAGATAGGAGTTAATTATCCCTATCTAACATCAAGTCAGTCTGACCGACAATAGTGCAAATGAATAAATATAAAGCCAAAAACTTCAAACGCTATTTCTAATACACAACCAGTATTCATTCTTTTTGACAAACCTGCCTAGGAATACAGTCCACTTTACCAAAGAGTTTACCTTTATATAGTATCTGATAAGTATTCTCCGCAGATCGAACACTTGCAGCATTGTTGCGGCGTTGTTATCAATGATGCTATATCCTTCCAGGATGTACTGGGTCCGTGTTATTTCCCAAGTCAGCCATCGGAGGTTAAAGGCTGCATTACATGATAACAAGTGAGGCAAGTGCCCAGGCTTACAACAGCAGCAGCCTTCATTGTCTTCATCTCCTTCTGTTATAGCTTCCACTTCTCTCTGCTGGCAATATGTCCCTTGGCAGTGAGAAAAAGAGAGTATGCTGCCAGTTATTGGGGGGGAGGAAACGAAGGACTTCTTCCAAGCTGAAAAAGCATGACTGAAGGCTCTATGCACTGAGCAAAAATCTAATAGAAAGAGTTACGGCAACAAATTAGGGGTGCCAATTGATCCATGCGTAGTAGCAAATAAAGAGCTGTACATTATTTATTTATTATCACCTATAAAAGCCAAAAGGGCCCGATCTAATGTTCGAGGCATTTGGTTCCGAGCTGAGCTAAACTACAGACCACAGCTTCTGTCTTAATAAAAACTCACCAGGAAGCAACACTAAAGAGTCTCGCTCCATCAGGCACATTAAGCAAATTGATCCAAGTCTCAGTCTGCTTCTTCAAATAACATACAGGGTGCAAACAAAGATTTTACAGTGTGTCACAGCACTTATAAAATCTGGGTTTTCGCAAACTATCTTGGAAAGCAGGTTCCAAAAATAACATCCAACGGGTTGTTCTCTCTCCCACCAGAGTAAAAGCTACTCCGGATCAAACATCTCTAATGAATAGCACTAGTGGCAGTATATCATGAGAACAGAACAGCTCTCTAATTTGCCTATTACACAGGCTTTAGATCAAAACAGAGAAAATCTTTCTGAAAAAGAGACGTTAACTCAAAAAGAAGTCATGAGGCAGCTGCAGAAACAATAATATATCTGCTCTGCAGAGTCTGCATTTCTGGCCTGTGCCATGCATACTAGGAGGTCAAGCATGAGCCCTTCGGGATTTGCAATCCACTAAAATGTGGTTTCTACACCATGTAGGGCACTAAAAATTAAAACCAAGGTGGACACCCATGTGCTCCCCCCACTGTTCTTAAAATATCTGAGTTATATGTTCTTGATGCGTGGATCTTCTTAAAATGTACTCTCTGTGGGGTGTTGCTGAACTTACTCTCCATTGAATTTGTACATAAACAGTCTTTCAAGGCCATCTCCTATGACGCAAGTTACACATATGTCTCGCATGGGCCTTCCGCCAATGGTTCAGTATCACCCCACGAGAGAGCTGGCTCTGTCAGCTTCCAAACAGTCTCGACAGGAGAGGAAGGTGCTAGACACTGCGCTGCGGTTCAACAGCTATGAGCCACCCCCCGCCAGGACCAACAGACCCGTTCCATTGTGACACTGTAAATGGGAGAACAAGCTGGCTATGTTCATCAGCTGAACGTTGGACTGGGAAAGAATACAGTGTCCGCTCCAACCCCCGCAGTTTGTCAGCACCCCGAAAGAGAGCCTGGAGCAAGGCAGCATCCCAAAGGCCTTTCTGTGGATCGTCATGACAGTCACTGTGCCCTCAACTGACTATCCTGGTCCCATCACAACTGTTTGGTCAATGACCTGAGGACCTTTAGTTTGTACTGACAGAAGTAGAACACAGAAAATTCCTCTCTCCACACCAAGAAAAGCCTTTCAAAATATAACAAAATATGTTAAAATATTGGTTATCACCTTCTCTTTTTTGCCTGTACACCTTCTAAAATGTATCCAGCGAGCAAATACATACAAGAAAAAAGGTGAACAGAAAGATCTGAAGGAAACATGGGAAAAAATGGGACTGTAGCCCTAAGAGATACGGGGTAAAAAAGATCTAGTATATTCCAGTGTTCTCCGTTCAGTTTTCTGTAAGTGAAAACTGACACTGTGTTGTTCACACACTGGTATGTATTCCTTCTTGGACTTCAGGGATATACAATATGACAAATTATTAAATGTCTTCAAGTAACCCAAATATAAACATCTCTCCTTGCAAGACTGCGACAAAGTACAAAACATGACCTATCAAGCTGACATTTTCAGTTGGACTGGACATGAACTGGACTGCTTCTGCTTCGTATTTCACAGATTTCTACATGAATTAACACTTACTGCTCAACAGCAAAAAAGCAGCAACTGCTCTGGGTCAGTGGATGCTTTTCTGAAGTCAAGTCAAAAGACATCGTACTCAAACTGAAGTAGAGAAAGGCATAGTCCTTTGTACATAGCTTGAAAAGAGTAAAATAACTACTCCATGCTGGTGCTGTTACTATTGCTGTTATGTTTATTTTTGAAAGCTTAAAGGTCTGTCAGCATTAAACTGAATTTAAGAGAAGATACATCTTCATCCCAGGTGCTAAATTAAGTATTGCCAAATGTTTATAAGTGATGAAAAACACAAGCATAATAAACAACTGCCACTGATCCCCTTACAACTAAGGGAATTAAAGATGGCTTTGCTCAGTCTAAGTAACTCTATTCTTAATTATTTTTTTTTTCTTTTGGTATGGAAATATCACATTTCATTCCTATGGAATGCTGGCTGTTTCTATGTGCTTTCTGTATTATCTCTTATTATTACTGGAAACTCTATAATTTCTAGCTTTCTTAAGCCACATATTTTGTAAAATATAGGCACTAAAGAGGCTGGCAAGGCAAATAATAGGTGAATTCAAGAGACCCCCAATGTTTAAGAGAAGCTGTCATCGCATGCATAACAAACAGAAGAAGAAGCCGCCAGAACAATTATTTGCATTCTCACCTAATTTGACAGGTAAAAATGTCTCAAAGTCATTTTTCCTAGGTAATTTTAATCAACTAAAGTTAAAATTATACTACAGTGGACACAATCAACATTGAATTTGGAGAGTGAGACACACGTTAACTGGTATCACATTATTACAAAAGCTCTGGGAACCAATCAAAGGAGCCATGCGGTCCTTTTGTAGATTTATTCCAAAAGATGTAATCAAGGCTGTGTTCTGTCAACATCTGGCAAACATGCACTTGCTTAACAAAAGCTGTTTGATGGACTTGGGTATGATCACCTTGGGGATTTGGTGTCTTGACTGCTTGCAGAGCCTCTGGGGTACCCCTGTTAAGTTTAAAGGCATAATCTGAGCCACGGCCAGTGCTCTGACAAAACATCAAATCCCTATTCCTATCATCATGCTGCTGATCAGTATTTCCAAATGACATCCAGTAAAAGGACTCAAGTCTGCACAGACAAAATGTAGGCTTGATGCTCAAGTACATGTTGGTTCCCCCCCAATTCTTGCAATCACTTCTAGAAACACTGCCAGTAATTTCCTCTCATCTTTAATTGAGCCTTACTTTAATCCATAGTGCACTGGCTGGACTTCAATGCCACAGATTTGCATGTTACTAAGACATTTCATTTTACCAGTGCCTACATCAATCCTTTTTGGTTCGTTACTCTAGACACTGGTACTGCAAAGATGAAGACCACGTGCTCAGCTTTATGCATTGAGCCAAAAGGGACAAGTCACAGTAAATGAAGTTAAGCATTTGTGTGCATCTTTTACAGAAGGATGACCCTAAACTTTTGTGTACATGTTATATACTGATGATTAAAATGACAATTTTTATATTGCTTCTCAAAAAATTATCAAGTTCAAGCAACTCAGAGAATTATTCACAAAACCAAAGAGCAGGGAGCAGAGCGTGTACTTCAGTTCTGCAATATAATTAAGTGTAGTACCATTAAATATTAAAATACAGGAAAATGTTTTCACTGGTAATTAGTCATTTTAAAATCTGAGGGAAAACTTCTTTTTTTTACATTTCTTTCTGCAGTAGAAAGAAAATAAGCTTTTCCTCTTCACTCAAGCTTAGTCATTCACTGCGACCCTTGCTAGTACAGATGAGACTGATTCATTTGTAAGATATCTAACACTGGACGGTTGCCAAAAATCCATCAATGCAAAAACGTGTGCCAGCTGAACAAAGCAAGGTCAATCTATGTGAGCTCAGGAGAAAAGCAGGGTGAGAACTTGGAGCTCTTTCTATTTTCCTGACGCATCAGGATTTGAGAACTGACTTGTGCTCTGCCAGAGTGATCTGACCTAAATGGAAATAAGAAAATTGAAACTGAAGACTGTAATCTCACTTCAAGAGGACACATCAAATACACCTAAATTAATAACCACCCACCCTTCTAGAATTTAAGGCTGAAATCAAAGTGTGCTTTTGAATTTAATTTTGAAAACTCAGTGAGTGAAAAGAAAAGCATTTTTCAGTTCTGAAGGCCCAGAAAGAAAATCCTGTAACACAATCACACACTTGTAGAAGCAGTACAACACTTCAGTTTAACAACACACCCAGAACGGGGACTCATTACTGTGGCTGGAGGCAGCAATAGCTTGAGCACCAAGGATTGCTGATGTAAGCAGCGACGAGGGTGCAAATGTACATAGAAAGGGCTTATAGGGCTCATGCGTTAACCCCACCCCACAGGCGTTAAGAAGATCATAAATCACTCTCCTGCACTAGGCACTTCAAGCTTTAAACTCTGTGACCCCAACAAGCAGTTTTGGATTAGGGGATTTAACTAGCTGTTAAGTCTGAAAGATGGAGCTGTATATGGAGACGGGAGCCATGAAGCCCAGGGTAACTCCCTTTGTAGGCCATGCAGAGCTCTCTTCACCAACTCCACAAAAATGCCCGGTTGCTCACCCTTTGTTTGGCAAAATCATACACATCAGTAGTTTACAAATAAATGCATTACAGTGAAAATATCTGACTCGGCTCCACCAAGCTCTGCTGCAAATCTGAGAATTCCCAAATTCTGATGGATATGGTTCCTTCTCACCCGACGCATTTCATTTCTCTTCACGATAGCAGCTTAATAAGCAGCAAGTTATCACCCAGAAGAAGCACAAAGAGCATAATTACAGCCATTGAAAGGCCATCCTCTCCTGGAACAAGCATCAGATACAGCTCTAGAAACACAGAAAAACAAATACTTCAAAAAGGAGTGAACTGAGCTCCCAAATGGAAACTCATGAACCCCAGAACTGAACAGATTCTGGAAACCAGCAACTGTTTTGGCTCCTCCCTGCTCTTTTCCTTGTGGAATTGGGATTAAGAACAGTATAGGCTCTGATAGTCTCAGGTTGTTTCAAAGAAAAATCTCAGGACTTGAAAACCAGTATCAATTCCTCAAACATCAAAGCTGTTATAAAACCATGGTTTGGTTTTCAGCTGCTTCAGGTGTTTGTATGCCTGAAAAATAGTCTGGTTTTCCAACCAGATCAGTTGCTCTAATAACAGACACCCCCGCTCCTCAGAAACCTTTCCTTTTCTTGGTCCACAGAGACACATTACAGAAGCCCAGGTGGAAGAAAGCATTCTCTAAGGATGTTGGTTGTTAAACTTGCAGCTACCAAATACCATGAAAACCTCCCATGTCACCTCTTTTGGAGTGCAATGCAAGACGCAACATTTTATTTCTGGCAAAGACATTTTCTCAATAAAAAGGTTGCAGTGCATCTAACAGCATTTTCCTTCCTTCTAGAAATCTTCGCCAGCACACCCATATATACATATAAAATTGTGGAGGGGAGGAAAAGGAAAAAAAGACATCAAATATTTATTTTAGTCTGTGTTACAGAAAGTATTCTAAGCCTATTTGAAATTCATAGGTGGCTTCCACTGTTGGAGCATCACTGTACTCCTAGAAAGGCTTGTACATCACAGATTTCCTGCATTCAACATAAAGTATTCTCTTCCGTTTTATGCCATTCTTCCCAAATAAAACACCAAGATTAAAGAAACCCTTTCACATCCTTTCTGTTCATGCCTCTAATATTTCCAAGCATTGTGTCTCTCAGCCTTTGTTCTTTCCCACAAACAACGTACTTTTGGGTTTTAAACTTGTCTCCAAAGAGATGTGTTAAAAATGGCTGCTTTTCTCTGAACTCCTTGTAATTTATCAATACCTTTTGATGGTCCGGTGCATACACCGAACATACCTCAAGTGTGGTCTCAGGAAAGACATGAATGTGGGTACTTTTATTTCCCAACAGCAAGAGGTGATTTGTAAAAGCAAAAAGTGAAAGTTGCAACCACTCTTTAAATAAAGAATGACTCTTGCTAGTGCTACAGAGCCTTCAGACACAAAGATCAAACACCAATAAATATTCCTTACACTGGTAATGTACTTGCTACTGTAATAAAACTATACAGTGTACACATACACTGCAGAAATTAGTAACTGTCCTTACTTCTTAGACATCATTACTGTGTCTAAAGCTTATACCCTAAACTAGCTGTATTCATACACCATTTTGCATGAGAAATAAGCTAGCTAACACAGAGAAAGCCCCACGGGCGATCCCATCCTGCTGTCACAGCTGCCTTCCACTGTGTACAATTACATGTGTGTCTGGTCTGTGCTTCTTTTCTTGATTCATCTAACAAAGTTCCAAGTGAAGCATGAATATCGCACATGCAGCACACAGTAACAAAAAATCACAGCAGAGATTTAGAAGTTAATTACATGATTGAAAAATACCGGGCATGAGTTAGAAAACAACTCCTCGAGATTTCAGCATCACCATCCATAAGTAATTTCTGCACGTGTAACACCTAACTGGATATTCTCCAAAAGACATTTTGTAGAGGTACAGACTAAACAGGAAAATATTTTAAGTCTTCCTTGTTTTACAGGGAACTCACAAGTGCTAGATATTTTGACATTCTTTCTGCTTCTTCCCCGATTGCGGGTTTTCCCCTGTCTCTTCCGTTCAAATTAAATGATACATTATGTATTTCTTCTGGCAGGCTGCTTTTAGCATACCGCTGTGGTCTAACACAGACAGTAGAGTTAAGTTACTGAAGGGCCTGATTCCCGCACACCAATGTGCAGCTACCTGAGAGTTTTCACCTGAGCTCATTACTACCCTCCCTTCGCTTTCGGTAAAGGAGGAGTTGGGCGTCTCCTCTCAATGCCTGGAGGTATTGAGGCTCCTCCCTGCTTTACACACAGGATGAATGATACGATGGAGGTACATCCCCTCTCTGTATGTAGAAAGGGAGAGGAGGAACTAGTTCATACAAGGTGCTTAATTTGAACAGGACTAAAGACAGATGAGAGGAATCCCAGCTTTGCTGACTCTCTTCTTTCAGTCTGCTCAGTCTGTATCTTCTTACCCTGCCTGCAGGGGTTTGGTTGATTGGGTTTTTTTTCATTTAAAAGCTGAGCCAAATGTTTCTGTTACATACAGTTAGAAAGGCATCTGGATCAGTCATTTATAATGCCAACTCTCAATCAGGCTGGACTGCAAACTGGGGCGGCAGTACCTCCTGCCCCCGGTACGCTTAAATTCAGCAGACTTGATGATCTCTTCTTTGGGCACTGCTGTGGCAGTATTGCCAGCACAGCTTTTCAGCTACCACAATGAGAAACACCCGTAGGAAAATCCAGAGCTCCACAATGTAAATATTGCTTTTTGTTTACTCATAAACAGAAAACAGTCACAGACACAGAGAACACTGTTGTGCTTCACTCATTTCCAAAGCAAACATAGATTTCCTATTTAAGGAACAGCAGATTTTTAGGGCCCTCAATTAAAATTACTTGTTTGAAATTGAAGTCAAGCAGCCAAAGCTCAGAAATTACAGATTTCAAGTTTCTCCTCTCGGCCTTTTTTTTTTTTTTCTTCCTTGTGGGAAACCATTCTGTACAATGAAAGAAATCAGGGTCCTATGTGAAAAACAGTGCATGACCAGACAACTAAAAATAGGAATGCAAGATGCCCAAAGCAGAGGAAATGAGCCTAGTGCTTAACAACTGCCTCTGGACTTCATAAACCACCAGGTTATTCCAGGGCAGTTGCATACACTCTTCCCACTTATGCAGAAAAAAAATCCTGCTGAGTTCAGTTGTACCCCACACCTGACATTTGCAAGATTTGAAATGGGGAAGAACGTGCCTAATCCGTGCAGCAGATGGCTCTTGGGGCTGCCTGGGGGCAGCCCGCTCCATCTTCCTGTCCCTGCAGGCAGTGATCCCACTCAAAAGGAAGGAGCAAAGAAAACTTTCCAAGGAAGAGTTTCAGCTCAGTCTCAGCTTTCATAGAGCTTCCTTGGGACAGTCCTTGGCCCATCCCCTTATGCAGCTTCTGCCTTCAGGTCAGCCCTTCCAGCTCCTTTTACTCAGACTCAGTGCCCCAGTGTCTGGGCATCCTTGTGTAACCCCTACCAGAGCAGCCCAGCTCCTTGTTGACACATGGACGAAACCCGTTACAGGAAGGGCATGGTACTGCAGCACAGTTTATCTAAAGCACACCAGCCCTCACGGGTTACCTGGAGACACAAGCAACCCTCTGGTGTCGGCACACCACCTCAGCAAGTCTCCACTGGGCACACAGCAGACTATCTGCCCACACTTGGAGTCCATGCAGCTTTTGTTATAGTCTGTGTCAGGAAGATCCATCTTATCTGGTTTGTGCCTGGTGCCCCTCTGGGCTCCTCTGTACCTCCTACTGCATCATTAAGCAGCCTTGTCATTCATGTGGTTTCTCTGGCACCCATTCTGCATGGTCCAGTGGGGTTCAATTCTCACATGGCACGTCAAATGCTACGTGTTTGAGCTGTTCTCTCCTCAGGTACGTTCCTTTATTCAGTCCTACGTGGCTTCTCTGTTCCAGGTCAAACAATGCTCACACACTCTTAGTTTCTCTTCCCGTAACATCTCCTCTACCTGGAAAAAATATTCTGAAAGCTGGAGAAACCTTCCTTACATCCCGTGTCTGTGAGGACACAAACTAACTACACATTTTCTCTTATTCTTCAAATAGCATCATCCAGTGGGTTCAGAGAGGAGAACAGAGTGAGTCCATTTCCTTCCCATTTCCATCCTTTTCCTCTCCTTCTAGTATTGGGGAGTCTCTTCCCCCAGTAATACTCTGAGGGTGAGGAGGAATAGGAGACTGGATTTGTACTGAAGATGAGATAATCTAGGTGAGATTCCCAATCCCATTTTCCCACTCTTCTCCTCCTCCTCGAGTAACTTGTCTGTGCTTTCCCAGTTCATGGTTTTCTCCACCCTCCTGGTCCAGGTCTTTTGAACACTCAGGTAAGGGCGCTGCTTTGTGGGCTGCCAGCCTCCTCCTGGGAAAGAGGACATTCCTGATGAGAACTCAGCTGGCTCTAAATGGCAACCCATGAAACACAACAGGCTGCAGGGCTCAGTCCCAGCTGAATTTAAAGACTGGCTGCAGCCAGCAGACGTGTTGGATCTGTTCGCAAAGCAAACCAGCTACACTACTAATACCACACAGCGTTAGGCAATCTGCGTGGAAAGGTCAATTTTCAGACCCATTTAGTTACCTAAACTGTGATTTTAGGGAATACAGAGATGCATTGACAGGTGGGACACTGCAATTTTTGAGCTTTGCTCTCAGATCCAAATGCAAAATGGCATTCACCTAGTAATGAGCCGTCCTGGCTCAAAGTCAAAGTTTTCCCAAACCACTTTGCAACAAAACTATGCAGTTGTTTGCCATTCAAATTCCAGTTCATTAAGCCCGTCTGCTTGGCTCCTGATCTTTTTATCCAGCTAGCGCATGGTTTGAGGGTCCTCTTGTATTTTTTCATCTCTGTTTCCAAGATTTCCTTTTCTTGAACTGCCTGGGGATGGTGATGATGGAGAGGGACCCAGCAGTAGGTGGCAACTCCATAAAGGAAAAAAACCACTCACAAAACACATGTAATTTAAGCATGAAAATGAGATTTCTTTCTGCTGTTTGTTTCAAATCCTAGAGGGAACTATTTTAACACAACAGGATGATTAGCAAAGATAATTTTCTGAAATTAGAATGCAAGGTAATGGAAAGGTACATGGTCCCGCTTACTCAAAATCCCAACAAATCTGAACAAAATGTCAACATTGTCCAAGATATGTCTCTTCTTCAACACATGTAAATCCCCCCTGGAAGTCACTTTTTTTTTCAGATCTGCAGAAAAGAATGAACTATTTTTTGACTTCACAGAGTTTCCATAAAGAATTACAACTGTGAGCAACCTAAGAACCAAAAATGACAGGCTGACTAAAACTGTCTGAAAAAAAAAAAGCAATTATCTCAGAGATTTACCAGCCTGTGAAACCAGTGGCACTGTAATGAATAGATTTGAACTGCCACAGTATTTAACTGTTCTTGCAGAACAACATAAAGCTGCATTTGTCTGGCCTGGATTTGAAAGAAGTAATAGCAAATTGCAAATCTACCCAAAAAAAGCCTTCCACTTGTGCACTCTATAGGGTACTTAACCTCAGTACCTATCTCTGACACAGCAGCACCACTGCTTACCTTGAGGGCACACAGGGAGAAGATAATACTTATAATACTTGCACAGACGTCTTTGAAGTTGAAGAAAGCCACAGAGCCACACATACATCATCATGAACAACAATAAATTATAAGGCCAACAAACAAATTCTTTCTCTTCCTTTCCACTTGCTTTTTCTTAGAATTTGCCTTTGTACTGAGCAGCTATCTCTTCAGGTGCTATGACACCAATCTGTTTCAGGTATTTAGTGTTTTCTATATAGCTTAAGATACAGGAGTGCTATCTTCATCCCCACCATTCAGGAAGGAAAGTGAACATCAAGCATTTACCAGAACCTGTTCAACATCCTACAGGGAGTCTGTCACAGAGTCAAGGCTTAAGTCCACACATGTTATTTCCTAGTTTAATCCTCCCAAACCTAAGTGCATGCAAAGAGCCAGTCTGTCTCCTATTTTCCCATACTCAACCTTGTTGAAAAGTCGCCTTGAGTATACACTCCTCTACGGGTTGCCCATTAGATGCTCAGCCCCTGAGCCTGGGAAGCTGTTTATTCTAGGATTTCAAAACTCGCATCACCTGCAGTTGCAAAGTGGTAGCTTTGAAAGGTTACCAACCCAAGCAACACACAGAGTTAGCCAACACATGTAGCATGAGCAAAATTTAAAAACTGTTTAAAAGTTTTGTGGTTTTAGTTTCCTTTTTCTTCCTACTTTAGGAACAACAACAGACAAAAGGACAGGAGTGTGATGCTACGAGCAACTGCCCTCACAAAAGCCACACCACCGAGGAAGGGGATGCAATTGCCATTCCTTAAAGAGGAGTGTCCTGACAAAGGAATATACTGAATGGGAAGAAAGTGAGGTCCCTTCCTCACCTGAAGTCTGCACTTCCTAAATAAGAGAAATATGCAGACCTGATCCACTTGCTTCTCCTCTCCTGTTCTGCTGTTACAGAGATCATCTCAGCACTGGCATCTTGCATGATCCAACACAGGATATCTTCCAGGGAGGTACTCTTATGATACCTGGCATTTCTTCAGAGACCAGTTTTGGGGGTTGAACAATTTTAAGAACAACTGCAGTTTTCATGGTTATGGAGGGAAAGAAATAATCTGAAAACATAACTAAGCATAACCTAAAAGATCTGTGAGCCAAGCAAAGAACTCAGCATGTCTTCTTTCTGAAAGTTTTATGATACTCCAGAACATGACTCCAAATTTCTTAACATCTAGGCTGCAAAACATTCTCATTCAAATAATGATACAAAGAAGTACAGAGCCTTTAGACAGACAAATATCTGTAAAAAGAAAGAGAAAAGTTCTTAATTTCTATATCCTACTATAAAGTTGTGATAGATTAAGAAAGCCAGGCAAGTTTCGTTGTTATTTAAATTATCAGGAATCCTTACCTCGAAATTCCAGCCCTCTGAGCTGAAAGGTGACAAGGCCATTTCCAATTTCGATCAAGTGCACAAAGGCATTTAAGTAATCTGATGCCAGAATAAAACAGTCTCCTGTGTTGTAGTTTCCCCAGCGGCCCAGAATCAAATCTCCACAAAGAGACTCCTGCAGAGATCTTGTCAAATGCTCATAAAAAATGGAGTTGAGATTATTGTCATCGTTTCCTACAACCAGAGCAGCACATATTCGTAAAAAAATAAAATTTACAATACACTACGCGATTCTGCATAAAATCCTATATTCTTTTTTATTCCTGCATAAAGCTTCTTCCTCTAGCTGGACAGTAACTTCTTGACTCTCTATACAAACTCTCATTTCCTAGGTGGTTTTTAGCCCTTAAGAGAATCAGGTCTGAAACTTTTGTTTAATATCAACAATATTGTACATAAAACATCACAGTAGTGATAACATATATTTCAGACTGAACCAAATCACCTCTGTGTTTTGTAACAGCAAGAATTTTTTGGCTCCGCTTCAAGTTTCTGCAATGTTGAGTTTATGTCTACCTATTGTTCTTAATTATAAGAAACCAGAAGTCATTATTATTTCAGTAGATAAACTTAAATCTGAATCTTATTGCTGAGATTTTTAAAGAATTTGGTCACACAGCTTCCAGTAATTTCGTTGGGATTTATTTCTTTTAGTCCTCCAGGAATTTTTCAAGGCTTTGTCCATGAAGTATCTGTGGCTACTTAATACAAGGATAGATATTTTACAACAGTACACTTAGTATATTGAGAAAGAACTAAAGAAGGTTCATTCACCAGTAGAATTGCTATCACTTCTTTAAAAATAGTATCAGCTGTCCAGTTACGCATCACTTGGACCAACTGTCCAGGTGAGTAACACCTCATTACAGTGTAAAGGTCTCATCCCTTAAAGGTCTATGGCATTTAACTGGATTAAAATTAGCACTTAATTATGGTGATCCACGAAAGGGAATGAATCTTTCATAAATGCTAACACAGTGGCACATAATCCAACGTGGTGTTATCTTGAGCTTGTACTCTTTTACATAATATATATGCTTGACATGAGAACTGCTTTTATTTTTATATTGCATCACTGTTGCACCCTTAATGCTTTTTAAATACCGGGGCATGAATAGATATAAAAGCCATACATATAAAAGCCAACATCTTGTAGGTGGGTTTGTATACATGAGAGTATATGGATATATATGTACAGATACACATGCGTATTTATGTATGTGCATATTTGGGAGCAGATCTAACATGAAGAAAAACCCCAGAGAATGACAGGCTCTACCTTCCCCTGCAAATTGCTCCTCAATAGCAGAGGAGGAGGGGGCATGTTACTGCACAGCTTTTCATCACCATGGCCACTATGCATCCAGCCCTGGTATGTATGTACATGCAGGTGCATACACACACACAGACATACTCAACTATACACCTTCTGGAGTACATTCGGTCAAAATCTAAATGAGCCATAAAATGAATCTTTTAAGCACACACACAATAGGAATGTTTTGCTTGAGCTATGGGTTTTAAAACATAATTAACTTATTAGCATATATAATAATGCTAAAGGCTATTGCTACAAATGACAGAATGGCCTTGAGAAACATCTTAACTCCCTGCCTTGAAATGATAAATAACAAAAGAGCACTATATACGCCTCAAACTGCTAATACCCCTCTTGCTTTCTTGGACACTCTGGATTACACCCATTTCTGCCTGAAGATGTGTACTTGTTCATGCTACTGATGTAATGGATAAGGATAAAAAAGTGGGGGGATAAAAATGTAACAACAATAATTACAATGTAAACTTAAACCTCCACAATACAAGGCCCTGACACCTCAGTGGTAAAATAAAATCAGCTGCAGAACACTAAAGTGGAAGAAACCCATGTATGAAACCCTGGCTTCTCAGTGGGATCAGGATTTGGCACAAAACACTGGTATCGGTTTCCCCTGGAAAGGGCTCCATCCTGCCAGGTGCTGAAGAGCATCAGCTGGGGTACCACATGCTCCCCGTGTCCACTGACTTGCCAAAAAATGTCTCGCTTCCCACTCTCACAGGAACTGCCTTGTGCAGCCCAGGAAGGCACTTTACATTGCCATGGATTGGAGCTCGTTTCATGGACCAATACCTGGAGGAGAAGCCCACCATCTTTCCTGTGTCTGTCTTTTACCCCCTCCTGCAAATTTTCCACCTTCACTTTCCCCCTCTCTCCAAAAAGCTTTCTCTCCAGGGAAGAGGAGATACCTGCAGCCCAAACTGCTCAGCGGTAGGGGCACTGTTAATCTGCTGCTTTTTTCCAAAAGCTTTTCCTCACCACAGCTGACCTTTGAGTCTGGCTAGGGCATCTGCTGCCTACTCCGCACAAACAGCAATGTTGTGATTAACCAAGCAATTTGCAGCCCAGCAGCTATCTGATCAGCTACACGTAACTGAAGAGCAAATTTACCTATCAAGTCACACAACTTAAACTGATGGTCTGCTACACTTTAAAACACTGGTTTGTTCACACAACATTTAAAATCTTTGCATCTCTTTAGCTTCCTAGGCAAAGCCTTGACCACGTAAATATATCACATTTTGCAAATCAAGCAAAACATCCAAACTCCCAGGCCATACCTGCATCCTTTTCGATCTGAGTTGCCAGTCTGGTGTTGGAATGGTCTGATCTTTTGGTACTGGAAACAAAGACAGGTTGTACAGACAGTTCTTTTTTAAAAAATAAGAATCTCCCAAGCCCACATTTTTATTTTCTTTTTAATGTATCTTTGCATTCTGTGTTTCTATCATTATGCAGTTCACACTCTAATAGGTTCATCAGTTTACTGCAAGTAGGCATAAATAGTTATTTCAGTTCAGTATTGGTATTGATATTGTAGCTTATCAGCACACAAAAGAAAAGCGTCTGTGTCCCCTCCTCCTTTTCCTCAAACTCTTCCTTCCACATTTTCCTTCTTGTGGAGCAGAGTTCATTCAGAATTTGGCATCTGTGGTAATACACAACACTACATACTTAAACAACTGAACTAGCTCCAGAAGCACATCAGCCAGGTGCCACCAAAACAGTGAACAGAAAATATTAAATCAGTCTTTTTCTCCTTCTGAGCCTTAAGGGAAACAGCTGGACTCAAGGGGTTTTCTTTGTGTGATAGTATTTCTGTGAGTTTATAACATCTATGGAAAACCAACAACAAAAAAAATCACTTTACATAGCTTCATATTTAGCAACGAGAGAGTCTCTGGTAATTCTTATAACTGGAAAAAGGTTAAATTACAGGGTCTTATTTCAGAAAGCAACTAAAAGGTAGATTGGACGGAGCTTTTATTCCTACCTGTAACAAAAGACACTAACAAAGCCTGAAAATAAGGAATGAGTAAATCACTGTGGGCAAGCATGTGTCCAACAGAAGGGCATGCTTGTTGTGGTGACTGGGGATGTTCAACACCAGGAGTCCAAATCACCTCCATCTCCTAAGCCTTCAGGGTACAAGTGAAAGCCTGGCTATCAGAAATGCTATAGTAAATATAAATTTCCCTGAAATACTGTTCTGGCAGTGGTGATTTGGGATTTCAGGACACTTTATTAAGAATACTGTCTCAAAAGTTTTGCCCTCAATCACAAGCCTTAGCAGAAAGCCTATCAATCAGATATGTAAATATTATCATTCCTTAGAAAATGGCGTTAAAAGAGAAAATAGGGAAAGACAAAGCTGTTTGCCCTGAACCACAGTCAGCATAAGGTTACACGTGACAGTGGTGAGAGTCTCATCTGTTTACCAGCCTGCCAACATGGGGGAAAAGTGCCAAGGCACCATCTCTCCTGGCACGGTCCTCATTATGTCCTTTGTCAAATTGTGGTGAGGGCAGCATGGCCAGGTGGAACTGGCTGGGGTCTGGCCCATTAGGGGCGTGCACAGAGCATAGTGGAGATTTTGAAGGGCCTGATGGTTGGCCAGTCAACTTAGAAAGCCGGAATTTAGCTATGAGAACTTAAGACGCCCCAAAGAAGACTGCAGCAAAGAGGGCATAAGTTATATGGGAGGCTTTCAAACAGCTTAAGTAACACTGAAAAAGGATGCTGTAAACCCAGGGTAATGTTTTTGAAGCACAGCAGAGACTCTCTGGGAGTCTGCATGTCCTCACCACAGTATTGGCCGCCAGGATTTCATGTGTCAATATACAAGTTACTTAAATGTTGGAAGTTTCTGAGCTAAGGCTGAAGCAAACTGGGAGAAGGATAGCATTGATGTTCCTAATGGTAGAAGCCTTTTCATTCACCCTCTACAGCCTCCCCCAAAAAGCTGTGGAAAACCAACCAACAGAAAAATTGCACGCAGGCTTCCACGTAGTAGAGAGAAGAGGAACAGAATTGCTTTACTTCTACTCCCTACCAGGAACTGATTTTTGCTTTAAAAAGGCATGTTCTTTACTTTGTAAGAAATACAGTTGGAGAGAATATGACTCTTAATTAGAATTATTTGTAATTAATATTCATACATTATCTACATAGATTAACATTTTATTTGATGTATTATTTATCTTCCTGCCTCTGGTTGGCTCAGCTTATTGTAACTGCAATTTTCATTTCCTATGCAACAGAAAATGGCAAGGAGGGGGAGGGCCTTCTAAGCAGTTCAGACTATAAAGAATGATTTTATTTCAAAAAGGCTGTCAGAATTCTTCTACCCTGATATACATCCACCTGCAACTGCAACATACACAAGAGTAAGCATAAAGATTAGGTTATGGAATTCAATCAATTTTCTATTCTCAGCAGAGAAACGCTGCTGATTTCCAAATGCGTATGTTTCAAGATTATGAGACTCCTTATTAACTTTCAGTCCCTCTGAAATCAGTGTGGCAGTATGAGGTACAAGTCAATACTGTTCTTTACCCCAATTTTTTACCAACCTATAAAACATTTCTGTTCTTGAGGCATATTGAGAGCCATACAAATCAAGCAATACTTCAGAAAATTCTAATCTATAGTAAGTGGGAATCCTTTTGCCCAGCATGCAGTTCTAACCCCATTTCTTTCCCTTTTTTTTCCTTTGAGGGAAAGATACATGAAACAATCAGGGAAAACCATGAGTCCTTCAGGACGCTCTGAGATGGATAATGCAGCCTGACTGGGAACAAGGGAAGGAAACAGAACAGCGCTCTCAAACAAAACCAAACCAGGCTCTGTTGTGGCTTTATCCTCCATTCCAAGCACAGTAACAATTGCTTAAGCAGCTAAAACATGAGCCTCAGGACATGAGACAAGAAAGGATTTTCCTTTTCAGACACTACCAGAAAAACTCAAATCTTTATGCAGGTATTTTGAAGTTTTTGGTTTTTTGGTTGTTTTTTTTTTTTTTTTAAAGACTGAGGGTAATATAGACAGTTTGCAAAGCAAACTTCTGTCCTGAAATTCAGTTTAGTTGAATAAATTCAGTCAGGTAATCCAATTTGGACTTTAAAAATTATTCCACAATATTAGTAACCAAAGCTATGTTTGTATCTTCTTGAAGGCAATGGAATTTGCATAGTATTAAACTATAATACTCTGCGCCTAACAATCAAACCAGCAATGCCTTTACTCCTGGGCTTTTCGCTGTCAACTAGGACCTCTCAAAGTGAATTTTTGGGACTAGTGGGTGATTTGGGCTTTCCTCCAGTGGCCTCTTGCTTTAAATTTGGTTGTTACCACTCATCCAAGGTGATAATTAGCTGAGTAATTTGATTTCTTCCTGAATTGCATTATTCTACGCAAACTAAGTGCAGGTCCTTCGGCACTTGCCCTAGAGAACAAGTGATTGTGTTTAAACATCCTCAGCTAAGTCTTCAGCGATTTTAAAGTCAACATCCTGCTTAGTTCCTGAAATATCTATCACATGCTTTTTTAATCCAGCATTTACATGGGCACTGAGATAACCCACTGGTTTGCATAGCACTGCTCATGCCATTATAACTATTGCTTCCCTTTGCAAAAGGATGAAGCCACTTCCTACACTTCCCTTGTCCAAAAATACTGCCTCGTTTTTCAACTTGGAAAGACTTTCTTCTCCCACTTTACTCCCCCAATATCCTTAGAAAGGTAGAAAAAAGACTGAGGAGAATTCAGGCAGCCTGGGGAACATACAGCAAACGGTGAGAACTGGGCAAATTGAGGAGGAGAGGGGAGAAGAAGAAAAAAAAAAAAAAGATCATTGCTGTGCTTATTTCCAGCAGATGAAAATAAAATTGCAGCTGTTCTATCTGTTTTGCTGCTGCTGGGTTTTGCCCCAAAACACAATTCAAGATTTCCAGGACTCCTGCTGTGAAGGAGGGGATCTCTACTTTGAAAGAGAACAAAACAAAGAAAAGCAGTTCCCCTCTGGGGGATGCAAGAGATGCCTTTCTAGGGTAGATCCAAAGTTTTTCTTTGTCTGTGTCCAATGAATTTTAATGTCTTTCCATGACATCTAACAGGCAAATCTAACAGAGAGAAACTTTACTATGCTGCAGCCCTATGATTATTCATGGGAGTCTGGGAAAAAAAAAAAATCCTCAACATTCCTGTGTGAATGTTTTACGCTGCTGGCACTACAAACGGAAGGCTTAGCATTAAAAACACAGTAGTAGTAGTAGGCTACGAGAGTGAGGCAGGAGGGAGAACGAGGAGATGGCAGAATAAGCAGGCATCCATGAATATTTGAAGGACACCAGAGGCAAAAACGATGGTACTAATTGGATGTGTGAGGATGCCCAAGCAGTTTTAAATCCACTTCATCTAAAACGCAGATTTATTTCAATGCGATTTCAACAGCAAAGGCTGACAGCCCCTTCGTGCATAACCATGCCCAGATTTTCTGGGCAGCTGCATGGAAGATGCGCCTTAGGTTTAACTCACGTTAATAAAGAAAGATCTCTTAAAAAATGAAAGCAACTTCTCCTTCCTGATCACTCACCCTGATTTTTATTTTTCATGCTTTCTTCCTCTCCTCCATCCCTGACTGCTCCAGTGTTTCATCTAACAATAATAAAAAGTGGCTTTGATTGCATGCTAGGAAACTGGGGGAGGGCTAAGGGATAAAAAGTTCCAGTTGTTAAAGACAGCACTGTTGAAGGATCCTTTTAAAACATAGGAAGATCTTATTATCAATAATGTTTCCTGTTCTTAGGGTTTCTTTACTTTCTTAAAAAGGTTTTTATAATTCATTCAGAAAGCTTCTTGGGTTTGGGTTTTGGGTTTTTTGTGTTGTGCATGTGCGTTGTTGGGGTTTTTTTAAGTAGCTGTAAAAATCAGAATTGCAGTTATTTGCTGAGATACTACTGAGCGTGTTTATTTGGCATGTTTATTCTGAAGCCTTTCCTGAAGATGAGATTTCTGTGCTCCTGCAGCAATAGGGATGCGAATGAGAGGTGTGAATCTGAGATCAAAAGCTGAGTGCCCAAACACAGATTAAACAGCCCACCTAAGTGCTCTGACATTCAAAGGTTTAGCTAGGGAATTCACCTCTTATTTGTAAGCCAGGTCATTTAAGCATCTGTGTACTTTAAAATATTCACTGATGGTTTACCAAAATGTCATCAATATCCCCACTTTTGTCTTATTTGTCTACTTTGCTACTTTCTTTCCCCTTGTCCGAGTATGCTTTTTCTTTTAAAAGGTATTTAGTCAGTATCTTCAGATATTTTATACTAAGTAATACAAGAAGCTTTATAAGTGGAAGGATTATGCCAACTGCACAGAGATGTTTGTGCTCACTCCTGTGTCAGTGAAAAAGGGCTGGGACCCTGACATTCCTGTAAGGATGGGGTTTGGCACAGGACCCTGCACCACAGCTATACCTCACTGTCCACAATTCATAGAGGTACTTTTAATTTAAAAGCAAACGTGTTAATTACACCCAAAAATATGCATCTGAAACAGTGCAGGTGAGTGTTATTTTTCTGGTTTTCCCATCATGAGCCAATGCAAACACCATAGGAAAGGTACTATTGCTGTGCCCAGCTCTGGGTAAAGAGCTCTGCAGGACTAATTCACTTGGGCTCTGCACTCGCAGAGTGCCCATGAGTGAAGTGGCAAAAGTCTGAGAAACTGTAAGGACCCGGAGAGTAGAAAGGAGGTGATGAGAAACGTCCTGGTGAAGTTTTCACCAGAAAAAGAGAGCGAGATCAGACAGCAACAAAACATTACCAAAATGTTGGGAGCGGCTTCAGCAAATGAGGCCAAGATGTTTACCTCCGTTAGTCGACACAGAGATGCACGTTGTTTAAACATCACAAAGGGAGGAAAGGACAGCAAGGCATTTCAGAATTCATTCTTAATATTCTTTATTGCTGATAACAAAGTGCTTTTATGCTTTTTGAGTGTGCAGTATCAAAATAACATATACTTAAGATATTTTAATTGTCACTTTTAGACTCAAGGTGACTGTTTAAAAACAAAATGAGGAGATAGAGATGGCGATAAAGTATGAGCAAATACAAGAATAAGACAGAGACCGGTGAATGATATCTTACAAAGAAAGCCTACATCAGAAATACTAGTTTAGTTCACTATAGGGTTTTTCCATATACATATTTCTCACCAAAAGATGAAGGGAGGCAAAACGGAAGCTAAGCAAGCCATTCCAGTGCCGTAAACCTGCGAGTGCAGCATCAGTGATACTACACTGAAGAAACGAAAAATCTTACTGCTACTGTGCAGTTGTACAAAATCCAATCTAAAACAGGGATAACTTTTAAGACCTCTGTTTTTTTTCATTGCAAGGACTGTTGAGAGTGTTAATCGTTTACAGCAGTCGTCATGGTAGTCTCTACAGTACTATTCAGACTGAAAAAATCCCTGGTATTTTGAGAGCAAACACTGCTAGTCAAAGGATAAAAAAACCCAAATCCCTCTAGCATTCATCCAGTATTTACCTAGTCCCAACTAGCACAAAGCTTCAGAGGCAGTTCTCAGTGGCAATGGTCACATAATTCTGCATTTTGCATTGTCTCAGAAAGAAGTGAGAGACATTGTACATTTTGGTCTTATAAGCCCTGAGGCAATTTGGGTCCAGTACATACCCTTGTACATCAGAAGACAACCAGGACTTGAGCAAGCTGTAGCATGAATTATTCCCTGCTGCTATTTGTGCACAACTTACGTATCACCTCAGTTAGAACAGTCACACTTGCTGAACATCTCCTCTGTGATCTCAGCTTTTCCCCTGCCTTCTTATCTTGACAAAAGCTGCTTGAGTAAGCATCTTCTTGAATGGAAGGTTTGAGTCTAGTGCTCCGAACCTCAGCTTGCCCCTAAACGTTTGATTCAGTTAAATCTAAAACAGGAGGTGATCTACATTATCCAAGTGAATGGGATGAACACTTGCTGAGAACACTTATTCTTATGGTAATTCAGTCAATCCATTTCAACAAGTTTCCAATACTCGACATGACAAATTTCAGGAGTTTACTCGATCTCATTAGATTTACATAATTTGGAAACTAAGCATTAGATGAACAGCTTATAAAATTTTAGTGCCACTGTATATCCACACAAGCCTTAAAACATTACATGCTTCCTATTTCTGATTTATGAGTCTATTCTCATCTTTCTCTTACGTCCTGTTGCTGCCTTCCTTTCCAAATATCTTTAAAAGTCCTATTCTATCATGCTCATGATTTCTTTTCCTCTATAGGTCTGAGTTCCTGCTTATCAATGTCTGTTGCATTATCCTCTCAGAATTTTCACTGCATGCCTTTTCCTTTTTTGCCCATCCCTTTCCCTTTTCATTTATCCCGCTTGTGGTTTTGATCTCTGCTTGTGTTCCTGCCTGGCCTCAGCATGCATTCCCTCTCTGATGCCTCCCTTCTGTCTTTATTCTGTCCTCTTAGAATGATTCAGTGAATTGAAGTTGTGAATGCATCTTTAGCTCGGCAGGGAACTATAGAGCACTGAATCAAATGCACTCCCCATTAATTATCACACATATGGCTCCTATTCAATTAGCCTCAATTTGTTTTATTGACTGCCAGGGGCAAAATTTTAGAAGAGGAGATGTTACCAGTTAAAGAGATACTGCCAAACAGTTAAAATACAACTTTGAATTTTGTATAGCCTCCCTTGAGTGTGAAACTCTTGGCAACTCAGAAAACACTTATTTTAATAGCAGAGCCATGTGATTAAAGGTGCCTGGTTTTCCTTGCCCATCCTTTCCCAGATAGCCCTCATATTTTCCCAGTTCAGTGTGACTCCACATCGAGTCAAGTGATGAGGTGAGGGCTGGGTTGGAGAGGAGATGTGCGTACCTCCGCACTACAGCAAGTGGCCAATGGGGCACACATGCAACGCAGGGTCGCTTACTCCAGGGGAGACCACAGTCCAAGATGCTGAGGGGAATGTAATTTCTAGTAGGGCTTCTTTTAGCCTGGGGCTTTACCTGAAGCAACACCTCCCACACCTGAATGCTGCAGCTTTGTCACTTCACACCTGCTGAAAGGGACTAAAGAGTCCCAAACCAGGCAAGTGTTGCAGGTACAAGTCCATGGGCAGTATTGGTGGTATGCAACGTGAAGATGTACAGCAGATAGGCATTACAGCAGGGAGGAGACAGGGAAGGGTCTTGAGAAGACAGTCAGATGAATGAGTCTAATGAACAACGTGTAACTTCAGAGCACTCATGAAGAACTAAGGCTGAAATACAAAGATGTTCCTCGTTCTTCAAATGTTTTGGTTTTCTCTATTCTTTCCCCCAGTACCAGAACCATGGCCACACATGCAGCTGGAGAATAGGGCACAACTTCCCAAAGACCAGTTTATACTTACTGTTTCAACACAGAAGCATTTTGTTCCCCCCAAAATCATGTTTATTGGGAAATCTGCCAGTTATAAGAGAAGAATAACGAAGGAAAAATAGCAGCAACTTGCTAATGTTTCAGCTTTTGCATTGCTGCCAGCCAGGGAGTGCCACTACATTCAGCAGGAATGCTGTACCCAAGGGCACCCAAGTCAGGCCTAAGCATGTCTCAGTACCAGTCTAGGCTGGATGCTTAGGGATCTAAATCCCTTTGAAGACTCCAGAAAGACTCTCACCAAATTCCACCTGCTTTGTCAACAGGATCGGGCAGCCCTTCTGATTTGAAGACAACACATGAAAAAATCAGCCTATAAAGCCTTCATTCATTGGTCCTCTTTGTTTTGACTTGTAAGTCCCAGGCATTAATAAGCACCTATTTTATCTATACGCTGATACTTATTTATAGTATATTTTGCTGAGTTCTAAATTAACTTAACACTCAATAAAAGCCTGGAGGAGCCCTGAGGCCAGCTCAGTGAAGACCTCTCTTAAAAGAGCCACAGTCATCAAAGGGGCTAGCATTCATAAAACTGAGTAATAGTTGATAACAAAGAAACTAGAACCTCAGTACACTCTAGAGCAAAGTCATGCAACTGCAATACAGTGCTTCCTTCTGATAAGTTCACAAAAACCAGTATAGAAACAGAAGCAGCCAAAGAGAAATACAAAAATTAGCAAAGAAAGAGAAACAGTTCAGAAGAAACTAAAACGATTGCAATGAACAGCAAAACTAACGGCTGCAATGTGGCTTTCATGCCAGGTGGCTGGAAGTACTCAGAAAAGTTTGAAACCTAAGTGAGGAGAACAGGCAGTAACAGCAGTCAGAACATAACATTTCTGAGGTGATATTTGAGGAAATAAGGCAAACAGTAACTCCTGTCAATTAAGGGGAAAAAGATTCTCCTATGCTTAAATTATGCTATAATTGTTGACTTCAGAGGTTAATGTACCTTTCTTTAAAGTATTCATTGTAAATCAATGTCCAAGGCATTACTGAACTATGAACATCTGCTGCAGTTGTTCCTCTGTAAACATCACCACTATGGAGGTCTAAGAACATGTGGAAAAAAAAAAAAATCAAACAACATAGTAAGAAAAGACTAAAAAAAGCTATCCAGCCCTAAAAAGAAGAACCTGAAAGGTCTGAACATGCAGCTCCTAAACAAGGCCCATGGACAGTTATGGTTGAATGATGTTTTGTGTTCAGAGCAGGGAGTTTAGCAGCTGTAACAGATGAGCAGGCTCACAGGGAAACCAGATGCACTACGGTGTGTTCAAAAATAAGCATTTGGAAGTGGAAGGCCTGTTATTTTATGGGAAAAAGGGAGGGAGCAGACGGGTACATTTCACAACTCCTTTTCCCACAAACATGCGTAACGCAGAGTCAAACCTAATTATGTCTACACTGGGAAAACTCTTCCCGTACCACCTGCAGGCTGTCCACAATGGGCAGGTTAAGTGAGCCAGCAGGAAAAAAGAAAATACCAGCTGCACTAGATCTGAGGCAGGGCAGGTTTTCCTCACCCTGCATTCCCAGCTATATTAACCTTACAGGTGCCTATTTTCCAAACCACAACGATTGGAACAATAACACAGTGATACACTTTTTTTAAAAGATGGAGAAAAGAAAGGCTCTCAAACACAGAGGCGCGTCCGGTAATGCCTTTCTGAGATAACTGGCAATTTAATCACAGCTTCTTTACAGACACCTAACTAATTCAGTTACATCACATAGTAATTCACTTGAGACCCTTCAAAGCAAATGCAAGCTGTGCCTTACCCAAAAATAGGCACTGAACCAGATGACCAAAGACAGAATAGAAACAAGGAGCAGGAGAGAGACGAGCGGCTTGTAGGCAGCAAAATCTCCAGATTCCTGGTGGCAGTTTGCTGTTTGCGGGGACAAGCCACAGCTGCGGTAGAGAACGGGCTGCTTGATGTGATCCAGCGGTTAGACCCACTGGGGAATGAAAGTAAACTTCCTGCTCTGTTCTGTCTATTGCCTTATCCAAGATTCGAAGCAAGATAAGAGGAAGGGAGGAGGGGGACAGCATCAGGCTGTAGTGTGACAAAGTATTTAAGAAAAATAGCAAAACAGAGGAATGGAACAACAGCATTTGAACAAACACTTTATGCTTTAAAGTGCCTATACATTAAACAAGATTTACTGCTATTTCCTTTTCTCTCCCTGACATCTACAGCCTAATCATTCCACCAGCTGTGAAAATAAAGACTAAAACAGGACTCTTCAAACTGGGAAGCAGGACTCAGGCTAATGGTACGACACCAGTGTTGCATCAAAATTTTTTTTGTCCTTTAAAAAAGAGAAAATTTCTCATGGTTAAGACTCTCATGAGACAATCAACTCATGAGCAGCAGGCCAGCTTTCTGATTTTACACACCTCTCTTTTCAACAACAGTGGCAGAAAAAGCTGTAAAAAAAGTGGTTGTATGAGAAGTTGCTCTTTCTTAATCACCTTCCGTATTGTGTTATTTTTTCTTCTTCTTGAAGTCACCCTTCCCTTTCTCCCCAAAATATCCCTGACCTCAGTGTACTAGACTTTGCAGCCAGTGAGTACCAAAGCGCACACTACAAACAAACAGCATCTGCTGATTGCAGGGAAGAACACCCATGGTCTGTGCACACACTGCAAGAGCACAAACAGGCACAGTATGATTCCTGAATTTTTAAGAGCTTGCTAGGAATTTCACAGTTTGCTTACTGTCAAAATGAATCTATGAATCTTTTTTTTTTTTTTTTTTTTTTTTTACCCGCTTGAGTTCCTCCGTCTCCTTGAAAAAACAAACAAGCCATCATCTTAATTCTCGAAGACTTTCAGCTCCAGCTCACATCATCTAGAGTGGCAGATGCCCAGTCAGAAACCTGAGAATCAAACTCCTCTTTAGCCAGCAGAAAAAGTGGGACTAAAAGAAACACTGGAAATGCAGATGTGTATGTATGCACTCAGAAAACACCAGGTAGAGACAACCAAATCAACACTTTAAAGACAGATGGCGCAGTTGCTCACCACTCGGTCTACTGGCCTAATAGCCCAGCTTTATTAATAAACATGGTACTCTCTACTTGCTAATGTCCAAAGCTTCAACTTTGGATTCACTTTACAGAAAATTAACCGGATGGTTTTTCCTCATCTAATTTCACACTGTTGGCTCAAATGAGATGCAAAAATAAGTTTTCCTTAAGTGAAACAAAGAAAAAATGAAGTCTGCTTGACAGCAGTGAAGTGTGCATATACTGATGAACAGAAATGGCAGTCTAAGAAAGCAACTGAATTTATGACTTGGAAGAAAAACAAAACCATGATATTTTGATATCTAGACTGCTTGTCAAAATTGCTTTCAGTTAGTCCAATTAAGAGGTTAAATTATAAAAAAAAATATAGCCATGGAATTGACTACCTCTAACTTCATATAAACATAAATGAGTTTTTGTGTAGCTAATATAAATGTGGTAATTTAATGTAGTCATCAATAGAGCAGGGAAGTGTTTGAAAATGAGTATGCAAAGCAGACAAAACAAAAAAAGCTATATAAAGCACACCGGAGGTAGTTTCTCCCTGGGCAAAAGTTCCTGTCAACAGGCAATGAGTGTGGAAATAGCAAAAAAATCTGCCAGAGCTTCTGCTTCATATGAGCATATCTCAGACTGCACTGGAGTGAATCTGTGACTTTCCATGAATACCCAGAGCTGAACTTGGCAAAACTAATGGTCAATGCACTCCAAAAAGGAAATTTAACCACCAGCTTCCCCATCTGTTTGTTCTGTTTTGTCTTACTGCACCTGAAAGCTCAGCGCACATCTGGCCATAGGGCACTGCAGCCCTAAGACAGGTCAGTGCAGGAGTGCATCCAGCTCAAGTTCCCGATCCTATTTAATTCTGCAGCTCTGAAAGAAAGCAATTATGCCATCCCTTTGAATTTTTAGATGTTGAAGGATCAAGATTTAAAGCAGTAAGGCAAGGCCAATCTCACTTCATTCCATTATTTTAAAGTATTTTGTAGAAAATGTCCCTATTCTTAATACAAAATTATTCCCTTCCCTTGCCTCTTTCTGTCTTTTCACTGTGTCCCTTTAATGACCCGGGAGTTTTTCAGTCCAATGCTCACTCACTCTCATCAGTTCTTCATGTGAGCAACGAAATACTGAAAAGGAAGTGAGGCAAAGGAGAATCAGAAGTGCTCCAGCCAAAATGAATCCAAATTTAGGAGGAGTCATTACATGTGCGTATTGTGGGATGCCACAGGTACAGGCAAACATTTATTTCACTTTGATAACTATCTGAATCTTCTACAAGGTTGTTTTCTACTTCTGAAAGGTTTTTAAGGGGCAAGGTTGTGGTTTTTGTTTTAAGCGAGAAGATCATAAAAGTTACACTAGAATTTCTAACAAAGAACAAAGCATGATTTTTTCACAGTCTAACTTAAGCATTCATGTTGAAGACAAAGTTGTCGTTACTGCTTATTTTGAAAGGACAAGTGGTGGTTTAAAGTATTAAAAGGGTTAGGTTTTTTGCACTTGGGGTTTTACAGTTTATGGGTAAAACAATTAGGTTTGCTTTCAAAAATTATTAGCACCAACTTCTTCCCTTCCCTTAGTGGGAGTCACAGATGGTCGGTACTGATGAAAAGACACACACACACCCCCTTATTTAAGTACTGAGCATCAAGCAACACCTTTTGAAATTTCCTTTGAATATCTTCTGTTCATCTTGCCCAAAAGCCTTAAGAGAAACCAAAAGCAAATGAAAATGATGCCCTCTATTTCCGTGTAGAATAACCTACAGATTCTATACTAACCTAGCTATATGGAAGTGATGTGCCTACCATCGAGTTTGATTCTCTAGCTGGTACCTAGAAAAGAAGCTACATGCCTTCAAAATGCTGTAGTTGAAGTAAAATGTAGCAGATGTTAAAATCTCCACTTCCTACTTAATATCGTTCAAAGTTTCTGTCCAAAAATGTAAAGCTGTCTGTGGGATTAGTGGTAGCTTCCTGCCTTTCCATGACTCCCCTCAACTTCACTCCTACAAAATAACGAACCTGTTGACCCAAAAAAAAGATGTGTGAGATAGAATTTTGTTAAGATCTGGCCCCAGTGTACAAAACAGCTCCCCTCAAAAGGTTTCTACAAATCTCATCATATTCAGAAGCAAATACAAAGCCTCTTTATATGACTCAGCTTTGTCTGAGTAATTTCTTTATAGATGAGTACATATTCGCTCACTGACACAAGTCAAAATAAAACAAAAATAAAACTCTTTGAGCTAATCAGACCCTTTACTCTAAAAGGTGGAAAAATCAATCACCGTAATTTCTATTTTTGAATTCTCTTGAGGTGCTCAGAGACATCAGTGGCACTGACACAAGGAGTGTGCTAAGTGTATAGCACTTCACACTGGTCCGGCCAAGTCCTGATTTGGCCAATACAATTTTCACTTTGTGCCTCAAACCACTGCTCTGCAGCTGCAGTAAGTTACTCCAAGCCTGGTTACAGGTTAGTAGGTGGTGAAGAGCTCATGCTCTGCCCGGAACACAGGACTCAAAGGACCCCTTTTAGTCACTGAATCCAGCCCCTAACGTTGTAGACCGCTATTCATCCCTTGTGAAAACTACCTCTATCTGGAAAGGGAAGTGTTTCCCTGTCTCCAGCACTCTTGTTGGAAGCCCATTAGATCCCAGTTACCAAGAGCTTTCAAATCCTACTGGGTAGAAGGAGCAGAAGAGCTCTTTATTTAACCTTTTCAATATTCTGTGTTTACATCCTTGTCAAGCTGAATGAATGGCAGCTAAAATCTGACAAAACCAAGCAATTCTTAAGTCAAACTCCAAGATCAGACGTAGCAAGTAATGACAATGCACACTCATCATCACTTCACTATAAGAGTTACCTGCCACATCCCAAATGCTAACATTTAATCAGGCTAGTATAAAATATACTAATGCAGCCTGACTTCTAGTGCCAAAGGCTTCACAGATTTAGTTGCTAACACTAGCTAGCAAGACAGAAAAGGCTGACAACTGGGAGTTTTACTGATTTTTTTTTTTCACAGCTTCGTTACTGTATGTCTGTACAACAAATGCAACATGACACCTCAGCTGTAACCTACCGACAATTGTTTAAATACATTTTCAGAAATCACCAAATAACCATGATACAGTAAAACACCAGAATCAAGATTCAAAGATTAACCTCTCATGCCCTACAACAATTTAAGGATTATGTTCAGAAAGAAAAGTACCTCCAGAAATTAAACTAATGCGACAAAAACCTTCACAAATAACAAGTGTAGAAAATTTTTTGAATAGTCTTACTTGTAGTTTTTCTCCCAGAACTTGATCGGTCTTGCATATGATGCGATAAAGATGACACTACCAAGAAATGGACTCAGCGGTGTAGAAAAGACTGAAGTGGCCAGAGTTTGAAAAAAAAGCATAGCAGAGTCTGAAAAGTGCAAGTTAAGGTAACACAAATGATTTCTTCATACTTTTAAAACCATTGTTGAGGCAGCTCTTCAAACAATTTATTTTTGCCATTTTGTTGTTATTTATTTTACCAAAGAGGTGGTAAGGGAAGGCAAGGCAGGCAGGCAGTGCCAAATTGCCAATTACCAGCATGGAATCGGTGGCTCTTCAATGCTACATAGCTGTAATGGAGGTGACTTGTCTGAACAGAGTATGTTATTAGCAGGGTGACCCTGTCTCATCTCTGCCCAAGGACAGATCCTGAGAGTAGGCAGAGCAGTAAGTGCCCTTTTCCAGCTACCTTAGCATACCTTCTCTAACACAAAGTGCCTTTCCAGAGTCTGACACACAGAGTTTAAAACACAAAAATCCCCAAAACCTCATTTTCCTGGAAATTCTCGGTTCTCTGCACTGGAATCTTGCTCACAATGTGTCCAGTATTTCATTCTGTGATTCTGCTTATTTTGGAATGACCTAGTATGTGGGTATACAACTATGCCTCTATAATCCAACCTGCTGGCTTAAAAATCACGCTTTCGTGTTAATTTTTACTGACAATTTAATATGCCATGCTGACTGAAAGGTAAAAAATGTTCAGCATTTCATACTGTTTGAAATACATACAAAACGAGAAGGTGAGGACAGGGAAATAGTAAATATCACACATAAACATCATAATGAATGCCTGAATCCATAGGTTACTTTAAATGTAAATTCATATTCCAGATTGCCAAAAAGCAAGTTCGGAGATTGATAAGGATACTGAAAAACACACAAGTTGAAAGGAACATGATTAAAAAACCCAAGCAAATTAAACGTCAGGCTTTAATTCTTCATTAATTCATACCAAGTCCATGAAATCTCAGGAAAACAGTTTCCAAGTTGGCATAAAAGAATAGTTGTCCTTCCTTACATCTGTCTTGGGAGGAAGGCGCTAAAAAAAGAAGTCATGGACTAAGGAGCGACTATCAAATTACAACACTCAAGTGCATCTCAAGCTAAAATTCAGGTCAAATCACTCAATAACCACAGTCTTTTAGCTTACCCTCTTATAATAATATCCTGTGTGTGTATCCCACAGACTTTGAGACTTCACAAAAAGAATCTTAACACATGTAGCATCATTCATGGTACAGTGTTTCCATAAAAAGGCTAGCTAGCCATGCTTTCAAAGCAATTTGCAAAATCTAAAACCAAATATTTGCCAAAAGTTCTCTCTCAAATCCCTCAAACTTATTAAAAGAGAGTGGTCTGGAACGGTGTCCTTGTGCATTAGTGATCTTGCAAAATGAGCTGCCCTCAAGAGTTTGAAGTTCAAAAAGCAACAAAGAGCACAGAGCAGGAAGCAAGTGCATCAAAAAAAGTTAAACTGTCACATTACACTGTAGTCATAACCAGCATTCGCTGTGAAAGATGAACAAGTATTTACAAGTGTCAGATAAGGGAAGGAGGCATGGGAGCTGAAGAGACAAAAAGAGAACAAGAAGGACAGTTAAGGACAGCAAATCAAGTTTTCTAAAAGGACTTCTAATGTCATGATTGATTTAAAAATTGCCACCATCATGAGTTAAGACATTTAAGACTCCACTGTGAACTGTTTGTGTCTAAGACATAATCAGTAGCAACAGTTTTATTTTTGCAAAAAGACATAATGCTCTACGACATGTACGTTGGAAGACATTTCCCATTTGACTTGGGAAGAGTGATTTTAATAAAGTGTTTCATGTATGTAAGCGTGTCATGAGAGCAAGTAACAGCACCCAACTCCCTTACATAAACAGTTATTGTGTACAGTGTCCAATTATCTATCATCAGGGGTTTTTATTCGATGGTACCCGATATCCTTTTATTAGATTTATTTTTTTTTACAGCAATGCTTTAATTATGTTTAAATAGAAAATAAAAAAGAAGTGCCAAAAACTTAAAGGCATGCTTTCTTATTCTACGGCCCAAGCCAGTTTTCCTGTGTACCATCTTTGTTAGGTTATACAGTGTAGAAGCAGAACTTGTTTCTTTGTGATTATTGGATTTTACTTTTTTTTAAATATGGCCAAAATAAAATTTTGAGAAGAAGAAATAACTAAAAAGCCTTCAACATGAAATAAAACATTCTATTTTGAGGATTAATTCTTGTAATTCAAAAATCTGTTTAAATTCCAATCAGTTTCAAAAAAAAGTAACTGAAAGACTGACATTTTCAAAGTCTTCCATTCCCTCCTTTTAACACAAAACTATGTAGTAAGGCCAGTGCAAATCCTGTTTCCCAAAACTCACATTTCTAATTGCAGTTTCTATGGGTCAAAAACATTTTGTCACTTCCAAGCACATGATCACTTAGAAGATGGGAGAACTGAGCATCAGAGGGCTTCCTTTTCTGATATTAGAGCTGTAACTCTGAGACAGCCAAAGCAGAAGCGCTCATAAACAGGATAATCTGAACTACAAATCCTTTCTTTCCAAATCTCATTGTTGATTTATTACATAAAATCCTCCTTTGACAGCAAACTACACTGACTTTCTCAATGCACTGATAATTGTAAACACAACCTTCTCTTACTCATTTAAGCACTGGGAAGTGAAGTTGCAGATGTCTCCTCAAGCCAGAAGCCTGTTCCCATTCCTTGTCTTTCAGGATTAGGAGGGACTTTGAGGGGTCACCTAGTCCATATCCAGCAGCGACAAGGAAGGATCAGCTAAACCTATATGACTCCTGACATGTTTGTCTACATTCCTAAAGATGTCTAATGGTGGAGGCTCCACGGCCTCCACCAGGCAAAGCTCCACGTGTTGCCCCTTTGTGCTCTGCACGCTGGAATCAAATGCATTAAAGCATGCAGAACTTCTGATACCGCTGAGCTCTATGGCAAGAGTTCACAGAGGCACTCCAAAATTTTAAAACTTATGTCCTGTTTGCAGAAGTGATTTAGTCGATTAAGAACCACAAATAATTAAACTCTGCAAAGAAACGGTAGGCTTAGTGCTTCTGCAAACTGCAACATGCATTCATCAGTACTGTTTGCAGGGTTATGGTAACAGCAAATAAAAATAACATGCAAAAAGGCAAAGTTATTATTGTTGTGGGAATAGTAACTTGGGCGTTTAACCAGTATCTTAATTGCAACATTGCCTTAAAATACAGAGTTGCATTTACAAAGGATATTATCAATATGAATAACAGAAAACTAGTCTAGACCACTTTAGTAATACTGTGTAAATAAACTAAATCCTGCTCAGTTAACTGCTTTCCATTTTGCAAAGCTTAATTGGTACTTTCACCAAGAGTAAAGTTATCACTGCACAAAATATTTGTGACCAAAGGGAAACTTGTTGAAATACAATCTTAGTTCTTAAATGTTTTACTAGATAACTTCATATACATTTCTCCTGCAATTCATACTTACAACAGAGTTGAAAATAATGTTTTGTTGTGGAATTCTGTAATAATTTGCTACAAATCACTCAAAGTGCTCAAACAGATCACTATTTTTATAATGCTTTTCTCTTGTAAATAGACAATCTAAAGTTTTTCCTCAGGGAGTTACTCTGTCTGCAATTTCCTCTGTCCAAGGCTCTCATTTATACTTCCTATCTCGAAACATAATCATCGTTAATCAATGCTGCATATGATTCAATATATCACAGGAAAGAGCAGAGGGAAGAAGTCACTCAAAGGGGGAAACAAACCACTGTGGGATGAAGGAGACAGACTTAAGTGCATATATCTCATAAACAGTAGAAAGTAAACTCTTCAGTAGATCTGAACTAAAACCAGTTTGTCAACTCTTCTTCCGCAACTTTGGTTGGGAGGAAAGGAAGAAATGAACAGTTAATCTCTGAAAATGTTTTAGATGTCAATAAAGTGGTTTATTTCATTTTTTCTCATTTTCCTGTATTAAATCAAGTTCCTAACTGAATTGGGCTTTAAGCTGAAAAATCTTTGTTCCAAAAATCCAATATATATTTTTTAACCCTACAGACATTTGGGGTTCACTGAACTCTGTGTTTTACTCTCCATATCCATAAAACTAATGTTCACAGCCCTGCAACAGGCACTGAAACAGACGGTTTCTGAAGGACTGCTTTGGTGTTGATGAACATATATTGTCACTCATAAAACAGCGAGGAAATGTTAAAAAGACGAATGCACCACACTGAAAAAATGTACATTAAAATGTTAAAATCCAGCTGCTTCTGAAATGGAAAAAAAAATAATCAGGACAGTTGCAACAGAAATTGGCTCGCTGAAATGAATTTGTATCTGAGATACCAACTAGAAGCAACTGAGAAAGTACCTGATATTGTAGAGCTCAGTCAGCCATATGCCCAGCACTTTACAAAATTAGCTTCTGCATACATAAAAGTCCACCCAAGTTGGAGCTAATAGGTCACTCAAGATTTCTTTCTGGATGCATCAAAAGTCAGTGCTGAGGACTGTGGAAGTAAGCATCTGCAGAATGTGGCTCGGTGGGATGTGAGCAGGCATAAACAGACCAGTTTGAGTCAGAGTTCAGTTTCCTAGTTTCAGATCCCATGCAGCCAAGAGAGAGAGAAAACTATGTCTCAGGAAATGCTCCAAGCATTTTCACATTTTAAAATAAGTTACCTAGGAATTTTGCACCTTGTTCAAACACCATAAATAAATTACAGACATGAAAGAGGAATTTAAGAATAAAGAAAACCAAATTTATAAAGGATATGAGGTATTGCAAAGAGCTGAGCAAAAACATGGAACGATGATCCCCAGGCAATCTGCCAGGGAGCAATGTACGTCATGATGAACTGCAACTTCTGCAGCAGGTCCCACAGCTGAAAGAAAAAAAAAAAAAAAAAGAAAAGAAAAGAAAAACATGGTGACTTTTTAGGTACTGAGATAGTTTAAATACTAATATCTGAAAGTGACGCTTCTTAGAACTGTGTCCTGCAATGAATGTGAAATATATTACACTGTATTATTCATTTTCATGGGCATTAAGGCCTTACTTTAAGGCACAAAGGTATATTCTTCATTTGAAATTCAAACTTGCAGTGAGCTACGTTTTTAACCACCATACTGAGGTAGCTCCCAGATTACCTTTCTTCCAAAGTATGTCTGCTTTAAGTAGAAAGTAGGAAAACAGGTTCTGATATTCACTGCATATATCACACCGCCAGTCAGACGGTTACAGAAGAACAGACTCCAGAAGAAAGTGGATAAAGCAAACAGAGGAAGCTCAATGTATGACACATTTGGCTCTGCACATAGAAATCAGACTTATTTCTCAAGAACACAACCTTTTCATTTGTTGAATCAATAGGAGAAGCCATCACTATGTAAGCGTATGCTTGGCATTAACCACGAATGGTAGCTGCGTTTTCAAGATCAAACCATCCTACCATAAAAACGTTGCATTAATATGAATTTCTGTTGTTGTGTGGTACAAATTGAAAAACACACTGAATTTACTTTTGCTTCCTGTAAAATATGGTTGGTGCTGCAACTAGCAGTTTCTGATTCAAGAATGATGTTTCCTTTTCCCTAGGATACATTTTTTTTCTGCCAGCTCTCTTGGCATCAGGCCAAAACAGATCTTATGTCTCATCTGCATTGGGCCATCAGATTTGTATTGCAGAGCAGGTTCCTGACAAACTGTCAGGAAAGATTTGGCCATCAATAGCCATTAGTGCTCAACACACACACAAGTTGACAGTGAAATGGGAGTATTAGCAATATTTCATGCTCATATAGCAAATATATGTTGAATTTCCTATAGTAAATTTTTCAATTGAGTTAATGAAAAACAAGACATTGCCAACATCCTGAAAGGCACTGAGGCTGTTACCAATACTTGTATATGAAATGCGTCTAAGGAATGTTCCCAGGCACTGGTATTGTGTATGTTGTTAAATTGTTAGAAAGAAATTGACTCAAATTAGGAGCAATATGCAAAATACAGATTATGTTAAATTTGCACAGGCATACTATTTAAAACCAGCAAAGCCCCGATACAAACAAGCTGTATGATCTCTTCAAGGAACAGCCTGGTTACCCCTACTTTGTTAAAGTGTGAGAAATTCAGATCTCATCAGCTTGGTTTTCTCTCAAAAATACTACATGTGACTTGAGAACTACAACATTAGATAAAGTAGGCAAGTAAAACTGAACTGAAACTAGAACCGACTTACATATTTGAAACCTGTTTAGCAGGCTGTGGGGTTGCTTTGTTTTGCTTAATTTTTATTTCTCTGAAATGTCTGAATGAAAAGCTGGGAGAAAAACTGTATCTGCTAAAAGATTTAAGTGAAGGGCTGAAAAAGCTAATGACTCCCATCTGAAACCTCAAAAATGCAAAACTGCAGCACAACCCAGCAAAGTTCTGCCTCTTACAGATTGAAATCACAACGCCATAAATCACCCCAGCTGTGGTCAAAGCTCAGGGTTCATCAAAAGGTTTTCAAACCTCAAATAAAATTCAGGTTTTGCATTTGCTAGGAAACCAAATCCAGGAGCAGACCCTTCTGGCTTCTTGTTCCATTACATCGTTTTAATCATTCTTTAATATTTACACATTCCTGCAAAACAGACCACGAAGTCCAAGTTCCCTGTCGCTTCTAAACAAGTCGTACTACTTCTACACTCACCACTGCTTGAACTTGCTGTTGCTTCTTTCAACACCTACCTCTCGGCTAATGTTTCTACAAGACAGGCAATGGAGCTCATTTCCATTTGCAAGAACATGAAGGTAAGAAGCGCTCTAGTGAACCACTCTTGGTTTTTGAGAGCCTTATGACACTGCATCTAAAGGCCTGGAAATGTGTGATTTTCAAGGTACTGCTTTCATTAAGAGTTGTCAAGTGCCTCTATTACCTCTTAAATTACCACTTCCAGGGCACATTCTGCAAAACACCTTAAGGGTAACACACCATTAGCATTTTACATATCTAATTATGCTTTTTAAAGATGATGTCACCTAGCAACTACAATACAGAGATTTAGGAAAGGAGGACTTGGCTTTACATTTTTTCTGAAAATAATATTGCTCCTTATCGGTTTTACCCAATTTACCACATATTTTCTCCTGTATCTGACACGGGAACTCCAAGATTCACAAAGCTCTATTGCTTTTCTCACAGAAAGAAACTGAAGCTGCTAAAAATTGCCTTCACAAATAGGAGGAAACTCATCCTCAGAAACAATCATTCTCTTATTTCAACTACAACTAACTGCATTTCTGTCTTCAATAATCATAAGACACTAGCTTAAGAGGAAAACTTTCAACATCTTTTTTTAAATTGTCAGAAACAATGAGGATTAGAAAGGGTTAGGAAAGACAAAGCTCATCTGGAGTTGAATCTGGCGAGGAAAGTGGAAGGCAACAGGAAGGACTTCTACAGGTGTATCAGCAGCAAAAGTCAGACTGGGGAAAACACGGAACCGCTGCTGAATGGGGCAGGGGACCTGGTGACAAAGGACATGGAGAATGTCAAGGTACTCAATGCCTTCTATGCCTTGGTCTTTACTGTAAGACTTCAGGAATTACAGGCCCCTGAGACCTGTGCGAAAGCATGGAGAAACGGAGACACCCTAAGCAGTGAAGGATTAATTAAGGGTACATTTAAACAAACTAGACAAAAACACTTCCACGGGACCTGATGGGACATCTCAGCCCTTCTGTGATTCTGTGAAATACACAATTTATCCTCAGCAAAGTTTTGTTTGAATGAAGATAATAACTTGCTCTTGAGGGTGTGAGGTGTATTTTTTAACAGTGCTAGATACAAAGAGGGAACCTTCCCATCTAAAGTGAGTGTTAAAAAAAACCCAAACAAAACTGTGCCGAATTTTAACCCTCTCTTTATAATTATTTCCTTAAACATGTATATATAGAGATTAATTTTTCATTAAGACTTCTCCCTCCCAGTTTAGGATGATTTATACATGAATATTTTTATTAAGCCTTCTTAGATCTTCAATGTTTTCTACAGTTCACTAAGCAGAAAAATGATATATTATTTAGGGGACATAAAGTTCTAATATTCTTAGATAGCGTTACTCATGACAGTTTTGCACAGTAAACAGTTTTTAAGTCTTTATCAAAGAGTTTAAATTATCAGTATATTCAGGGAATTTAAACCAGCACATTCCCACTACTGTCAAGTGAAAGTGCAGAACATGCATATTTCTTCTGTATTTATTTTATATGGACACACACATTGTATCATCTTCATCATCCTTAAGTCCTCTATAAGTTCTGAAGCCTCTACAGACCTCTGGCATATAAGCTACTATTCTGTATATCTATAAACTAAGCAAAGGCAAAGACTTATCTTTTCAAGATTTCTTTTAAATCCGGTTATTCTTACTTAGCCAAATTTAAGTAACATTACAAACTAGAAGTTAACAGAAATTAGTTAACATACATTAAAAACAAGATTTTGGGAGTCTGCAACATCACTAAAATACAATCTCCTTTTCTCAGTTTGGTAGATTTCAATAAACTAGGCAGAGACTAACAGCTGAATTTAAATGACACTGAATGTGAGATGGAGACTACACAATGCTTTCAGCTTTTAGCAGCCTTTTTACCTGTTAAACATCTGTTGGGATTCTGCGTGGGCAGACTCCTTGGCAATACTAGGACTAAATAATGCGTAAACATTAACATTTTCTTGCTAAGCTTGAATTTTGCTGTGTTTTATAAAAAGTATATGTACAAATTGGTTTTAAACAAAAATAACTGTTATATACATATGGCTATATGCTCTACGTGCAACACAAAATTGAGACATCAAAAAAGTTAAATGCAGAAAGCAATTATTTCCCACTTTGAACAGGTATTTCTTTATATTCCTGTTTAGATCTTAAGAACTTGAGACAGATTTGAACTCGGACTTTCAGATGCTAGGTGGGTATTTAGTTTTTCATGTTAAACTAGTTCTGGTCAATTGGTGGCTCCAAGCCTTGGAATTAAATTCTAATACCTACTGGTAATTTTTTTTTTCTGGTATGTCAATAAAAATTAAGATACATTAAGAGAGAAAAGTTGTGTTTATGAATACGAAATTAAACTTAAGTGGAAAATTTTATTCTATTTCATGGCTTTGCAAATCATTGACTTATTTCCTGGTTTTTATTTAATGTCATTTCAAACAAACTTCACCTATGAAATCCTAAAAAACAAGATTTCCTGGAAATGTTACAGCTTTCTAATGCTTATGTCTTAAGTCATTGTGACATTCTATTGGTGTATTTGAACAGCACTATGTTTGAAACTACAACAAATACTTTCCAGGCTGTCTTTATTTGCATCTGCTTACACACATTTGAAGCCTTTATATTGTGGGATTTCAAGATCATTGTCTAATGTAACATATATGAGAGGATCAAAATACAATCAGTCCAAGGCTTTGATATCAAACCTCAGAGGAATACATTCCTGAAACACAGTGTTCAGCACTTAACATCGACAGAGTACAAAACAGGCATGTTTTAAACAGTTTGAGTAACAAGCCTCAGAAGCCTTACATTTGAAGTTAAATGTTAGCTATCAGGAAGAAGTAAGTATGATGAGGATTATGACAATAAGATGATGATAAAACTTAACAGCCCTGGATCTGCTCATGGCAGAGGCTGCTTCTTCCAACACTGTTCGCTGACAGCAAGAGCCCAGGGAGGGAGCCTGTGGTACTGTAAGAAACAGTCTCCCATATCTCCCAAGGTGGGCAAAAAGGACAAGATCAGAGCTAATCAGCTTAATTTGCAGAGGGCCAGACAAGTGAAATAAATCAGCTGGGAGCTGCACTGATCCAGCCTCTTCAGTGAAGCCTTCGTAGGCATGGCTCCTGCCAAGACTGTATCTTCCCAGAAGTTTTCTTTACTAGAAGTGGACATAAAAAATGCAGAGTAAGTCGTGTGATGAAGCACCAGATACTTAAGATTTCTCTTTCAGTGCCTGCATCTACAGATACAGAATAAGTCTCTATCAGCTTGAAAGTACATGAATATAGTCCTCAGTGTGTAGTGAGCCAGACTGAACCCAGGGAGCGGGTGTACATCTCCCTGCAACCCTGAGTGCATTTGTCCCATCCTAAAGGAAAAAAACACAAAAAAAAAGAGAAAAAATGCAATTTAGGAATAGTGTCAGGAATGAAGTCTGACAAGGAGGTCAGTGATGGAAGGCTGAATGAAAAATCAATTAAACCATTTCTCCAATATTAAAAGGAAACATGAACTTTAAAGTGCTCAAGAGAGTTAAGGAGTCTATGGAAAATACCATTGGGATTATCCTGTCAAATATCAGATGTAGCCTTGGGTATTTTACTCAGCAGAAAGTGTCTTAACAGGGTTTATATGCCAGATATCAAAAGCTGAGGAAACAGCTGTGAGCCAAGAGGGTGCAGCTGATTAAGACATTGGATTTCAGTATGCACGAATGGCAAGAAATGGATTAAAATATGAATTAACGACTTAGTGCCAGAAGCTTTGAAGTGAAACATCAGATTTAGAAAAGGATGAAAAATCAGAAGGGGACAGGAAAGAGTGAGGCTTTTTACTTATAAGTAGCACCTAAATCAATCAATGGGACATGCCAACTAACCAAGAGTTTTATTGCCACAAAGGCAATAAAAAGATCCAATAGGTTAATTACTTGACTTCAACAAAGCACCACGAAGGTCAATGCGCTTGGTAGCACTTTCTCATAAAATGAAGGAAAATAAGATGACACGCATAATTTCTTTCCTGTCCAAGCAATTGTGCCGTGGATGTTGAAAGTTAAGCCTGATCGGCACAGGTCTGGCAGGTTGTTACAAACTGGCTGTCTTAGCTGGACTTACTTTGACATAAGATCATCTTTCATAAATGTGTGACATTGGATACTACAGCAGAAAGAAGTATATAGAAAGAGAAAAATTCTTATAAAAAATAAAAAATGCAGATTCCTTATTAGCTGGAAAATGTATTCTGGGAAAGAAGAAAAAATATCAGAGAGGGAAATTGTATTCTTAAGTGAGCTCAGCAGGGGTAAGAGTACTTAGGCAAATGAATTCAGTGTTAATGAAGGCAAATTTAACAAGCTCTGGTTCTTTGATTATTTTGCCTTATGCACAAAGACAAATTCAGAACCCTCAGAAGACTTGACTATAAGAAAATATAAGGTGATTTCATATTTTAGTATTGCTAATTAGTTCATCCACACACACAAATTAAGAGGCCATTAAGCTGCCTGCCAGTAACATAGAAGACACTGAAAGAGATAAGAAGTTGTAGTCCTATATGTTAGAGGGTTAACAACACTGGGTCTTATCATTCCCATCAGGATCTACATAGTAGATGAGTATGTAAGCTAGGGGTGGCTTTAGGGCTTAAAGGAAGCTACACAGATTTGGCAAATATTCTAAAGCCAGGTATCACTTCTCAGTTGAAAGAGCTGCTGGTGACAGAACTGCTTTACACAGTTTGGTATACAGGAATCTCCAACATGCTGCTGGTTGCTCCCAGTAGTGAACAGACTGGCAAAAACTAAAACCATCATTTTTTTGGTAGTAGCCGTGAGCATGCTACAGTCAGAAGCATCCACATTCACACTACCAAGTTTTTTTTGCTGTCTTTGCTCCTTCAGCTCAACATCAGCACCACTTGAGGTTCCAAAAGCAGTTCGGGGAGACGGTATGACCCCTCTCCACCAGCAAGATTTAGAAGACGCCCACAGCACTGGATGCAATGGAAAGCCACATCTTTAAGAGAACACAGAAAAAGAGCTGGGGACAAGCCTTGCCCTGAGTATCTTTGTTAACGCTCAGCCAGTTCCAAACAGGTATCCTCACTGTTTGAATGATTTGCATTGGTTTCTACTTCACACTTAACAATACCTGTTCATTCTTGACTTGAACAGTTATTATTCTAGACATCCTTTAAAAGCAGCTCAGACAGCTGCCAAGAAGGGCAGTGCTGGTCACGTTCTTTTTTTTTTTTTTTTTTTTTTTAAAAATCGCACTGAAGAAAGATGGACTAGATGAGCCATGACATGCACTTAACCATTCATATGCTCTCCCTCTTGTGTATGTGTTGCATACATTGTGTTTTCCTCAATTAAGTATTGTCAGTAGACATCAGAAGGGTGGAAGAAAGGTCCATCTTTTCATCATTCCCAAACAATTTATTCTTTCCATGCCCCCAAACTGGTTAATATTCCCACATTTCTTACCCTATTACAGAAAAAGTCTTAGAGTGTTTCCTACTGTTAGAAGTCTAGGAAGAAATCTCCTAAGTCCAGTTATATATACCATCTTTGCTGTGCCTATGAAGAATATATTCTCAGTTATTTGTGGGTTTCCATTTTCAACAAATATGAACATTCTTATTAACCTTGTCAGTGACATCATCTCCTAAAAAGTCCAGGGAGAACAACTGGCTTATTTGAAAAGTTTACATAGAGTCATGTAGACCAGGAAGACTGTCTTGATTATCCAGTTTGACCTCCTGTAAAGCATTACACCCACAATTTTTGAATGAGCAATCATATAATTTTAAAAGGCCACTCAGCTCTGATTTAAAGAATGCAGACAACAGGAGTTTTGGACAGAAGAATCCCAGGCTGTAGCCAAGGAGACAAACTGGGCTGTGGCTACATGGAAAGTCTTAGCATAAGAAAGATGGAGAAGTTCCATTCCACTTGAATTGAAAGCTGCAATCATTCTTAAAAACAAATAAGAAAGTCTTTCTTAAATCTTTATCTTGCTCCCTTCCCATGGAAACCTGAAAGACAAAACAGCATACTCTGCATACGCCTAATCAACTTGTAGCATTAAGTTTTCACATTCCACAACTTGTCAAAATGTAAACAGTTAGTGATATTTAAAAAAAGAAGTGAATTAACCATGTAACATTAATAAGTTCTATGATGTTAAAAAGACAAAAAAATCCAGGTTGATTAAAAAAATCCTCAGGAATAGAACTGAATAGCCTCTCTTGTTCACTGTGTTACCCCAGTGTGGGTGGCTTGGCTATTTGCAGAGATAAAAAAAAAAAATCTGTGAGCAGTGATTCAGACTTCCATGCCTCAACTTGTTCAGGGAGCAATATGCTCATTTGGAGCTTCTGATTTGACTAAATTACATTAAATCAACAGCACAATGCGGAAAATGAGGGAAGCACAATCAGTGAGATATTCAGAAATATTCTACCCAACATTATTAGCAAAGTTTTATTCAACATAATCTGCTTCAAGAGTCACTAGTGTAGTTGTGAATGTCTGTTGAATTTAGATGCCTTCTTCCCCAGTGCCTGGCAGATGAAAATAAATGCTTACTACCACAGTGCTTTAAGAGCATGCAAATACTTTTTTGTGGGGTAACCATGCTTAAAAATTACCATCGCTATGACTAAGGCACAGCACTTCTAGTGTTTCCTAATTCAGAGGGTGGTAAGTTGACACTTTCAATGAGTAAGCAGAAATCAGCCATGACTGTGTACTGAGTTCTGCATAGCCAAAGGTGATGGTAATAGAAACTATTTCAGGTTTTTTTCTTTTTAAAAATAGTTGAAAACATAAAAATGACTGAACTACAGATGGACAGAATCTGTAAAGACCCATAACGCTTTTAGGAGCGGAGACGGATGCAGCTTGCTTAGGGCCTATAGTATGGAATAAACACACATCATCTTTATCCTCAAGTGACCATTTACCAAAAGTTCCATAATATTGAGCTAATAAAAGCTCAGACCTTAATTAGGGTAAAGAAAATTTATGCACTTTATGATTTGAAATTAATAGGATTTTAATTGCTATCGTCTGCAATACTATTTTTCAGATTGGCTTTAATGATCATTGTGTAACTGTGCATGTGCTTTTGTAATATAAATAATTCAACTGTTTAATTTCAATTTTTTTAAAGTGGAACAAGGACAAGTCCACTTGATGAAGCAGTGATCTACAAAATTTCAGATATTATCAGATACGAAAAAGATGTAAGATCAATGCTAAAACTACATTTTCCAAACATGCCTGTAGTACAAGCTTTCAGCCTAGTAGAGCAGTAGTTATTCTAGCAAATATCTCCGCATAATTTGGTATGCATCCTTCATTATGTCATTAGTATTGCTATCACTAGTCTTTCTAGTGTGAACAGTAGCTTCAAACTACCCAAGCAACTCCCAAAAAGCAACATTGAAAAGCCTTTACACCTTTGTCTCCCAAAAACATGCAATAATCCACACCAGTATTTTATGATGTGCTCACAAGGTCAACATTTTCAAAAGAATTAATGAATAGCAAGACTTTCAATTCTGGGGTGCTAATTTTTTGATCCTGTAAAGAGGTGCTTGGAGAATGAGTTTTAGGAGTAAATAACCCATTATCCAGACATGGGAGTTCCACTGATGCACATCACTGACAATCTTCTTTGGAGATAGAAATGCACCCCTTACTCTAGGGAACATAGTAATGCAACAAATACTGAAAACTGCCACAATACTACCAACCTCTGCATGACTTTCACTGCTCATCTTTCACTCCAAGGTAAGAAGCTTAAAAAATTACTCTAACCCTATTTTAGCATCACAGAGCATGGGGCGGGGGTTCTTTTTAAAGCAGGGCTTTGTATCTCTTCTTCTCCTTTTCTTCTGCCCTCCCTCCCCAACCCTTGCCTCCTCACCACAGCAGAGAGAAAGCAGCACAAGTCTGAGGGCTGAAGGCTTGAAGTAGGTGAACCTCCTGCTGGAGTGTGGTCCAAGAGTTCAGAGAAAAGAAAGAGCCCACGGTCCCTCACTGAGCTGTTGTTATTCCTGCCTTCCCCCCCTCCCTTACAGCAGCACAGAAATAAACCAGGAAAAGCAATTAACTTCTGCTTCACTCTTTGCCTGCATGACTGGGAACTCCCAATGTAACCAATGAACTGGGCCTTTCCTTAGGAAGCCTGAAACTTCCACGTCTTTCTCCTCTCAGAAATTAAGTGGTGCTAGCTAGGCCATACTGTCACATATAGGAGGAATATTTTAGAAAAAGAAAGCAAGTAAACAAGTCTGACAAAACAAAACAAAACAAAACAACAACAAAAACGAACACCTCACCAGAGTTACCCCTGGACAAACGATATCATATGTTATGGCAATCAAGGACCAACAAGTTTAAAAACAAAACATAATACAAAAGAACTGATAAAAGCTCTTGGCAAGTTTTCACTACTTTCTCATGTTTTATCAAGGTTATCAGATAAACCTGTTTTCTTTCAGTGAAACAGCAAAGATAGCAAATCAAGACAGGATCTGATCTGACTGATGCAGAAAGGTGGGTTGTTCTTTTTTTAAAGTAAATTCAACTAGAGCGCACTCCAAGAGTTAACAACGTAATAGAGAGGAAGGAGCTCTGAGGTTAAGGTTAAGGGCAGCATCACAAGGATAACAGACTGAAAATAGGAAAAGAAAAATGTTAAGGCTGACATTAGGAAAACATTTGTTATCATGAGAATGATTAGATAACGGAATAATTTCCCAAAGGAAGTTGTTGAGCCAAACACTAGAGGCATTCAAAGGAAACCAAGATAAAAACACCAGGCGATTGATCTGGAGGGCAGCCCTGCACTAATGACCCAAGAAGCTCTTTGCAACTCACTGAGGATTCTCCTCTTGAAAACAACAATTCTGAACTTTCTATAGCAACATGTGAACAAAAAGTAAATGCAAAACATTGCACAAATACAGAGAAGACATTTAACTGGAACCTTGTTTTCAGCTTACAGATTTTTTTTCCTCTATAATACAAATAATCTGTGTCTATATATGCATTAATTATTTCCAGAAAATCCTACCATATATTGATCAGCACAGTGACACTGAGAAGATAAATAAAGCTATGAAATATATTTTGCAAAGAAATGACAGGAGCTATAAAACTTGCCTTATGAAACACGATGGACATCATGAAGAAATCCAGCAAGAAATTTTCTGAAATGTCTCTGTAGTCAAATCGGAAGAAGATTACAGTAAAGCTCAAAGTAACAAATTGATTAATAGGATTACAGAATGAGGAACGGAGGAGTTTCATCCCAGCAACTGTTATCAGGATAATATCACAGCTGTAAGAAAGGCAGAAAGAAAAACCTAATCAAGTCAAAGTTATAAAGCACTAAATTATGAAGCTTTTAAATACAAATAGCTGTACCAGATGTATTTTAGGTTGCTACGTATATCTAAATCTACACATCTTACTGATTTCTGTATTAATCCTATGTTCTTTTAATAATCACATTTATTTGATCCATGTGCAACTTCATATTTTTTCCTTATCGTTATCACAGGCTTGTAATTTGTAATAAAGAAAGAACTCTGTACTAAAAAGAGTAGTATTGACTATCAAAAACCAAGAATCTAGAAAGGATACTTTTATATAGCTCTTAAAATAAAATTCCAGTTTTGGAAATATTTGGCACTTCCATTAATACATTATTGTAATTTGAAAAAAAAAAAACTGTCTTGAACCCACTCCAGTTTTTTTATTACTAGAAATTTAACTTGATGACAGAGTTTATAATTATTCTCCTAATTTCATTACAAACAATGCCAAAATTCTGGATAGCAATACCCATAGACCTGAAGTGCTTGAAATTCTTACCATTGTTCTTGATCGGAAGGTCATCTATTCTAGACAGTAATGACTTCATTAGATGAAAAGAAATTGCGTGTTGCATCTGTGTGTTGTAAAATGTATGCAGTCTGCATTTTACTCTCTTTTATTATATTACAGAGAGTGAAATTAAGCTGAGAACTCTAAACAGTAAGTGACGACACAGAAAATCAAGAAGACCAATCCTTAAAAATTAAAATGCTTGCTGCTATAGCTCCAAGAAGATAACGTTCCTCTCAACTCTCCAGAAAACTACACAGTTTTCTGTGTAAGAAAAGAAAATACAATTATATGAGAAGGAAAGATGGAGGTAACGTGTTGGCACCCCTTGAATTTAAAAAAAACCCACTCCAGTCTCTGGATATATATCTGAGCTTAAAGACTTGAGGTTGTTTGCATTTTTAAGTTTTGTTCTTAAGATACTTTACAGAATTAGAAAGATGGTCTTGCTTGGACAGCAATTTTGATCTCTTGCTAATACAGCCTATTCTGGTGGTTAGATCCTAGAGAAGTCTCAGACACGTTAATTTTTAGATCACCTGGGTAGACAGGCACTCCTCTGAGATGTGACACAGTACTGGGCTCCAGACCATGAATGCTTGCATGGTTCTGCATTTTATCCAACAATCACTAAAAACCACAGGAACAGGGTGAGGAACAGGAACTGGAACACGATTCTCCACTCTTATAAGAATTTCTGTACCATCAAAGCAGGAGGATTCAAGAGCAAACCTCCTATAACCTCTACTTCCCTGGTAAGGGCTTAACAGTTGGAGTCTTGTTAAATGAAATGGGCAACACCACCTCCTCCATCAAGGTTTTTAAAAGGAAGGAAATCAAAGCAGTATTTTGTGAACTCAATCCTGATCACATACTGGAGATGGTGCAAAAACAGTTCTCAGCTCAAAACCTTTGGGTTTCTGGGTTCTAGTCAGGATAAGATAAGAGACAAGCGATTTATTCAGAAAGCTCTGGACATGTTCAGAAGTATATCTCAAGCCTCCTAATGAACCATCAAGTCAAATTTAGGAGTATTTAGTGATATTAGGCATCCTCAGGGTTTTCTGGCAGTTGAACAGGTATATTTGGATTGCAGTTTTGCATGTTGATGCCCAAGAACCATACTGGGTTTATTCCTGAAAAGACAACCCAAACCTAACAGGCATGTACAAGTAACTCCCTCTTAATTGAGAGCCAGGTGACTTAAGTAAATTAAGCACATTCACTTTTTGAGAGATGCATTGTTTTTTAGATGCTGGTGAAAACAGATGGGGAATTCAATGCATAATGAGTGACTCAAAGTAGGCCAGGTATTTGCAAAATGCATGAAAGGTTCTCCTCCATCCTGCTACAAACAGGAGAATACCTGCTGCCATGACTGACACTTGACAGGCCAGAAAGCTCTAAACAGGTTTTCATCATTCTAAGCAATGCTCATAAGTCTGTACATTTCCAGGTTGATTTTATTTTATGTGGCATTTATTCATTATTGTGCATCTTCCGTAGTGCAGATGCAACTTTGAGTTCAGGTCATTCTGAAGGATCACCAGGACATCACTGTTGGAATGAAATGCCAAGCTGACCTTATTTCTCACCTTGTCAAAGCTGTTCTTTTCAATTTGCCCCAGATTTCTGAATGGAAAGCCTAGCAACTAAGCTAAATAGATTTTTGAAGCCACTAGAAGCCGTCCCAATGTGTCCTGTATGAACCGGTTGGATCTTGCATTCTTCAGAAAGAAAAAAATTCTTGCAACATGGAGGAATTTTCACACAGAAAACTTACAGATCATAGAGCAAAAGAAAGACTTTTTCCTCACTGGATCTGTTAACACATGGAAAATTTCACAAAAGAAAGCATTTTATAATATAATGCTCTCAGGGGTAACAGAAAATAATTTGCTCATTATCCCTCTTCTTTAAAGATATTGCCACACAAGATGCTTTTCCAGGGGCCTTAACTCCCAGCAGAGAGAAAGCAAGAGAAAGAGAAGAGGGGACTTATTTCTGAAGCCTCTGTGGCAGGTAATATGGGCAGGCTTTTCAGCTTGTCAGCATGGGTCCCATTAATAACCAGCACATCAGGGTCTAGAAAGCTCAAGCAAACTCCTGACTGTGAAGGAGCTGCTCTGCCTCCTCAAGAAGTAAACCGCTTCAGTCCTTTAAATCACAAAGCAAGATGAAGCTTCTTTAAAAAATACATTCAGATTAAGAAAAACTCCAAAATTAAACCACGCCAAACGTACCACCTCAGACACTTTCAGATGCAGAGCAGAAGAGTTCCACCTTCCCTTCTCTAAGGTATGATGTGGTCTGATCCTTGGGCAGTAAACAAATAAGGAGTGTTCCAACAGAAAATGGGTATTTATGTATTAAAACAGAGAAAGTACAACCCTCAGTAACACTGTATATGGAAGGAGCAAGGAGAATCCAGGATCTTTCATGGGCTTAGAGTTGAGGAGAAAGAGGTAAAATCTGAGGACGAATGTTTTGCATGTGGCATTTCCATGGCAGCTGTAGGGCATGTGTATTAAAGAGGAGTGCCAGAGAAGAAGGGATACTGGGAGTGTTATGGATAGACCTCAGTGACAAGAAAAAGCAGAAAACACAGGTTTTAAATCCAAGGTGATCACACAGACACAAGGGGGATGGGGAAGGAAAAGACTGTCATGATATTCCCCTACAGGCCAAAAAATCAGAGGCAGACAAATGTAATTACTTTCTTTAATCTCAAGATTTCTGGGGACTGACTCACTGCTTCTGAACACCTGAGGGAGGTTATACTTTAAAGTGCAATCTAGCTTGGAGGAATGACCGTGTAAAAATAGCATCTTCCTAACCCGACATATTTGCTCCATGCATGTATTCAGTCACATCTGCTAACTAGTGACAAATGACATTTTGATTACTTATTAGATCTCCCAGTCTTGCAGAACCAAATAGAGGGATGAGTGTGAACTCAGTTTCACCCTGGACAATACTGAAACTCCTGAAGCACCTTGGCCTTAGCATTTCCCAAGTGCTTGGGGAAAAAAGATCAATGGGGAACTACACAAGCTATCTCTGAGTGACCGGTGAGACCCTCTCTGGAAAAGTCATTGTCTGGGAGGAACATGCAGAAAACTTGACTAACACCCCAGTCTTAGTTTCAGCCCCTAAAAGCAGGGATCACCTTTTCTTTACAGTTGTGTAGCCCCTAAAGCTGTGTTGCTCTTCAAGAGAGAAGAATAGTTAAAACAACATGCAATTTTTACATCAAAGTTCTTTTATCCAATATTTAAAGTTAAGAATCTACATTATTATTAATACTGAGGAACTCCTCACTCCCCCAGCAGTTTTTCCTGCTACTGAAACCTTCCTTCCTGAACACAGGCTGTTTCTTTGTTTTTTATCATCCGCATCACTGTCATGCTGATAAAAAGACTGCAGAAATTCTGCTTACTGAGGATACTGCAGTCACTAAGCCTGCTGAATATCTGCAGTAGGCAAGTCACTGACCAAAATATTTACCATAAAAGGCTGCCTGCAAGGATCATACTGTGAGATCATGGATCAGCATCGCCAGTTCTGCTTAATATCAGAGACATCAGACTTTGGAAAGCTTGTATCCCTGCCTTTCTCAAACCATACTTAATGCAGGACTACCCACCATTCTACACTGTTGAATATTTTATTCAGTCTTGCCTCAAAAGACTTGTGTGGTGAAGCTTCTGATAACTCCTTTGGGAGACTACACTGGTCTTAAAAATCCTCAGTTAGGAAATATTTCCTGATATCCAGCCTAGATTTCTCATTTTCATCTGATTAATTCTAGTTACCCCACTGTGTTTATGCCCATCAAACACCTGCAGCCTGGTATAGCATGTCTTGCTTTTAATTGACATTTAGACATTCCATATATATCTATATATAGCTCTTTAATCTTTTAATTTCTCTCTCTCTCACTGCCGTCATGTCTTATTATGTGCTAAGGTAGTTTTGCTTTTTTCTTTCAAAGCCAATGATTATTGTATACTGAACTAATAATGCATGAAAGCAAACTGTGACAACCAGACTTACTTAATAAACAAATTTCATTTCTCAATCTTCAGTCTAAAATCAAATATTCTACTAATCACATGCTTTGATTTATAATCTACTTACTGTGTACCAAGCTTCTTGTATTTACTAATTGAGAAAGCATCAATGGTGAGGGCATTCAGTATTATAGCTGGATACAAAATGTATTTCTCAAAGCACTGAAGCCACACATAGAGCCTTTCAAACCACATCAAATGAGCAGCATCTGAAATACAAATTCAGATAACAGATCATTGCATCAAATTATCAGCATTTTTTACACTGCAATATCATAGAAGAAATGAGTTAGCTCACATTAATAAATATAGTCAACCAACTAATTTATGAAATAATGGCATTCATAATTCTTTTGCAATAGAGAAATCATTTTGTTCTCTGAATTTAGAGAGTATCTGTTTTGCTACTTATAGCTGCACTCATGAGAAACACTCAGAAATGGTAAGAGATGGTACATGCTAGATGGTAGTTTCTACATAATCCAATTATTAGTCACTATATTAAATAGTACTTTTAGTGATGTAATGACTCTGGAGAGGCCCTCTCCAGCTCTGGCACTGACCTGGTGGATGACCTAGGGAACGTCATTTGAACTCTGTGCCTCTCCTTCCCCATCTTATAGTGGCAAAACACTGTTCATTAGACTGCAAAGTATCACTGACCTCATTGATAAATGAAATATCCTCTGAGATCTGAAGACTGAAGAATTAATAGGAGCCAGAAACTATCACAGATGTTTCACAAAACACTTAAACAGCCATTGTAAAAAGTATCTGCCAGGATCACATCATTCACCAGTAAAGAATATCTTTTTGCAGTAGACTTCTCTAACGAACATCACAGTGCTTAATATGAGCATTAAACAAGAACTGAATGCTCTGTGCGATTCAACTGCTGCAAGAATTTAGGTGAACTCAGTGCAGAAACACTTGTGCATGGACAAAAATAATGTCTTTATTCTCAACTGAGCTGAGCTATACAAGGTTATTGAAAAAACAGGGAACACAAAAAGGCAGAGCTTGGTATTGACTCAGAGATAACAATGCCAGCTACTGAATCTCCAACACTCTTCCCTGCAGAAATGAAAATAATTATGTATACACATCCCACCCTCCCACACACACACGTTTTCAATGACAGGCAAAGAAGACATGCTGAATCAGCAGATTTGTATGTTCTGCAGGCACAGTTGTATATTATATAGGCTCAAAGAGAAAGATCCAAAATCAATCCTTTCAGATTAGCTTTAAGTCATGCTTTGCCACAATCTTAAGCTAAGGCAATGCTCTTGCAAAAATGTGCCTTCAGAAAATATGATCAACTTCTGTTTCTTGTTATAATGTAAAAATATTTCCTCCTCTTATTACCTAAAGGCCACCTCCTAAAAGTTCATACATGCAGCAAAATGTCCATTTTGGAACCTAGCTGTTACTCTCCGTTCCTCTTTCCTCCTCCTGAACTAAAAATTGCTCTCAGACCTCGTCATAGTTTAACCTCAGCCAGCAGCTAGAACCACGCAGCTGCTCTTGTGGTTCTCCCCCTTTCCCCAGAAGGGCAGGGAGATGAGAGAGAAAAGAAGGGGAAAGGGAAAGGGGAAGAAACGCCAAACCTCATGGGTTGAGATAAAGACAGTTTAATAGAACAATAACAGAAAAAGGAAAATAATAACAACAACAACAGTAATGGTAAAAGATTATAGAAGATAAAGTAATACAACATAAGTCACTCTCACCACCCAATGATCAGTTACCCAGCCCATTCCTAGGCAGTGGTCACGGATTCCCATCCTCTGGCCAACCCCCAAGCATGACATCTATGGTATGGAATATTCCATCAGCCATTCCATTGTTCTGTCTATGCTCCCTCTCAGCTTCTATGGGAAGCTGAAAAAAGTCCTTGAATAGTATAAACATCACCTAGCAACAACTAAAACAATATGCATTATTGACATTTCTTTCATACCAAATCTGAAATACAGCAACCACTAGAAAGAAAATTAACTCTATCCCAGCTGAAACCAGGACAGAGCTCCACTCAAGAACTTCATCCAGCTGCCCAAATCTGAGCTCTGTGTAAGAACTCAAGCTTGCATAGAGAGATGTGTATATCAAGTAGACCAAAAAGAAGGTAGCTGCAGGAGTAGAGAGAGATGTGTGCAGACAATGCAGACAGAAAAAAAAGAACTCACATTCAGAGGGAGCCCAGGGAAAGATGTGGGTGATTTGAAAATAGCTTACACAAGTCTGTGGGGTATAAAAGCAGTGGTGGAGAGGAAGGAGAAGAAAAAAAGCAACAGTCTCTAGTGTTTCAGGGTTTCTTTCCCACTCAGTCCTGCACTACTTTCTACACATCTATTATACCATAAGCTCACACATCTTGACCTCGGCCTTTCTTCCTGCAGTCAGGCAAAATAATGACAAGTAATAAATGAGTTATCTCATATGGGTATCATGAGAACTGGTCTGATAATTTTTATTCTGTGGAAGGTCTGAAAGTTTGAACAGCTCATCCAGAGTCTATGAAACAAGGCCAGGAATAAACTTGTGGAATTGTCATTACTAGCTGCTCGTCTAATTGCAAGCAATCATTCGTCTCCCCATAGCACTACACTTGTCAAAAATTAGGAAGATGAAAACGAAATTCTAAGCAGTAGAAGCTCCTCACAGACATCTTGTTTTGTGTACTTGTCCTTTCATTGTCCACACCTGACAACTACAGGATACTGTCCTTTTCCAAGCTTCTCTTTCTATATGAACAGGGAACCTGTAAGTTTAGCTCCTACATTTTTCTTACAGGGCAAAAGAAAGAAGACAGCCTGTCAGACATATCTATCAAAGGGATTACACAACCTTTTCCTAAGCCTGTCTCATCTCAGAACGTGATAAAAAGCCTCTGCAGCAGCCTAAGGGACTGAAATATGTTTTTTTTTTTTTCCACTCTTGTTATCTAACACACCACCAGATACATTGCAATAATACTGAAGCCCCAATGTGTGGAAATGGACCACATATAAAATGAAGACTGCGAAAGAAGGAAAAAAGCCTGTTGCCTGCAGCAGGTAGCATGGGAAATGCAGCTGATCTCAAAGCAGAAGGAAACCCATCTGTGGACATCAGTCTTGCAGATCTCTAACCTCAACCTTTTCAAAAGCTGAGTCATTGCATTTAGAAAAACAGTGTTTTCTGACAAATGAAGACAGACTTAATCAGGACAAGTGAAAGAAATCCCACAGTAGTGTTTCATGACTAAGTGATGTAACAAACAATAAAACTTGGGTATTCATCAGAATTACTATTATCAGGGAGAGGAAGCCCTGAACAGTGTTTTCAGTTGGGCATGGTCCTTAATCAGATTTATATTTCCATTACACTTGCCTTGGCGTACTGCAGTAAAAGTTAAAAGGCAACCTTCAACCAAGTCTCTTGGGTACTTTTTTCATACCCAAGCCTTGTTCGGAAAGCAATCGTTTTGAAAGACATGATTTATTTTAAAAAAGATTTAAATCCTTTATGCATGGTTTTGCAGAAAGTGATCTGAACTCTTTTGTTGTCTAGTTGAAGAACAGACTAAAGTCCCTCAGCAGACTGTGTTCTGACAACGCTGTCTTCAAACACCTCAGGAACGTATATTGAGAATGATTAAGGCACAGGATCCATCAAGAAATGACAAGTAAGCTTTTGGCTGGTAGCAAAGGCAAGATGAGAGCTGGGGAGGGGAAAAAAAAGCTGTGCTTCTCAAAGTATACTGTCTGCTTGCAGAAATAAGTGTATCAGAATGGGAAATTGGACCCCGACGTACTAAAATATTTACTGATACTCGCATGTATCAGGGCACTACCTACTGAAGCCAGCAGACACTAGCAAGAACAAATCTTCAAGGAAATTTCACAGTTCTTTTCAATTTTAATGTTTCTCTAAAAGTGTTATGATGGAAATTAGAACTCTGGGTTGCACTACCCATGCTGTTCAAGTGATATATAGTTATATGTCAGAAAGTAGAAAAAATTCTGCGTCAATTTCATCAATCATTTAAGTTTTTAAATTATATAAAATGCCAATGTATTAAGCATGAACTATAACATACAAGCAACACAGCAAGTAACAGTACTGTGATGTAAAAGCAAAAGGCAGATCAGACGATGGTTTGTGAAAGGCCACTTCGGGCCGGTAAGATGATTAAGGGACAAGTGTATTTGACATAGGAGGAAAGGCTGTGAGAGCTGGAATCACTTAGCCTTGAGAAGAAAAGGCTCAGGGGGCATCTTATTAATGCCTGATTGGGGGGCATTTTTGGGGTATAAATACCTGATGGGGAGGATAAAGTTGATGGAGCCAGACTGTTCTCAGCAGTGCAGTGACAGGACAAAAGGAAATGGGCACAAACTGAACTTCCATTTCCACATAAGAAAAAAAAACAAAAACCAAAAAAACCCAAACCCCATAAAACCCCAAAAAACAAAACAACGTTTCTTACTGTAAGGGTGATCGAATGCTAGAACAGGTTGTCAGAAAGGTTGTAGAGTCTCCATGCTTGAAGATATTCAAAACTGGATGCAGCCCTGAGCAACTTGCTCTAGCTGACCCTGCTCTGAGCAGGGGCATTGGACTAGACAATCTCCAGAGGTTCCTGCCCAGCCTCAGCCCTTCTGTGCAGTGCTCTCAGAAGACTACTTCTACAGGTTCACAGATTTGCTGGTGATTAGGGGAGGAAAAAATGGAACTGATGGGCTATACATGCTATTCAAAAGAGGGAAATATAAAGCATAATTTAATCTCCCTACTCTGTTCCTTCTGGATTGTTTTTTTAAAAACCAAGACAAGCTGCAAGTCATTTCATCTATTGTTTAGAAAAGATTTTATTACAAACCTCTTACTTCCCGTTGCTGGTGCTCTTTGCTTTTAAGTATGGGGTGGGAGATCCACAGCCAGGGGTGATGCTTGCGAAGCTGTGGAAGTACGTAATGTGTTACAAATCCCACAGTCCATGCTAAAGCAAATAGGACAATGCTGAGAAATGGCTGGGTGAAAAGAGAAAAAAACGAAACATGGTTATAATTTGCAAACAACATTTTTATATAAATTTTTAACAGTTTTTAACAGTTCGTATAATTTTATTTTTGTGCAATTAATTTTTATTGCTATGTCCAAACTTTCTGACTCCACAGGTGGATACAGATTTTGAAATATGTATTTTGCATACACAGCTAACCAATTTTTTCCTCCCTGATTGGAGGAAAAAAGGCAAGTGGTCAGACTACTGTGCCCTGGTGAGGCCACATCTGGAGTACTGTGTCCAGTTCTGGGCTCCCCGGTTCAAGAAGGACAGGGAACTGCTGGAGAGGGTACAGCAGAGGGCTACAAAGATGATTAGGGGGCTGGAACATCTATTCTTATGAGGAAAGGCTGAGGGACTTAGGTCTTTTTAGTCTGGAGAAGAGAAAACTCAGAGGGGATCTCATCAATGCTTATAAATACTTAAAGGGAGGGTGCCGGGAGGATGGCACCAGTCTTTTTTCAGTGGTGCCCAGTGATAGGACAAGAGGTAACGGGCACAAACTTGAACGTAGGAAGTTCCATCTGAACGTGAGGAGGAACTTCTTTACTTTGAGGGTGGCAGAGCACTGGAACAGGCTGCCCAGAGAGGTGGTGGAGTCTCTGACTCCAGAGACATTAAAAAACCGCCTGGATGCCATCCTGTGCAACCTGCTCTAGATGACCCTGCTCTGGCAGAGGGGTTGGACTAGATGATCTCCAGAGGTCACTTCCAACCCCTATGATCCTGTGACTAATTCATTCTGTCCCCCAGGTTCCACATCATAAAAGAGATGTGGATATGCAGAGGTTTAAGGAGAGAGACGTCACATAAATAACACTAAAATTAATACAAACATCCATAAACTAACTGCCTTTCACATAAAAAAATGTTATCATGACTAGTAAACACATTTTCACTAAGTTCTCTTCTCACAATCTCTATTCTTTCCAGTTAAAGCACCCTGTGGTTTTGCAAAAAAAAGAGATAATACCTTATGGGGGAGGAGAGAGGGGAAGAAAAAAAAAAAAGACAGATACACACCCTTAATGATAGAAACACAGTACTGGCACTGACAGCAAATGACAGAACAGCAGCCGCTGTGCAGACAATGAGATCCGATTTCAAGATTTCTTTCTGTGAAAATAATTATTTTACATAAAATTAGCACGCCAATACTATTTTAACCAAAGTAAACAACTCCATTCTCAATTATTTGCAGTCTGCATTGTGATAAGGCTAATCAGCACTCCCCAATGCAAAAGTATTTTCTCCACTCTGCTTTGGTAAATTATTTCTTCACACTCTAGGTTTGTCAAAGTAATCACATTTAAATTCATCATGCCTAATTTTAAATATATTTTGAAATAATGTAGTTTTAAGATTGGAGAAATGAAAGCAATACATTTTCATACCGAGTCTGATTCTGTTTAAGGAAATAACTCTTTTACATTATGACTTTTTTATTTTGGGGAATCAAAATTCTGGTTCCATTTCCTATTTGCAAGCATTAAGACTTCTTCAGATTCACTCTCTCATGCATTACTGAAATGACTCATGCTTTTCTGTAATGTCTTCAGAGACATGAAGTTAATACATTTATTATGTTCTAAAGTGATATGTCCCATTCTCTCATTTTCTGTATCAGAAGCTAAATTTCGTCAAGATTTTATGGATTTCAGACAAGGCCTTTTTTCTAGTGTCACTGAATGATAATAAAAGGACACGTCTGCCTTTACATAAAGATGTATAACTAGGGTAGGAGTAATTTTGTTTCTAAAGATTGGAAAATATCACTGTCTTTACAGCCCATTTTTCTTGTGATTAAAATGTCATTCTCAGTAAACAAATAAACAAGATAGCTTGCGAGCTATGCGATCTTTGAATCGTACTTTGCAGGTCACCCAAATGTCTTTGTGAATAAATGAAAATCTTGTCTTAGATTTATGAGAGGGGCATTTAAGTTCAGCACTCAATACTACTGCTAAGTTATCAAATGAGTAACTATTTGTAGCTCTTGGTTTAGAAACTGACTTATGCTTTAATTCAAAGACATCTAGAAACAGCATGTGAAATGCAACACTTTTGTTAGAATTAGAAGCTCATCCAATTTCCTGGTACTGCACGTACCTCGTCAGAGAAAAAGAAAGAAAACTAAAATAATGATGGGATAGCACACCTACAAATAAGGGAGATAAAAAGAAAGCAGAACAAGTGAACAACAGAAGGGTTGTGAATTACAGGGGAAGCTGGTAGCAACTGCTATATTTAGGCTGCCTATCACTCCCTGTTATGAAAGATGCTTCTTAGTAAAAGGTCACAAGCATCAGCACTTCCACTTACTGCAGCAGGCCTTTGAAATTCAGCAGGACTAAAAAGCCTTCAGGCTCAAGAAGTACTTTTGCTTTGTCCCAGGAAACTCCAGTCCGGTTTAGTGGAGTTCTCAAGGCATCACCACTGTCCTTCCCTTCCCCAGGCTGCTCAGGAGCACACAAGTTAAGCGGTGCCAGATTTATATGGCACTATTTCAGCCCTTTTGTGAATACATATTATCAAAAGTCTTGATCAAGTATCACTTTCTGCACAGCTGAATCCAAGTTCTCAATAATCTAAAACAAGCTTATAAGAACAAAAACACAGTCCAATCATATTTTCAAGCTCTTACGTACAACCAGAAAGTATTACTATTAAAATGTTATTTCGCTCACAATCACATGACTGAAGAAGCTGCCATTTTAAGAACTATATCAAATATTAAGAATTTAGCTGTAAAATCAGCAGAGATGATAATAATGGACATTTTGGGGAGATGTGGCATCCTAACTTTCCATTCTGTGCCAGGTCACCAAAAAGGATCTTTTCAAAAGATTACATTCAAAAGAGAACGTATTACACAGATTATATTGCACAGGACTGGTATTTCTCCATTTCCTATCCTGGAGAAGAGACAACTGAGGGGAGATCTTATCGCTCTCTACAACCACCTGAAAGGAGGTTGTAGAGATGTGGGGGTCGATCTCTTCTCCCAAGTAACAAGCAATAGGACAAGAAGAAATGGCCACAAGTTGTGCCAGGGGAGGTTTAGATTGGATATTAAGATCAATTTTTTCACAGAAAGAGTTAACAAGCATTGGGACAGGCTGCCCAGGGAAGTGGTTGAATTGCCATCCCTGGAGGTATTTAAAAGACAGGTAGACGTTTTGCTGAGGGACATAATTTAGTGGTGGTTTTGGCAGTGTTAGGTTCATGGTTGAACTCGATGATCTTAAAGGTCTCTTCCAACCTAGGTGATTCTACGATTCTATGATTCCCACCTTTCCCATCTTTGAGTCTACAAGTGTTCTTTTTAGGGTGCTCTCACTGCTTCTGACACATTAACAATCCCATACAGGAAAAGGCCTATGTTTTTAAAGCAATGATTATTATTCAGGTATTTAAACCCGAATTTGATAATTGCGTTCCAACTCTGTCAACATCTAAAGCGTTTAAAGCATCATATACATCCAGGCTTGCCCTTTGCCCTTGCACAGAACTGCTTCAAAATGTAAATGTACTGCTTGGTCTGTAACAAGTGGTGTTCCCCAGGGGTCAGTACTGGGTCCAGTCCTGTTCAACATATTCATCAATGACCTGGATGAAGGGATAGAGTGCACCATCAGCAAGTTTGCTGAGGACACAAAACTGGGAGGGGTGGCTGAAACACCGGAAGGCTCCGCTGCCATTCAGGGTGACCTGGACAGGCTAGAGAGTTGGGCACAGGGAAACCTCATGAAGTTCAACAAAGGCAAGTGTAGGGTACTGCACCTGGGGAGGAATAACCCCATGCACCAGTACAGGTTAGAGGGCTGACCTGCTGGAAAGCAGCTCTGTGGAAAGGGACCTGGAAGCCCTGGTGGACAACAGGATGACCATGAGCCAGCAATGTGCCCTTATGGCCAAGAAGGCCAATGGCATCCTGGGGTGCATCAAGAGCAGTGTGGCAAGCAGGTTGTGGAAGGTTATCCTCCCCATCTACTCTGCCCTGGTGAGGCCGCATCTGGAGTGCTGTGTCCAGTTCTGGGCTCCCCGGTTCAAGGACAGGGAACTGCTGGAGAGGGTACAGCAGAGGGCTACAAAGATGATTAAGGGGCTGGAACATCTTTCTTATGAGGAGAGGCTGAGGGACTTAGGTCTTTTTAGTCTGGAGAAGAGAAGACTGAGGGGGGATCTCATCAATGTTTATAAATACTTAAAGGGAGGGTGCTGGGAGGATGGGACCAGTCTTTTTTCAGTGGCGTCCAGTGATAGGAGAGATAATCACTGTTATAGTTTGGTCAGAAAGCAGGTGTTCTTTTTTCTCTGTTTTACACTCATGGGAAAAAAGAAACCCCAAACCAACATCACTACATTTGATGCCTCAGAGATTTTACAAGCAGAATATACTATAGTGGCACTTTTATTTTAATTATTATTTTCAATTATGCTTTTGGAGCTTTGTACAAATCCTTTTACTAGTTATCTAAATGTTTGTATTAAAGGCCAGGAAGAAAGACGAGTTTTAATGTAACACATTAACACCCTCAGGCCACTGGTTAGTCTAGGAATCAGCCATGTGGATGCTTACAGAAATTAATTATAATGGTAGGAAGCTCCATTCTCAAAGTTGAATAGTCAATTATCCATCACAGCTGCTTTATAATTCAGGCTTCCAAAGCTGGCAATTCTTACACAGATATTCAAGCAAAGGAAAATAGTAAAGGTCATGTAACTAAACATTAGAGATGCTATGTTTATTATTCCTAACATCAATGCAAAGCCACTACAGAATACAACACATTAATTTTCAGTATTAACCTTGTCTGCTTTCAGCTCCTTGAGGAGGTGATTTGATTCTGTACACCTCAGGATTTCTGCTTAAAATGGGTCTTATTTAAATGGCATGTTATGTAGATCATACCTCTGTATATAGACCAGGGCAAGGCTGGCTGTTGTGTTGCATCCTGCCATCTCTTGCCACTGGCAGGGGGTTAGGAATACTCTCCTCACAGAGGACAACTCCAAGAGGAAAAAACGAACTACCACCATGAAATGTCCTTCAAATACTGACATATTGTTTCACCCGGTTTCAGAACTGTTTGAAGATCCCCTTGCAGAAGTTCTGGTAGATATTTAAACTTGGCTTTTAAGAGTCAACTGAGTACTACATCCTAAACATGACTGCTGTTGCTGAAGCAAGTCAGCAGAGACTGTGGCTTAACTATGTTCCTCAAACTTAGGGCACATGCATTTTCTCCTGCCTCAATTCTTCCCTACTTGCTCTGTTAGCACAGCATTGTGAGATAGCAATGGGAGTCTCCTGGCAAACTGGTTAGTGTTTAATTGAGAGAGAGGTACCAGATAACACAGGGGTTAGACAAAGAGCCTGCGTTCATCAGAAATTGCCCTCTCTTTCTTCAAGAGATCTCCCAGTGTGGAAGAATTAGCACTACTAATTGACATTGTAAGCAAACACATTTGCTTACAGCTTTTATACAGATTGAGGGAAGCCCAGACAGAGGGGCGGGGAAAAAAAAAAATGAAGGCAAAGAACTAGCAAGCTCCAGCAACACTGAAGGAAAGCAGCCTCTGTCTAAAAGCAGCAGCATGGAGCATCAAATGTACAGAGCAGAAAAGCGCCAACCCCAAAACCAGGTACATCCTGGAAAGCAAAGGGTGCCAGGAATCCCACTTAATTAAATGCAAAAAAACCACTGGCAAGACATGGTGAAGAGAAGAACTGAAGTCCTATGTCTGGCCAGTCCCACCGCAGTCCTCACGGCGCTTCTGCATCTTCCAGCCCAGTGACTCAAGGGTAGTTGAACCACATGATAACTGTATTAGTATAAGCTATCAGATCTACATTACTGACACAAAAACAGGTTGAGAGTCTGCAGCATGACTCCATTTTGAAAATACAGCCAGGAAGTTAGATGCGATTTGTTCATTCTTTTGTTTTTTGTTTTCAATATATTGAAGCCTAGCTCAAGGTTTCCCTCCGCACTGTGAAATGAAACCAGTTAAGTGGACAGCTGCACTAACTGCTTCAGTCCCCTGGCAAGGCTTCATCTGCGGAACATATGAGATCAGACTCTGTACTGCTCCAAGAAGGGCACTATCAATGAAAGATACAAGTGGGATACAAATATGGGGGAACAAGCAGCTTTCCATTACATCTGCCATACAGTACCCACGTACAAGAATGACTTGACAATGAACTGTGGCAATAACCTACACAACAGAAATACCACAGAATATAGCAAAACTTTAACATAAATTCTTTATTTCTTCACTCTGTTACTAGCTGTGTGACTCTGTTGCAAACAGTTTAGTTTGCAAGAAACTGTAACTCAATATAAGCAACCAGAAACAGACATATCACTTAATCTTATGCAGGCCTTATTAGAATAAGCAGCTTAAAATAACATTATACATGGTAGAAATTAACAATCTAAGCAGCAGTTTAGCAAAGAAAAGTAGAAAATATTGGTAGTGTGGGATCAACTCATGTGCTGAATGTAGGCTGTGTAACACCTTATAAAATGGCCAACAAATATGATACAAGGTGTACAGGGGAGATGCATCCCTTTGAAGGGACATCTGGAGGGCAGGCCAGCTACCACACTAGCAACCTGTATCACTAGGCACTATGGATTCTCAGGTCGTGTCTAAGGGTCAAAAAAAGGCAGTCTGTCTTCCAGGCACTCTCTGAACACTCCTTGCAGGAATTTAGGAATAATTGGCTAGACTGCAGATGCTCAGATGCAGGTGTTAGGGATGTGGTCAGGAGGAAGGGCTGTCTGACAGCCAGGAAGCAGGACAGCTCATGACTCTAAGAAATGTCAAACACCCCTTAATACCTCTAGAAACTTGACAATCTTCCCACATGAAGTCTTTATAAAATCAACCTCCTCTGGGTAATAGTTAATGAGTTTTTTTAATATAAAAAGACACAAAAAGGAGGATGGGTCACTTTGGATGTTTAAGCGGAAGTGGAAAATAAGCTGACACAAACTTAGAGCTATGTGCCAGACAGTAGGAAATAAACAGCCTGCCAAGCAAAGAAGAGAGAATAAGACAGCAATGCTTGGCACCAGGTGTATACATCCCTCTCTCATACTAGTCAAGTTTCACATGCTTCTTCCATCTCTAGGTGCCAAGTCTGTGCTCCACCTGGCTTGGCTGGGGTGGAGAGCATACAGTCAAGAGTACTTCCTGGTACAGAAAAAGGCATTCCTGAAAACCAGGTCAACTTCTAGCCCTAGAAAAAGAATGAATAAGGTCTGTTTAAACATGCTTAATTCTGTGGACCAAATCCTGTCCCCCTCCAACACAGACAGGGAGTTTGGCAGGACTGCTGACCTTTTTGGACACTTGTTGAACAATCCAGCCTACCTTGTACACACCAGGTTGCCAGGCTGTAACTCTACGCACAGAATCCTGCATTAGCTCTCTGAGAACCAGGATGAGACACCTCCTTGCCCAAGCTTTAAGAGTGCATTTCCTATCTACTACATTAAGGAATCAATGTTGCCAAGTCCTTCAAAGGAATCCTTCAAAAAGGAAAATCGCAATATTCCCCTTCTCCCTTCCAGCCTCACTGGAAATATGATCTAGAGAACTTCTCTCAGTTTCCATCTGTGGATTTAAAGGAACAGGATAGAGATCCTCCCAGTTTCTGTGCTTTTATACTTTACATATTTAAGTTACTAAATGAGAATATTTAAGAGGCTCCTCAGCAGGTAAGATGGATGGGAGAGAGCTTTGAACAGGAAGTAATGAAAGAAAAGGTCTTACCACTGATTCTCTCATCTTTTCTGGGAGTGGATCTGCTGATGAATCTTCAAACTGCTGACGTAGAAAGTGAGGAACATATTTGCATTGAATAAGTGACCTGTTAAAAAAAAAAAAACAACAAACAAACAATAAAAAAACCAAACCAAAACCAAACAACATCTAGTTAGGATATTTCTGAATGTGTCTATTGAACATGAATATTCCTGCGGGACAGAGCAGGAGGAACAGACAGCCTCAGATTTCCTTCCTCATGTATGCAGTAGCTATCTTATCTCTGTATAGCTGGAGATTGCCACAAACCAGCTCTATCTGTGATCAGGGTACAACTTCCTCATCAAAATGTTAAGGAGTCTCAGCAGTCCAATCAATGTGACTCAGTCATTTAGAGGAATAAGCAGAGAGGGTACTGTTCCATTCATGCCCTTTATTAATGTTTCAGCTAAGCCGAAACCAATAAGGGAGCTGTTTAGAAAGGCCAAAGAAGCTATTTCTGTATAAATTATATATTAATCTTCAGTTCAAGATTTGTGTACTACCTCCTCCTCCATCTTCAAATTTATGCCACAGGCCATCCCTTAAATACTGTTTCCAATCTCCCTAACTTTCTTTAATTAAGTTCAGAACTGTTTTAAAAAAAAAAGAATCTTAAATCTCTTTTTTTTTTTAAGGATTATACATTTTTATCGTGATTGCACAATAAACATTTGACATTGTTGTACACATATTCTGAATTTTAAGATACGTAACAACCACTTCAGCTGCTGAAGATCTGATTAAGAATCTTATTAAATGATAGCTAGATTTAAAAGTTAAAATGGATGTAATGGTTTAATATTACTTCCTTAAAACAAAAGTTTTAAGGCAAGACAAGTTTCTGTTTTATTAGAGAAGTTAATGAACTGGTGTGTTCTTCCTGGGGTATGGGAGAGAATACACTTAAATTACCTCAAAATTGAAAGAGCTCATACCTCCATGCTGATTTGCAATTTACCTGTGTAGATTTTACTCCAAGGCAAAACAAATCTCCCTAATACAGCACACCAGCTTCACTTCGTTCCATACCCGAGTTCCATACTTTAACAGTCGGTGAACTACACACTAGCTATACAAATCTTGATCCAGGTCTAATTGACATCAGTACCAGACACATTAGGCTTTGGATAAAGTTAACAGCTATAGGTATAAGAAGTTCTTGTTGCTTTGCCACATCAGAACCTAGTAATGTACAAATATCAGATTCCCTGAATCTTCTGGATGATAAAGAAGCAATTTCTCAATTCTTCACTAAGATTTGCTGGGATGACAATTTTCTACTAGTGTCCTATATCCTTTCCTTCCTCATTAGAATTCTTCTCCTTTTCCCAAGTTTTTCTCCTCAAATACAGCCTTGAATGGTCTCAAAAGTCCTCCACTTCCCCCCCGCTGTCTCCTCATTACAGAATTGCGCGTCCAACCACCCTGACTTACTATATGCCTAATAAAATCTGCATACACTAAAGAGCCTCACCTCAAGACATGCACAACACCCCTCGTAATCAAAGGAGAGAACCCAGGGGTTTCCTTACGGTCCCTCTGCACTGTTCTAGGATAAGACTGAGCTGTCTGTGGAACAGAATCCCAGATGGCATGGTTATACTGGCTGCACAAAACCCATTTTCTTGCTTAATCCCACAGCCATATATATAGATGCCCAGCTGCTTGTGGGCCACCACAGCCCCCATGACAGTCATATAGCACAGCTCCCACACATAAAAACTCATGTCTGTCACCCCTGAGCTATGGATCTACAGGCCTCTCTCATGTCACCTCAACCTGCAGATCACAATGTTGGGGACTTCTCCCCTGGATCCCCCTTGTTCTCAACAGCAGCTCTTAATACACACCATCTTTCCTCATCTACCTTTAGCAGACTGTGTCAGAGCAGAAAAGGAAGCAGTTAATGTCAAACAGAGAGGCATAGCCTACTGACGGTAACCCTCAACAAGAGCTGGGTTTGAGCCATCTTCCCAGCACATCAAATGCCCTTTCTCCTTGCCATGGTGCTACCCAATGCACATTCTGCAACTCCAGTAGCCCAAGAGCCCCTTCAACCAAATCACTATCCTCCACATGGCAAGCGCACAATTTCCCAGAGGGTGAAATCTGCTTCAGAGAATTTGGATAGTGTTATTTAAAGAGCACCAAGTCTCACTGGTAATCTCACTGCAGCACTTCATTTATTTACAGGACTGATACCAACCAGGCAGACATGGTGAGAAACTTTCACCCCACCACAGTACTTTTGGGAGACAGTCCATGCAGTTCTGAAACCCGGGCATCATTCTGGTTGTGTACTGTACAGATCAATCAATAAATAACATTTGCAGGCAACTTACATCAGTACAGACGGGTCACTGCTTTGTCTGCTGAGGTGGTAAGAAAGTGCAACTAGCAGACCACAGAAAGCAGAGAACAGCGCTGGAATGTGTTGTGCATCCCAGGGTTCCTGAACAGGAGGACAGAAAGCAGAGTATTTGTAAGTTAGGAATGCAGAACCTAATTTTCTTATTTTTCTCTTTTTCTTTTTTTTTTTTTTTTTTTTTTTTTTTTTTAATTCTAAGCTTTTCAAAGTGATCAAGCAATTAGGGTGTTTAATTATAGAAAAAATGGTTCACAACCACAGAAACCTCATTCACCCAGATCAATAAGTCTTTGTGAGGATCATCCAGTCACCATAAACCAAGATACCGAAAGCTTTCAGTATTTCAAGTCTGGAGCAAAACTGTTATCCATTGGACTAAAATAGTTTCTGATAATAGTTTCAAACATGGATCCTTAATAAATAATGCACAAAATAATAACAAAAGAGAAATGCAGAGACGAGGTAATTGATTTTGCTTTTTGTCTGCATAAGGGTCTGTCATTTGATATGATGCAACTTTTACACGATCTGTTTTTTCAGTCACCACGAGATATGATAATAAAATCATACTGCTGGTGCAATCAGGATGTGCCTATTGCTCTCCCTAGCAAAGTATTGGCAGTTTTTGGAGAAACATGTACCCTGATCTGTCAAGTCTTGTGTTGTAAGTAGGAAAATCACACATCTCTCTATTTGCTCTGTATTTTCTGTCTTCTTTAGGCAGTTCTACAGTGTCTCTCATACTTAAGGCTGCTGCTTCTTGGAATGAATCTTTAGCTATGGAAAGGTTGCAGTGTTGCCCATCAGTAGCGTTGGGCATGTCGCTGAGCATTCAATATGAAACGCTTCATTCAAAGGAGAAACTAGACAGCATATTCCCTGCCAGCGGTCTAGTGACCTAACACAGTCTGCTATATGACCTAGCATGCTTAACCGCATATTGATCCTATGACTGTGGTACGCACACACTGTACTGAACTTCTTTCCCCTCCCTTTGACCTTATTAGGTGAATGATATGTGCAATATCATGCACTGATATTCTCACGTTTTTAGCGATCTATGCACAAACAACACTCTATTTCACTATGTTTGTGCTCCTGCATGCTGCTGGAAATTAACAATGAGGTTCCTTCTACTCATTCCTTATATTCAAGATTGCACCTATAAATGTTTTGGCCATCTTTCTGCCTGTTCTAATAAGGTTTGAATCCTGTCCTTTTTCTTCTTTGCAGGTTCTGGTTTAGGGCATGATACATCACTTTCCTAGTCAGTCACTTTCCATTTATGCTTTACCTCCTCACACTAAGCCAATATGCTGCACTGAGGTGTCATGTTGGGGTGTGTTATTGTATATGTGTAACCAAATGTGACATAATGCAATGGTAAAGGGCAGCTAGAATTACTCCCATTTCCACACCAGGAAATTGTTGTCATTGTGAATATCCATTCATGAAGGGTGCTCCTGACCTGCAACAAATGCCCACTCTCATGTTTATTCCTGTATTACATAAGCATAAAGAAGCCAGAGAAAAATAGTCACATAAGTATCATCCTCAGATGATTATTTCCTGATTCCAAATGCTACTACTCTTTCTACACTTTATATTGATCAGAATCTTCCAGCTTAGTAAGAAGTGAACCAAAATCATATGACTGCTGTTTTGCAAATTCCTGAGTGTAAACAGTTATAATTAATCACAAAGAAGGACGAATAGATCCAGAAGTCTGGACCCAAAAGACTTGAGTTGTGATCCACTGACGATATCCTGTGGAATTTTAAGGAAGTTACATGGTACGGACTTCATTTTACCTAAACAATGTGTCCACCTCAATCGCTTCTATTTTCAGAGGAAAGCGAGACACATGCTTTTGGTGCTTATCATCCTTATAACCTCTGGAAGTATTTCCTTTCTCTCTGCTTAGCATACAGAAAACCTGGATGACCTATTAAGAATATATGCCTCAAATGCAGTTGTTCCATTTCAGCTGCCTTAATGTGAAGAAATTTCCTTGTGTCTTTATGCCTCAGTTACCCATCTTTCAAATGGGTATAATAGTTATTCTTGACTCCAGAGGGATGTTATCAGAGCATAACTGTGGCATTCTAAATTTCAAAGGTAATGAGATAATTATCTGTAGCAGATAAACAATAAGCATCTTAGCATGAAAAAACCAGGAGTGCTGAGATATTTTCTAGATGGTTAGCAGTTGTAAAAAACCGGATCTTTTAAGTCAGAAGGAGGCATATGAATGCATGTAGGTGCTTTTTCATTCTGCTCTTCAATAAGATTGTTATGGGATTAATTAGAACAATTAAGCCAGGTTTCTTTTTGTTCTATACTGTGACAGATGCCTGGCAAAAAAAGGAAGAGAAACATTCATTGCCATTCACCTGGCAGAGACATGAGAAAGATCACTCTCTGATCTTTCTCTCTGAGCATGCACAAAGAACAATCTTTCTTCCTATCACCGCAATTCCTACATAAATTGACATCTTTGCATGGGATACTAGTAACAGAGAGCATCCTTCCTGCTGGCTGTCAGCATGTGCATTTGAACCCCTCCTCCAAGTGGTTAGATGACAGGAACTGTCAATCTGATGAAAACTCATTATTTCACTATAGTCTGTAGGGATAAAACACTGCAGAGAATTGGTTGAAGGCATTCCTACAATTCTTGTTGTATGCAGAGCTATATGGACGAGGCAGCATGAACATGTCTTTCCAAAATATGGCTGGAAAGCATGTACTGCTGTTATCTGTGTGCTACATACATTGTGGATAAATGATAGGAGAGATACCTTTATAGTGCATTTTGCAGTGCTTATATAAGCATTAAGCTCACTAAAAAAGTGTCTTCTCTTAATCAGAGCATTTGTAGCAGATGCCATGACTTCCAAAAAGCCAGCATTATTTCACGGCTGTCTGATGAAAACCCTGCCATAAAATAATCTCTTTCCCAGTTTGTCAGCACATTTATTTGAATAATGGAATCATTAGAGTAGAGTGTAATTTATTGTCTGAGATATGCTTAAATGCATAACGTAATGTCTTTTGTGTTTTATCAGGAATATGTGTATATATGCTAAAAAGAAGCCATATTGGGATTGTTTGATAACATTATCTTCTACTTTTCTAAGACAAAACTTTATTAAAAATCATGTTGAAAAGAGTTTCTCTTTTCTTGTAACATTGGAAGCAAAAGTCACACATTTTCCTGTCTGGGACTATGTCAGATTGCTCCAAAAGTTCCACTTTGAAACCTCAAGGCAAATAAACTCCGAACTGAAAATCCTGGCATTATTCAAAGAGACACTTAGGGCATTCTTACTCACAATGTTAAAGCATCTGTCAGGAAAGGCACTGTCATTTGCCACCTGATCTAATTATTTCTGACAACAGATGTGAGCTAACTGCAAAAACTCAACATCTTTAATACGCTGATCAAATTTCATTAACAAAGCATGAATACTAACAAGATTATAAAATATACTGCAGTTTATGCTAAACATATAAGTGTGATTACATTTAACAGGTGAAAGGGCAGGTTAATTGGAGGTAAAAGTTACATTACTGCTTATCAGTGTGTTTAAAGTTTAATTACCATGAATGCATGACACCAAATGGTTATTAACAGTCCATAATTGTATAGCAGCTATGGTAGTTAGTACTCCTAAAATAATAAAACCCCCCCACATTGTAAGGACTATCCCAATCAATTTGCTTTTCTGTTTCTGCAGCTGAATTCAAACTATAATTTAGAGTATAGGTCAAAAAAAGGCTTACTATAGGCTTTATAGAATGTTTCTTAAGGACGTAGAATCTCAGACAGGCAAAACTGAGATTTTTTTCTAAACTTTTCCGGACTATAATTCCAGGGTTGGTTGTTTGAGGAAAAAGAATAAATGTCCAGAAATGAAAAAATGCTTATTCTTTACCTATCTATAGTATGCTTAGCTCTATTTTATTATATCACTTCTCCAAGCACTAACAAGCGCTACAGCTCCTTCAGTTTAAAAAATAAATAAATAATACACCTCTCTTTGTAAATCCTTAAAATTACAACACTGAGAAAATGCTTTTGCAGTAGACATATTTGACATATAGCCAAGGTAAAGTATTTATTGACATCACCACTGACTGATAAAATCTAATATACACTCCTGGTTCTAGGCAAAATCCTATGAAAAAATCTCACATTACATACATCTTTTATGAAAATATTAAATTATTCCTTTTTTTTGTCCCAAGTGTTTGACTCCAGTTTAAATGCTTAAGAAGGAAATCTTTTTTAAGAAAAGAACCAGTGTGTTTCACTTAGTCATTAAAATGTTACTACAGGGTATAAAGTGATTTTCTATTGTTTTAAAACAGTTTTATGATATATGCTTCTATATTTCAATACCTTTGAACTTAATTATCATGTACAATATACACAATTAAAACTTTCATTATAAACTGCCTTAACTGTTAACTCTGTCATAAATACTGTAGATTAACTGAGAATAGCTCTTGTATCAACTTTTGCAGTATTCTCAAAGTTATATCGATCAGTTATGCCACAGAGCTGGTCTATACTTGATTAGTTATGTTAAATTAATGTATCCACATATGTGTGTAAAAAAATTAGCTCTCTTTGCGAATATAATAATGGTTTTGTGAGAACAATTGCATATATAATGTGCACATTGGACCAAAACCTAAACGAAATACCTACTGTGTTATTTTTCAAATTTCCTTAAAGGAACTACATCCAGAAAGCACCGAGTACCAAACTGTGGGAATCTGTCAGGCCTTCTAGGGTATCTTAAGATTTTTCTAATAATAATAAAAATAGTGTGCCTCCTTAACATTATAAGTAAGACTTGTTTGGTCCTCTTTGCTTCATGTTTCTGTTCCTTAAAACTTTTTAAAATGAAGCCTATATATTTAAAAGTGGGAATGTACAAGTACAAATCCATGATTGAAACAATGGTTTTGAGTGTACATGTGGTCATTAAGGCATCTTATTTGTGCTGCATAAGTTGTAGGCATAAATGATAACCAAAGAAATGTATCTGCTCAGCTGTGAATGCAAAACTTCAAAATCTGATCCAAATCATTCTTTAGCAAAAGTGCTGATTTCTCACAACTTCCTAGTCAGTAAATTGAAAGAGTGCAAGATGCAACAAATAAAAAGAATGATGGCAGCTGCAGAAGCCTGTTCCATATCAGGATTGCCTCTGGCAGACTTCCAATCAAACTTAAAATATTTTATCACTGTTTTGGTGGAATTAAATTAGAGAAGTATTTTTCTTAATTTTGTGTTAATCCCTCTAATGAATACAGTGATAATTTGTTACTGAGAAATAGCAGTTAAAAGTGACAATTTAACTCCTTTGGATTTTGTCACATTGTAGAACCTGACTAATAAATTTTCTAAATAAAGCTGTTAAGGATATGATACCAAACAATACGCTATAAGAAGAAGCAAGTACTGTTGAGGATACCAGCTATGTAGGTCAACAATGAAATCTAAGCCACCAGTTCTGTCCAACTGCCATGCAACAAAGGTACGACATTTGGGATAAGTATACCATAACCTTGGTAGTTCAAATACAACAACTACCTGAAAATTTCATGTCTCTAAAGTCTACTTTGTCTTGCTTTTTTATTATACTGTTTAGTGACAAAGTACATTGGTACTAAAGGGAACACTTACCTTACAAAGCTTGAATGAATATGGAAGCTACAGTATAGCTGTTTTCCATCAATTTATTCTTGAATGTGGAATACCAGTATCAACAAGAGTAATCCCAACCTCAATCTACTATGCACTGTGGAAGTGAAACTGTCGATATAATATCTGTCCTCAGAGACAAAAAGGTGTCAGATCTCAGTATCAAACAAAATACCTCTTTTTTTTCAAGAGAAATGAAAACATATTCCTTATTTATTTATATCAAATTAAAATACTGAACTCTCAGTCTGATTTTTAATGCTCCTATTTTGCTACAGTTGTTATTACAGTTTGTTTTCCTGTTTACCAACTCTTATTTGATTTCAGGCAACACAACCATCAGATCTTCCTTTCTAATAAAATAGAAATCTTGTCCCATATATGCACTGAATGGGACTCATCCTTTCTTAAGGATGGGACTCCTACTACTCTTAAATCTCTGTTTGCAGCCTCCTCTACTTCAGCTCTATTCTTACATTTGTCCTCTTGTCCTTAGTCTTGTGTTCACAGCAATACTGTACCAAATAACCACCTCTTCTTTGCTACAGGCAGGAATCAGCACCTTGTGGTGAGAAACACAGCTGTAAGAGAAGATGGAATTCTTACTCACACTGATAAGTTCAGAGCAAGGAACAAGGGATAAATTAACCCATTTCCTACATTCAGCTATCTGCTTGCTACTTTTAGGAACCAAAGTTAAAGTACAAGAACACCTATCCCTTCAGCAAAGCCACCTAAATTAATTTCCATTTCCTGAATTAATGAGTAACAACATATACTATCATTGAAAATTAATCTCCTTGCTATGGCTTGAAACAGCTGCTGCTCGTTCCTGTAGATTTTCTGGAACTATCTCTTCAACAGCACCTCATTTTTCAATTGTGCAGTCCACAGCAAAACAGTGAGGGAGTTTACCAACATTGTTAAGAAATGTCATTCTCTTCATACATGGATGTTTTGCCTTTCGTCTTCATATACAACTTGGATTTCTTTTATTACTTTTTTCTGCCATTGTCTTTTCTACTATAGTTTTTAAATGTGATTTAATAGTTTCCCTGAGATATGTAAAAAGTGTACTGTGCTCCTGAAATTGTGTAGACCTTAAACACATCTTCATTGTTCTTTAATATCCTTCCTTCTTTTTGCCTAAGTACACTCAGTCTGTCAACCTCTGTTTCTGAGTCTGAAGTCCAATGTCAGGTGAAGTGTTTTCTGATCAACCTGGGAAAGTGTTTCAGTTCTTTCCAAGTCCAGCCTAATATCAGCTATAGGTAACACATGACAGAAAGGGCATGTTTAGAGGAGTTTGCTTGCACTGGCCTTAGAAATCAGAAGTTGAAGGAGCCTTTTAAATTTTCTAAATATACTTGGTATTGTTTTCATTTCTCTGTTACGTACTGAACTAAAGTACTAAGGTAATAGCGTTTTCTTAAAAAGGAAGAGTTCAGTGACTTCCTCTTGTGTTAAATACAGACCTTTCACTTTCACAGTCTGGTCCTCACTGACAGGTACAGAAGCTCATATGTCTCATCAAAACTGCATGCAGATATCATTTGGAAAGTCTGAGCACTTTTTGTCAGAGTGACTCAGTTGACTCTCCATACAGTTTAAAATTGTACAGACAGAAGTATCTCAAAAAACCAGTTTGCACAGTGAAGCTGAGACCTTTTTTTCCTCAAAGGATGACTAATGCTGAATCACAAATGATTAAAAGCAGACAGGAAAAAGAGCTCTCTTGGAACATTCCTTGATAGTTAAAAGCAATACCCTGGCTTGAAAAATAATGATATCTGAATAGCGAGCTCTCTCTTCCACATAGTCACAGAGGTATTTATAAAATATTTTGCCTTGCAATTCCTTGTTGTTCCTTATTCCCTCTATATCAATATGAAAACGGAATCAGACCAAAGGTCATCTTGTAGTTTATGCACATTGTTATAAACCGTCTGGGGTTTTTTCAGGAACGAATAGCTGATATAATAAACTTGCCAATCATTCATAGGATTTTTCAGTTCTTTTCTGCAGCATATCAAATATCCATGCATTGCTGGTCATAGATCTCATCTGACTGAAGCAAGCTGTTTCCGTATCCTTAGGACACTTGTAGTAGGTTGGCAAATTAATAACAAGTTGAGTGTGTGTCTACTCTTCTGCTGCACTGTGTTTATGCAGTAGTAAGTTCTCCTTGCAAAATTGTCTGAAAACGTTTCACTAGGCACTAGCACAGAAAATATTAAAAATAAAAACAGTGGAATACACTTGTGCTTGACGGTAGCAAGATTTTTATTTTCTTGAAAGTGCTTTTGACCTCCTTCGCTATAAAGTTTTCTGCTATTGAATATGATGGACAACATAAACATCTTTAATAACTCCTCATTGTTGCTGTGGTCAGCTGGTGTATCTGTTTCTATTGACGTTCCAGATATGTCTTGAAATGAGAATCTTTGGTTAAAAATTAAGTGGGTGTTTTTGTTTGCCTTCCATAATCAGACCCCTTCATTTGAATTGGTTAGCTATTTGCTTGTGTCACTGCTGTCATACAGTGGTAGTTAGTGTGGAGCTTGATTGGCTTCCTTTATGTTTTGCATTCTCATCAATAATCATTATTCATTATTATTATTGATATTAATCATAATGTTTTCAAAACATTGGCCAGCTGGGTCAGGCTACTGAAATAATGAATATCACCTAACTAACAATAGCAAAGTGCTTCAGTGAAAAGCTTAGGAGTAAGTCAAATGTGAAACAAAAAGATGTAATCATCTCAGCAAATAGTTGGAACTAATAAATACACCTTGTGTAAATCAGTCTTTATATGAAAAAGGAAAAACATAATGCAGAGAGGAACTGAGCTTGTGATGTGGAGAAACCATGACAGCTAGGACAGCAAATCCCTCAGCTTAATAAAGCTCACTTTTCAGAAGTGTTCCTTGACATTCATCCTAAATTTTACCTCTTCTAAATGGCTCCAGTTTCATTTAGCTATATCACACTTCACTAAACTGAGTAATTCCTCTTCTTGAAAGCATTTATTGCCTCCAAGTATAGGACAGGCCTTGCAAAGAGCAGCTTGACTCCAGGATGAATTCCTCTGCCCAACACCAGTGAAAATTCAGGCAGTCAAGGGCCACTAGCAACTCATATTAATCCTTTGGATGACAGAGACATGGGTTCCAGACAGGGACACTTACATCCTCTTAGTTCTCTTGTGTTGGTGTGGTCTCCAAAGTTTAAGGTCTTTTTGTATTTTACAACTAAGTGGTATGGAGTAAGGTGGCAGATTTAAGATGATGGAAACATTCCACACAAAGGGAAAGACTGATGTTTGGGGAGCAACTAAATCTATTCAGATTCTAGATCATTGTGTGCTCCTCTACTTGCTGTATCTCTTAATATTTCTTCCCCTAATTTTTTTCTTGAGTAATGTTTTATATTCTTTGTACATTCATAAAATCATGGAATCATAGAATCGTTTCAGTTGGAAGAGACCTTTAAGATCACTAAGACCAACCGTTAACCTATCACTGCCAAGTTACTACCAAACCATGTCCTTCAGCACTACATCTACACATCTTTTAAATACCCCCCAGGGATGGCGATTCCACAACTTCCCTGGGCAGCCTGTTCCAATGCTTGACAACACTTTCTGTGAAGAAATTTTTCCTAACAGTCATCCTAAACCTCCCCTGGCACAACTTGAGGCCGTTTCCTCTTGTCCCATCACCTGTTACTTAGGAGATGAGACCAGCACCCACCTTGCTACAACCTGCTTTCAGGTAGTTATAGAGAGCGATAAGGTCTCCCCTCAGCCTCCTTTTCTCCAGGCTAAACAACTGCAGTTCCCTCAGCCATTCCTCACAAGACGTGCTCTAGACCCCTCACCAGCTTCGTTGTCCTTCTCTGGACACACTGCAGAAACTCAATGTGTTTCTTGTAGTGAGGGGCACAAGACTGAACGCAGTATTCAAAAAGCAGCCTCACCAGTGCCAAGTACAGGGAGATGATCACTTCCCTAGTCCTGTTTGCCACACTATTTCTGATGCAGGCCAGGATGCTGTTGGCCTTCTTGGCCACCTGGGCACGCTGCTGGCTCATATTCAGCCAGCTGTCAACCAACAGCCCAAGTCCTTTTCCTCGAGGCAGCTTTCCAGCCACTCTTCCCCAAGCCTGTAGTGCTGCATGGGGTTGTTGTGACCCAAGTGCAGGACCCGGCACTTGGCCTTGTCGAATGTCATACCATTGGCCTCGGCCCATCAATCCGGTCTGTCCAGATCCCTCTGTAGAGCACATCAACACTCCCACACAACTTGGTGTCATCTGCAGACTTACTGAAGGTGCACTTAATCCCCTCATCCACATCATTGATAAAGATATTAAAGAGAACCAGCCCCAATACTCAGCCCTGGGAAACACCACTAGTGACCGGCTGCCAACTGGATTTAACTCCATTCACCACCTCTTTAGGCCCAGTCGTCCAGACAGTTTTTCACCCAGCAAATCTCACGCCCATCTATATCTGGATGCATAAATAGAACAAAATCTATTCTAACAAAAAAAATTCTTTTAAAAATAATTATGAAGCTAATGAAATGCTAATGCTAATGAAAGCTCAAATTTAGTCATGCATATAGGGGGAATACTTTTACCTTGTCATGAACAGAAAACTCCAAAAAAAAGTTACAAGAACCATCCTAGAAAAGCACAATCTGTCTCTCATTTCCTTCTTTATGTGTTTTGTTTGGTTTGGTTTTCATAAGACAGTTGTATTTTCATAACAAATCAAATTTTAATTGCATTTTTTAAACAGAAGAGAGAGGGATGGTGACAGATGATTTTCTCTTAAAACTATGGCTTTCCTTATTAAACTTCTAAACAATTCACAAAATATCTGGAACTTTCTGAGACTTTCTAATAGAGCTGGTTTTCCTAAGTCTTATTGCTTACCTGTGATTTTTATCAAATATTTTACACTATTTCTATACGAACAAGCTTTTTGCTTCTGGATGAGAAGCCATGATTTAACAAGGCATCAGTAGGACAAACATGGGCTATATCAGACTGTTTTAAATGGAAAGAAGAAAATCTGACCATTGCAAATAGTGGTCAGTAAATGTTTTATTAAAATGATGCAATATGAAAGGAATATTTTTTTTAAATTATGATAAGTCTAAGGATTTAATCCCTAATGACCTTAAGAAAAATAGCACAACACATGCAACTATAAGATTATGTAAAAAGGAAAGGTAGACTTGATGAAAATGAACATATTAGGGTCATTTACATACACATATTGAGAAAAAAAATGTTTTATTTTTACCTGTAAGTATTATTCACAAATTTAAAAATAAAATCATATTTACATTTTGGAAAAAACTTTTATAAAATAGGGCTGTAATAAAGTGGGAAGTGTCTTTGCAAATGAAATGTTTGTTCTTAACCTTAAAATATGTTTGTTTTTTATTCATCTTTACATACACAGAGCTACATGGAAATAATATCTTTATGCATTAGATCTATATTAAAAAATACAGTGCCACCAATTATGGAAAAGAAATTATTGACGTTATTTCAGTGGTTAAATATGAATCTGACCATTTTCTAACAAGAAAAATTATATGGCTATGTTGAACTTCTGTGTCTTCCTCTAATAAAAAATGTGGAATTATTTCATAACAGCTGCAGCATTCACTTAAAAAAGTAAACACTAGCACATTTGCCATCTGGTTTAGTGACTTTTTACAATAGTCAGAGCTGTCATTCTCTGGTAACTCCAGATTTACCATCTGAAGCTCTGTTTAGCTTAACACTTGTTATCTATACTGTAGAATAAGCTGGACAACATTTCAAAGAAAGTCGGTACTCCAACAGTTATTGAGAAAGAACTAAAATTAGAATATGTTCCTGGGCTTGGCAATACACTTTATGTCTCCTTTTTCTGTCCCTCATCGCTATAATCCAGCTATGTACCACTATAGATAAACACTACTACAAATATTATCAAAATAATATTAAGCACTGGGCTTAGCAGGCCTTCAAGCTAATTTCACTTCAATATGAGAAAAGTTTGCCATCACATTTGTCCAACTGGAGGACAATGAGGCTGGGGAAGAGGCTTGCACCCCTGCATGCATGGGAGTCCTCAAACTGGTGACCTGATGTGGCACTGAAAAGGCTGGCCTAATGGCCATGCTTTACATTATTAAACTGAGGATCTCTGAAGTTAATGCAAATGCATGCCTATCTGAAATATTGTTTGCTGTTAGTACTGAAGATATATATTCACTGAGTTCAACGCTATTAATATCAGAGTCCCTGCCTTTCCATTCCCTAAGCGTCTTTCATGTCTCCTGCTGTGCTCACTGTGTGCCCTATGCTTTCATTTTATACAGTGACTCCATTTCCCAGTATATACCGTAGCTTCTGGGAAGCCATTCATAATTAGAACAGTTTAATACCCATAATAAATATTTATAGTATAAATTATTTGATGTATAATCCTGTTCATTATAAAATTATTTTCTTCATGCATTTTTGACTAGCTTTAGTGACAGTTAGAAACACCAAAATATTCATGAAATACAGTATGCTATAAAACAGCATGTTACACTGAACTGTACATTTCTTAGAGACATGATCATGGGCAAATGCCTTTAGGTGACCCTGAATGAGCAGGGGATTTGGACCAGATGACCTCCAGAGGTGCCTTCCAACCCCAACCATTTTGTGATTCCTTGAATGAAACATTTGTTATGGTTTGACAAACTCACAACAATTTATTGTTGTATAGACAATTATTCTATCACCTGATGACCCCTCCTCACCCAGGAAGGGAAATTGGGAAAAACAAGGAAACCCAAGGGCTGAAATATAAACAGATTTAATACAATAAGAGTAGACAATTAACATTAATAATACTAAAGAACCGGTATAGATCCCAAGACCGATATAAAATATATGAGGATTATACTCAGCCAATTATATCAGTAGGAAGCTGTGCACTCCCAGCAGTGGACAACAAATGTCAGACACTGCGAGCACTATGGCTTTGGGAGGAAGGGAAGGCCGCAGGGGTCCAGCGTCGGGGCAAGAAGTTCTCTGGATCACAGCCATCATAGAAGAGATAGAACTTCTCAGCCAACTTTTTAATTGATATTGAATGTGACGTTCATGGTATGAAATAATCCTGCTGGCCAGCTTGGTCAAGTGCCCAGGTCTCACTCTTCCTCATCCCCACACCTGGCTAACTCGAAAACACTGAGACCTTGAAACCCACACACCATAGCTGGCTATAAAGCAAATACTTTCACAAATTCAGACACTAGAGTATTTTAAAAGTGCAGTTTTCCCAGGCATTAGAAGAGAAATTAGTCCTGTGTCTCGCAAACCAAGACAACTTTATAACAAATAGTTTAAGTAAAATAACTTTCTGTTCATATGTTGACTGAATTTCACAACCAGTACATAAGAGAACAAATAACTACATAGCAATATAATTACAAAACACAGTTTCAAAAAAAAAAAAGAAATTATTATATGCAGTAAATCAGACAGTTTTTACTTCTACCAGATACATTATTTTCGTTCATAATAAAAGTTGCTTTATTAAACAAGATTTTTCCAGCCACAAAAAGGACCACAATATTGCAACACTATTTTTGGATTACTATTGTGACCATATTTATTATTCTTATATTTTGAGCCTGTCATATATTGGATATTTGTGAAATGGTCTACACTTAAATACCTGACTAACCACGACCAATTTGGGATATTAATTTTTCTTGCTTCTTTTAACTTCCTTCTAACACATACTGTCTGATTTGTTTTGATTTGGTTTGGTTTGGTTTGTTTCTTTTAGTGGAATATTCCATTTTGGTATCTAATTCAAAATAGTCATGTTTTTGTTTCTGTTCTCATTCCTTCTTTCTGATGGAGTACTTCATACAATATTATTTTACATTTCAAATATATAGTTATGAACATTAGTTGCTTGGGTGATGAATGTGTTGTGTACCTGAGGGACAACTGTGTGCATTTTGCTGATATATTGATGTAAATTATAATCTATCAGGAACATTTTATATATCAGACCTTTACTGGAAGAAAATGCCAATAACGAACATTATGAGAATAGTACAAAATAATAAAAATAATAAAAGAATTCTTTGAGGTTTCTATTATACATGCATTTTTTCAAGACAAGTTCATTAAAAGGTCCACTATAATTTTGCAATAAAAGTCTGCATGTTTGAGTCATCTTAAAGTTTCTTTAACACACTTTACCAAGAGAAGCTCACTGTGAAGATGAAGACACAAACACATTGATCACAGCAAACAGAGCTGAGATTTACTGCAGAGGTCAGAGACAGAATGAAAACCCAGATAGTTAGCTATGGTGCTAAAACAGTGTTACAGTTTCTCAGTTAGGAACTGTGGGAAAGGCGGCTAACACATCCATCATTTATATTTCAAAGGAAAAGCACTACGCCATTCTCAGGTCTCTGACAGACAGTCCAGACCTCTGAGCTCCTGTTTCAAAGTGGAGTTGAAATAATCAGGTGGCTAAGATTGAGGGAAGAATTTCAGGCACACCCTTCTCTGTAGCATTTCTGTCTGTACTGGCTGCTCAACATATGTTTTGAAGTGACTTTTCTGTACTGAAAAAGTCACTTTGGAAACCAGAAAAATTAGGGGCCTAACTTTCTGCTCTGCATTCTATGTCAGGTCCAAAGTAGTCGAAACATTGTACTGAAACGTACATAATTTTTAATATCAGAAAATTAATAATTTTTATTATCATAAATATTTTCTCAGATCTCAGCTACTGTTTAAAGAATTCAGTAACAGCATCCTGTAGAGACCGCCCCTCCCTCTTTCTTTAAGGGCCATATAATAACCTACATATTCATATCAGGAAGCAGTTATTTTCATGAGCAGTCTCCATGCAATTAGGTGCTAACGGCCTGGCCCTGAAAGAGGAGTACAATAACAAAGTCCTAGACTTCTCAATTATTCTTCACTTTAGCTGCCTTTAAAGGAATTGTCTTGTGACATACTTCGATGTTACAGACATTTTGTTCTCAAGAAATTTTAGATTTTATAGAGCTGGCTGTGATAATACTAAAAGAAATATAATAGATGAAGAAATAAGTATGAATAGGAAAGCATTGTGAAAAACTGTGTTCTCATTGTGTAACTGGCATGAGATATCTGTTGCATGAGCTGAGAGAGCCACTGAGCAGAGCTCTCACCTGAGCTCATCTCTGATTGTACGTTCTGATGGGTCAGGTCAAGTATGCTTCACCACAACGTGACTCTGCATGTTTTGTGGCCCTGTTCTGGAAATCCCTCTAATGTCATGTCCAGTCAATTTTAACACTTTCTTAAAGAATTCACAAAGTTTTTGCTGAATTTTCTTTAAACTCTCATCTCTTGCCCACTAACAACATGCTCAGCCTTTTACTTCTTCTTGTAACTTAGGTCTTAAATGAGCAGCTCATATTCTAACCCATTAACAGCCAGGAGAGTGGCACACCTTAGCAATTTCTCACAATAAACTTAAGATTAATCAGTATCACAGAACTGGCAACATCAGTATTGCCATTCTCCCAGCCTTGTGCTTTCTCAGGCAGTGAGTGTTGCAGCTGTTTCTGCCAATTTGGGGAGCACTTCTGTATTGTGATGGCTTTTTTCTTTGTTTACATAAAAACTGTTTTATTACCTTTTTATTTTCCTTATCTTGTAACATTTCTTCCTCCCATCTTACTGAATATAAAAATTAATGCTGAATATTAGTTTATCCTGAATAGCTCAGCAGCTTATGTGCAAATTAAGCTATAATGCTCTTCCTTCAGAAACCCATGCTAGGGGGAACCATAGTCTGCTAATGAGCACTGAGGGACCATTTGTAGCCTCCCAAGAAATTCAGGGCACTCTACTGTTTAAACTTGTGAGTATAATCTTCATAAAGAGTTATGAGCTGTTGCATGTATTGGGGCAAATTAGACCTTAAAATAACCCTTTAAAAATCACTGGAATTACTCTAGGGATGCGTGTAGTCTATTGTGTATGATTTAGGTGATTCCCTACTTAAAAGAAAACTTCTACTGTAATTCATTTAAATTTCATTGAATTCACAGCACAAATGTGCAAAAGGGGAAGGGATCTAGGGCTTTTATTCCTCTTTCTCTTCTTAGCACGTGGTTTAGTATACAGATCCTTGATAGAGTTGGTAACATATTTATATAGTTATTTATATTTTGGGGTTTATATAATATTTTTACAATGGGAAAGTTCTATTCTGAAGAATCTTTTTGTATTTTGAATGGGAAAGAAGCTAATTTTGTAAAAAACTTCACTAAAGATACCCACTTTTGGATCCAGGATCCACTTTTGTTGAAGAAAAATGGATAGTGGGGCATCCATTGGAAACACAAGAGACATAAGCCAATTTTGCCTTCCATATTTTAAGATGTGGCCTTCCTCAGTAACTGGCTACTGTGAATGTGTCTCTTTCAGTCTCACTAACTGGAACTTTCATTTACAAAAATCTTGAATTACTTTCAGGCCACAGAGAGATCTTATTACCAAATGATTAGGGAACCAAGAAAAACAGAAGTTCAAGTTCTTTCTTAACCTACTACAGCATTACTGTTTTGCCCCCTTGGATCTATTCAGTCAGCCTAGCCATGTGTGAAAGACCTCTGTGAGGAGTAATGTTTTGAGCTGAAATTGCTTGACGTGATCCTTAAAATGAGCACCATAAACCCCACCGAAATAGCCTCTAAAGGCTCCGTTCAGTTTCCTAAATAGGGGCATCTAGTGTTATTTGAGATTCCCTAGGGACCTGAAACATGTACAAAGTGTCATAGAAAATATAAGACAATTTTTTACTGGCTTTCACAGACAATATAGATCTAAAATTTAAGAAGCTATTAGCCTAAGCATTAACGTGTTTATCAATTCTGCTAAGGCACCTGAAGGGTTTTTGTTAGCCAGGCAGCCATCAGTCAGAAGAGCCTCCACTGCTCCCTGGGACAGATCCACAGTGTTGCTGAGTTGCCATTTTACACCAGCTCTCTTGACAGTGGTGACTTGACACAGGGATTTTCAACTAGGCTGAATATACTCCTTATTTCTTTTTTCCTTTAGGATTTTATACCTTCGTATATTACATAACGTTTACATAGTTTGTTTTTAAATATATTATATTGCGGTATCAGGAATGAATCACTTCATTGTACAAAAAGACTGGGAATTTCAGTGGATAACCTGGTTGGCCAAACAAGGAGTTTCCTGATGAACTGAATCACAGAAAGGGAGCATAAAAAAGGTACAATCAGGAATAGGTAAAGAACAGGTAGGAGCATAAAAGCTTGGGTATTTAGAGACAAAATCAGTACAAAATTCAGCTAAAGCTAAGATGATTGAAAGACACGAAGAATAAAAAGAAGAGATTCTAAAGGTACACTAACTGCAAAAAGTAGTCCAGGGAAAGGAGACAACCTAATGAAAGACAATATGGAAAAGGCTCAAATATTTGATTGCTTTTTTTCCTTCGTTTTTACAAGCAAGTTGTACTCTCTAGTTGTACTCTTATTTTACAGCAATTAAGCAAGGCTGTAAGGTAATCATTTGGCATGCAGAAGATTGAGGGCAGAGCCCCCGTTTTCCCTGAATTATTCCCTTAACTGCCTGGAGCACAGTTTCTGGGTCGCTTTCATGTCCTCAGCTGAGCAAACTGCCCCTCTGCCTATTAATTGCCTTTGTTGGCCATGCTCCCACTTACCAGCTGAAGAGGTGTCCAGACAGGTGTTGCGGACAGAGGGGAGACTGGTACTACCTAACCAGCAGGCAGTGAAAGACCAAGAGTGCAAATCTTTTTTAAACAAGAATATGCCCATGAGGAAAGAGCTAACAAAACCTGTTAGTTGTGGCAGCCCCTGGAAACTGTAAAAAGTAAGTGAAAGCTCGTTTTTTAATAAAAGCAAAAACCAGGAAAAAAAAAATAGACAAATAAGTGAATGAATTCCACAGAAACTTTAGGGTGTGGTGCCAGGGAGGGGGGAGAAAAGGTGTGGAAAAACAAACAAGCCCCACAAGAAAACTTTGCCTAAATAAGTAAATATATTAACAAACCACAAAGAAAATGCTGAACTCCATCAGGAAAAACATATCCCTGCTCAGCCCCCACTGCATCATCTACTGAAAAGCAGAGGAATAAAAATCAGAAAAAGCTGCCCAAAACCCCTGTTACAATCTCTTCTACCACAAAACCCCCTTTGGTTATTTTGCATGGCTTAAGACAAAAATTGGTTTCTTTTTACAATATTTCAAGCTACTTCTTTTTCCAGGATAGGCCCTATAAAGAAGAACTGATATCATCTTTGTTCATTGCTTCAAAAGGTATCTCAGTAGTACATCATAAGCAGAGTATCTTTCTATAGCTAGTGTTTCATTGTTGTACTAAGCACTTATTCTTTTCACTTTTATCTGTGGTAAATAATTGCTATTGACCTTCTGACATTGGTTATGCTTCTTCCAAAATACTAAATCTGTTTCTGAATTCAGTCTCAGTCATTGCAGACCAACTGCCTACAAGAGCAGTGCTGACACTGCAAGCTGTCATCTTACACCCTCGGTCAACACTGAACAAAGAATCACACTGGGGTTTGCACATGCACAAACAACATAAGTCAAAGTGTCAATAGTCAATGGAATAAAGGTAGGTCATGTAGGCAAACTGTCCCTGGGGCTTCCTTATATTTCACATTAAAGGGCTGCCTAGGCTCTTCAAACAAAGCCTGTGATGTATCTTAGGTTGAACTTTGGGTCAGCTCTTTCATTAAAGAGCTGCAACTTTATCTACAGAAGTTTTTGAGATAGACTTGAAGTTGAAAGACCCAATGATTCTGCAGTCATACATAAGTAAAACTTACACTCAGAACTCACCTTTCACATATAAATTTGTATGTATATAAGTACATATATGTAGATGTGTACATAAATGTATGTATTAGTAGCTGTATATAAAAATATCTGTATACATATATATTTATATATACTGGCATATCTTTCAAACCTTGCAATAACAACAACATTAGGGACAGTCCTGGTGGTATCTGGGAAGATAATGATGGCTGTGGATTTAGTGGTCAAATGTCTACTTACTGTGTATGTAATCATTGCGTCCTCAAAACAACACAAGAGTATGATCAAACAAATCTAACAGTCCCACTAGCATGCTGTTATATTAAGAAAATAATAATTGTCACTTACACTTCAAAAGTTTTTGAAAAAGGTGTACTTTGAATAATGTACATTCACACTTCAGACTCTTTACTAGAAAACCTGCAGAAAATTAAGACAGATTTTCCTTTCAACGTAATGTCTGAGTGTCTTCCTCTGATTTCCTCCTTTTCCACTATATTCCTATAGTTAGGAAAATTGGATGAAGAAGAATTACGGTCCTATGTGTGCTGAGGAAAAAAAATGAGTTTTCTGTTATTTCCTGTAGATGTACTGTCCCTCATTTTAAGGAAGGACAAAGTGAAACTTTCATTTCACTTGAAAGGAGGTGCTGGTGGAAGCCATCCATACTGACATCACAGCTGTATACTTTCTTCCTTGGCTGCATGCCCAAAACCATCAAAGCTCTTTTTAATTGTTCGTCAGCCAGGATAGGTCTAGAGGAACTGAAGGGTTGGTACAGATCAGGCTGAGAAAGTGCTGAGAAAAGTTGATCCCTAATATATTTCGCAAATTTACTCTGAAAGGGGAGAGAATAGGCAGTGATGTACATAACGATGCAATGTGCTCCTAAAGCTATAGCTCTTTAACAAAAATTACATGTATCTCTGTTTATGTGTCACAAGCAACTTGAATAATTTAATTTCCTTACCAGAACGTCAACTGTTCTAGTAATTAACCTCACTCTTAACTGGGGTTAGCAAGATCATCCAGTGAAGTTTTAACACTCCCTTTGTTATTCCTATTTGCACTAGTTAAGAATATTACCCAACAGTTTATATAATTATATCTTTCCATGTTTCATTGATCATTTTGCATTTTGGATTTTTACTAAAGAGAACGGAGATGAATTGCTTTAGGAATTTTGTAATTAAGATACTCTATATTCACTTGTGAAGTGTCAAAGGATAAGAGAAATCTTATTAAAAATTATTTTAATGAGTATTATTTTAATATCTATTTTTGCCGCAAAATAGAATTGTTAGCCCAAGGTCCAAATCAATTCAACAGGATTCTTTTAGTTATATTCCTCTGATTTCAGATCATCTGCCAAACGTCCTACAGATCTATCCCCAAGTTCAAAGCCTACTTCAGGTTACCTGTCTGGTCCATGAGCTAAACTGCAAATTGACCTGAATATTCCATTATTATGCATTGGGTTTAGCTTTGTTCCAGCAACAGTGGTAATTATATTTAAGAAGTTTTACAGATAAACAAAGCAGACCACTTTTTTTTCTGAAGTAAATTGTTTTTTATTCACAACAGAAAAGGAAAAAAAATGCAATGGTCAAAATCCCATACTGCACAAAAATATTTTGTGATTCTTTTTTGTACAAAACAAGTAAACATTCAGTTAAAATAATTGGACTATATCTGAAAATTAGTATTTAAAAGGTTTTTGTCATTAAAACAAGGTTTAAATTATAAGGCAGCTTTAGCTTTATTTTGTATTAGTGTTTACCGAGTACCTTACTCTTCTCTAGGTGATTTTCTTTTTAAAATACAGCTTAAGACCTTCAGTATTAGGGCTGATGATACTCCTGAAAAAATTCTACAATGGTTGTTTTGTACCATTTGTTTTTTCCTCATTACTGTCACCTACAGCTATAGAGAAAATAAACAGTTCCTCAAGCTCTAGAGTACCAAAGTCCTGCAAAGGGAAAGAGACCTGCTCTAGTACAGTCTTGAAGTGTTTCAGACAATCATGAGAAAAGACATTGTATTTTAGCTCTGTTAAGTCAAAACACATTGCATTTTCATTTACTTAACAAAGCTTAAAATACCTTCATATATTCTTTCCTTATAACTGGGATCCCCAGCTTTAATTTATACTGATTCTTAATTACCTTCTAGCTCAGCCAGCACCGAACAATACAACCCACATAGATATGAAATAAAATCAATGTTCATGAGAATTTACCCAAAGATTTTTAATTAAATAAGAGGAAAATATTCACCAACATTTTCTTTGCAGTTATTTGAAGACAACTTTTTTTGGTTTTCTTTCTGAAGGCATTACACCAGATAGAAATAACAATGTATATTATATGTTGACACACATTATTAGTTTTTGTTTATTAATAGAAAGAACATATTCATCTGATTTAAAATTTTTACATTGAGATTAGTTTTGCATTCTTATTCCTACTAGCAGTTTCCCATGAAAATAGCAGTTTTTACAAGAAAGCTTTCATTGCAAAAGATTTCCAGTAAGATCGCCATAATTCTTTATTGAGAAGCATGGATAAGCAGCTTATTGTGGTTCAGTAGGACCTTTTTGCCAGTTTTGCTCTTTTAAGCAGCAAAAAGGAAACTGCAGACTAAACTATACCAACTTTTTAATTCTTGCTTGTGAGACATTTTTCAATCCCTGCAAGGACATTTTGTTCCATATAAAGCAAGTAAAACTGCAAGAGTTAACTTCCACAGTATTGAGAGACTTTAATTGTATTAGCTGCTGACAAGAGGATAATATTTTGAAGTAACATAAAATCAGCTCACTGATTGACGGAGCACACATACAATAAAGTAAATGTAAGAAAAATTCAAACTATAGGAAGTCATAACATTCAAGCAAGCTAAAAAGAATTTTTTTTCTGAATAATCATCAAAAATACAGACAACTAGAAGGCTAAAAAGCAAAACTATAGCAAAGAAAGCATTATGAAATATATTTTAATGAGATTTTTCTTTTTCATCTTTTCATTCCTTTCATTTACAGTAGCAGAGTTATCCTTAAGACTTTCTCCCCCAGGAGAAAAGGAATAGAAGTATTTTAGTTTATGTCAGTTTGTCTCGCTCTGTCCTCATAAGAGGTAATGAGTATGAATGGCCAATAACTTGTAATCTTTGTTTCAGAAACAGGTTTAGTTTCAATATAGTTCTGAAATATGTGCCTTGTGCTCATAAGCATATCAGACCTCCAAAAGTATGAGGCTACCTTGAAATCATATAATGCAGGAATATTTTTGCCTTTCTTATTTGCCGTCTCTTTTTTTCGGCCTCTAAAACACTGAAATCTGGAAAGACAGTTGTAAATGAAAGCAAAATTAAAATGTCATTATGATCACAAATCTGAAGGTCATAAAAAAAGTGTAGCCAGACTAATGAAAACTGTGAGTTGAAAGTTGTGATTCAAAGCAGTCAAAGGAACAACATATTTTGTCATTTTTAATCAAGAAATGCTGCGTCCTTGAACTGGATGCTTAAGAAGGTTTTCTCCAGTCATTATTGTACACTAATCCAAAGGCTATTTACAGTCTGTCTCTGCTCAATAAAATGCAGAAGTTGCATTTTCTATACATAGCACTGAAGTTTACATTCAGGATGATCAGCTCAGCAGGCTGAGAGTGGTGCAGGCTGCAACATCTTAGGAATGGCAATATCCATGTGTTTCCTTAGTTTATCTTGCTTTCTGTATGCACTTCAGCACACAGACCAGGGTTGAATTCATAGAAATGCACTTGTGCAGGTAGTTTCCCAAGCAACATAAGAACAGGGTTTTGTTAGGGGAACGCTTTCACTTACTGAGGATAATATGATCTGTGTATTGCCTATGTCTATTTTTTGGCCTCGTTTAATATAACGGACAATGTTTTACACTGACATAGTAAAATGGAATATGGAGAATAGATTCGTGAACAAGAGCTTAACAGTTTGGTACAGAGAAATGACATTGGACATTACGGTGAGAAGATACTGACTCAGGCCATGAAGGCCGTGTGGCTGGGTGACTACAGAAGCTCACACCAACTCACCACGTTTAATGTAGATTTTCAGCTTCCAGTTTTGAAGTCAGCTAAAATAAGCCTATGGACAAGTGGAGACAAAAAGGAAGAGTATAGCCTTAAACTAGGGACAGTATTTTCAATATTTTTATAATAACAAGCTGAACAGAAGACAGTACAAGCTAGCAGTTGTTTTTTGTGCCAATGCAGATGATTCCCAGACCAAGACAAAGGAGAATCCTTTACCCCTAGTGTCTGAGGGACCCTGACCTTGAGGAAGTCACAAAACTTGGAATTTCAAGGGTCTAGTCTGTTTATATTACTCCTACTTTTACTTGTCCTGGCTTAGGTAAATCATACTTCTACTAGTTCAGTTGCATTTGGAAAGGGCAAGAATGACTAGGAACTGTAGAAAATGCCTATCCCATTCTCATAAATCAATATAAACACTTTGATCAAGAGCAGGGATTGGTAGTTTACATTAGGACACTGGAACCTTGCTGACTTTTTTGGAATTTAAGTAGCTTCAAGAAACTGTTGGTTAAAATAAAGCAATATTATAGATCTTGCTTCCGTGACACTTCATGGTCATGAATGGAGAACTGGGATTAAAATAGTTTCCATACTGAGTCAGCCTTAAAATAAATGGGAACATTTCAACAAATTGATTTGGGGTTGCCAATAATTCTCTGTAGTCCATTCTATTTTTGCAACTGTATGTGTTTGAATAAGACCTTTTCCAGCACAGGTTTTGTTTTTACTTTATCCTCCTTGATCCTTCCACGTACTATATTGATTAGCATGGCTTTTTCAGCCTCTGCTTTGCACTGCTGTTTTTGTGCAACCTGTTACCTTAGCATATACTTTCAACAGTACTTCAAATTAGTTTGTCATCTCCCGCATTTTACCTTGTACCCAAAAAGTTATCATTTACCTAATGATTAGTTTTGGACACAGTGTTCATAGGAATATATTGACTAGAAATAAGTAACTGATATTTCTGTTTCTTAGGAATCGGCATTTCCTTATTTACCAAGTTATTTTAAGGTAGTTTCAGAAGATAGTGATCATTTTCATATGTTCTCTTGGTTCATAGAGCATTAGATTTGGCACAACTGAATGTGAAGGGAAAGCTATTTAACTTCTTAAGTTTCCAAACAGGATTGTACGTGACTTTTTATTTTATGTAAGGATAGTTTACCAGTGCTCAGGGAAATACTTTTTGGGTGTGTGCTCTTGAAAATGGTTGCTATCTTGTTTGTGATTCATCATATAAGATCCTACTTTCTGCTTTCTTAACCAGCTTTGACTTCCTTACTTGGCTGGAAGGTGCTTGACACCTTTACTTCAAGGTATGGATATACTTGATGGGTGCCATTCCCAGGCAGTCAGGGAAGACAATGTCCCTGTGCTAAAGTATCTCTTATTGATTGCAGATATGAGCTCTTCAACAAAAAGTTCAAAGAACTTAACAAGACTTTCACAGTTACAGAGAAAAAGAATTTTACTTATAATTTTAAATGCGTAATGCAAAGAGGAAATAAAGAACAGTTAAATGCAGCTAAGACATGAAGAGTGAGACTCAGTTTCAGATTAACATACCTATATTTATCATGTAGAAAAGGATCTGGGGTCCTGGTGGGCAGCCAGCTGAACATGAGTCAGCAGTGTGCCCAGGTAGCCAAGAAGGCCAATGGCATCTTGGCCTGTATCAAGAATAGCGTGGCCAGCAGGAGTAGGGAAACGATCGTGCCCCCGTACTCAGCGCTGGTGAGGCCGCAGCTTGAGTATTATGTTCAGTTTTGGGCACCACAGTCTAGGAGGGACATTGAGGTGCTGGAGCATGTCCAGAGAAGGGCAACGAAGCTGGTGAGGGATCTGGAGAACATGTCTTATGAGGAGTGGCTCAAGGAATTAGGATTGTTTAGTCTGGAGAAGAGAAGGCTGAGGGGAGGTTTTATTGCTCTCTACAACTACCTGAAAGCAGGTTGTAGTGAGATGGGAGCTGATCTCTTCTCCCAAGTAACTGGCGATAGGACAAGAGGAAATGGGTTCAAGTTGTGCCAGGGGAGGTTTAGGCTAGACATTAGGAAAACCTTTTTCACTGAAAGAGTTATCAACCATTGGAAGAGGCTGCCCAGAGAGGTGGTTGAGTCACCATCCCTAGGTGTGTTTAAAAGTCATATAGGTGTGGTGTTTAGAGCCATGGTTTAGTGGCAGACCTGGTAGAGTAGGGTCAATGGTTGGACTGGATGCTCATAAAAGTCTTTTCCAACCTAAACGATTCTATGATTCTATGATTCATTTTGCCATTTACTTTTCTCCTGGTTGTCTATTCTAGTGTATTTGCTGTCAGGCTCATTCTGCCCTATAATCTGATTTATCTTCAGAGCTGTATTTGCATCTCCATATTTTCCCTGCTCTACTCCTTTCTGGTCCATTCTCAAATCTTGTTCCATTCTCATCACTCCCACCTGATTATTGTCAATCACTGCTCCAACTGATGTTCAGATTCCCCATTTACCTTATTGTATATCAGGTCCTTGGTGTCACAAAGCCCCAGTTTTCACTTCCTTACCCAGACTCTTTTCTACACAGTCATTTGCCTCATCTCCAAGTACTTATATAGCATACCTCTGGTGTTCTCATATGTCTTTTCCAACTGCCATTTTTTCATTGTCTCTCTGCCCTTCAGGTATGGTCTTGTTCCCTCTGTTCCGATTTCTACTTAATAACAGAGTTTATTTTTTGTTATTTATGCAAACCAAATCCGTGCCACTTTGCTCCAAATAATGACAACATTGGAAGACCACAAAAAAAGTCACCACCGTATTGCAGTAAGAATAAATCAACATATTTTCCTAAGTTTCATTCATTGGAACAGTTGTTTCAGCTGAAACTTTCAGACAGAGATAATTTTCAGATGAAAATTGAAGAGAAAATTGCACGTTTGGCAAAGCTATAAGCAAACCAATATTTATTTATTTATTTATTTTAAACTAGGTAAAGCAGACTTACATGGAGAAGTTACAATTTCTTCCACATCTGCTCAGTCATAGATTTCCCAGGGGTTCTTTACCCCAGTTGTCTAGGGCTCCTGACCCCAGCTCCATCATCACAACACTGAGAAGTAATGAGTTCCCAGCAGGACACTGTAAAGTCTCTTTTGTTCCACAGCGCATCGTGACAGATGTGGGAATCTGGAGAAGAAACTGCAGTAATGTGAAAAGGGAGACATTGTAGTAACATTGTGGTTATGCCTGTGCTTGAAGTAGTTACAGAAAAAAAAGGATAGCTCTGGATATAGTAAAATAAAGTAGGAGTGTTAACAATAAATAGCAAACATGAAGATAATATTTATTTTATTCATTGATTAATCTTTCTTATCTTAGAGAAAATTGTTATACTGATGTCACTGTATCATTTCCCATGGAGTCTGTACACAGTGTGATTCTTGGATATATGTCCTTGGTTAAGTTTGTTTTGCAGTACTTGATTTCATTTTATTTCAGAGGTTTTATTTGAATTTTTTTCTTAGTACCTTGTACTACACTAACAGACATTATGAGACATTATTTTTCACAAACACGTCTTTCATTAGAGAAAAGCAGACTGTTCTTTGTTTCTGCAATTTCAGCTAATCCCGTACAGTTTCTGTGGATAAACTGGCAATATAGTAATATTTGTGTATGAATGCTACACAAGTGACAGTGTCTCTCCAGAATGCTCATCTGTTACTCATTTTCTTTTTGCAACTGAACGCTTCACTGCTGGTAGGTGGGCCACTTTCTCTGCATCTCTGGTGGACTGGAATAACCTTCCAGTCCTTTTAGCTTAATTTTCCCTTTACTTTTCAAATACAAATCAGAAATAAAGTTTTCTTCTTTTATATACTTATATCTTTTTTCCCCTAATCCTGACACTGGACACTGTCGTTGTCTTATTACTTCAGGGAAGCTTTATGGATTTTTTGGTTTTCTGTGGTTTAGGGTTGGGTTGGGGTTTATTTTGGTCAGATTTTTTTCTATGAAACACAAAGAGGGAAAAGAAATGGTTACTGTAATAACAGTATTAAAATTTTATATCCAATGAACAGAGATTTTTCTTAACAGATGTGTTACTATATCTGGGATTTTGATTAACTACTCTGTTTTTTTAATTCATCTGCCTCCATATTTCAGAAAAATAATTTGCAAGGTTCTATTGCCTCTTCCCACGGTGTCCATGAACACTCTATCCACTAGAAAATTATTCTCTGCTTGATTTTCAGCTCTGTTTTTGTTTATCCCTTAGAAGCAAGCTTCATACACAACAGAATGGCAGATAGAGCATGTGGCAGACAGCTAATGACTCATAATGACAGACTCATAAACAAGCTAATGCATGCGAGGGAGGGTTTTTTGTCTTCCAGAACACCCTATCAGAGGCATGCCCTTTCCCGTCCTTTTTGCTTTGTTGGGGTTATGTGTACAAAGTAGAGGAAAGATACTTTCACAGTTACTTAGTTTTTGAAACATTTCCTTCAATTTTAAATGAACACGATACCTGGCATATTTGATCAAGAAAACAAAAAAGTCCTTTTGAGGTGTGAAGCCTCCCCTCCATCTGGAGTTTTGGTTGGTGGTGGAATAAACCAGCAGGAGAAATGGATCTCAGCCCTGCACAGACAGATCTGTGACAACCACAGACTCCCTTTGAATCTCTTTTGGAAGGAAGAGCATAACTGCAAGAACGCCTCACAGCTGTTGCACAAATACACATTATAGAACGATCTGCAGCTAACAAGTCCCAGTAATTCATGGACCTATAGATGCACTGAAACAGCAGTGCTCTGCATAGTGGATGGAAGAACTGTTGAATATGTTTGTTTTCCATGCACTGACTATATTATTGTATATCATACAGTATTAAATAGTTTGTGGCTGAGAACTAGACAGGAAGGCTGCCTACTTGCTTTGTTGCGCCTGCTGCAATCTGGAGTCCTCAGCAGGAAGGAAAAACTGCACCTCTCTAGGGTGTGATCACCCTAGTGTGCCCCGAACAGGTAAAGTCATTAGCAAGAGAGATATGTTTTAATCTGTCTCCTCAGCAGAGTTGACTGTTCTGTCTTAAAAAACTTCCTTTATTCTTTTGTGCGTGTATTCTAGTAAAATGTAAGTTTAGATATTGAGAACACAATTTTGTTAGTTTTAGTGTGTTAACTTTAATGAAAAGCTGCAGGTATACCCACCTCAAAGCTGTGGCTTATTCAGGGTCTCTCAAAGAAAGTTGTCTGTGTACCGTGAGCAGGGAAGCTTTTAATCAGTGATACAGGGACTTGTTTTTTCTGATAAAGAAAAGTGTTAGATACTGATAACTGGATCGATGGGCTTTCTTGGCATGTGGTTTCCTTCAGTAGAGCTAATATCAGTAGCTGTCATTCAGAGGAACAGATGGAAGTTTGAGGATGAATTTTGCAAATAAAACCCTCATTAAATTAATCACATTGAGATTTAACATCAAGTAACATACATTCATGAGATTTGAGGTGAAAACATCCATGATCATACAAAAATATAACTTAATAAAGAGACCTAAATGGCACAAATGATTAATATAACTGTGTCCAAATACCTTTTCATGTCTTTGAACAAGAGGTATTATAGAATACACAGCCAGCTTTCCAATTCTTTGTATGTGGAGTATACAAGGGAGAGCCAGATGCTTTATCATGTTCTTTTGCTGAGAGCCAAAGCTTTACAGAATTAAGCATTCAATGTCATGACAATAACCTTTGAGCTACTCTTTTTTTTTTTTTTTTTCCTGAATGGAGCAGTTGATCCTGCCTAAATAATATCAGTTCTGTCTTCCTTCGTTGGTGTTCTGACTGCAAATAAAAGATGCTGAACTTCCTAGCAAAAGCCTTGAAGATGAAAATGTGCTAAGCTAGTGAAAAACCCAATTTGGAGCAATAAGAAAATTGAATCAGGGCTACAGAAAAGGAGAAAGAAAGGATGTTGTTTCTGGCTAAGCACGTAGGGAAGTCAAACTTATTGGAGATGAATGTGAAAGACAGTAGAGGAAGAGGGAAGAGCTGTATGGGGGATAGAGGATTGTAATAGAAAATGGGAGAGGAAACAACAGTGCACAGTGCAGTTCAGCAGAGAAGGAATATGTGGGCAGAAATTAAAAGCTGAAAAAAACAGCGGAAACAGGAGACAAATATCCTAAAACCTACACCCAAAATTATGACCCAGATACAGAGCATGAGAAAAAGAGCAGGCTTAGTAAACAACATCAGCTGAAGAGACAAGAAGAGACCAAAATATTTTGAGGCCACAAGGTGGGAGGGAGCAAGACAGAATGTGATGGTGGTGGGCATATGATGGCCATTTTAGAGACATCAGGAAAGAAGGAGAGGAAGGACAGAGACGTGGGGATGATGTTCTGAGTGGTGATGGAAAGGAGGAGGTAACAAGATGTGTGTGGATGATACACAGGATGGGGAAAGAAGAGAGCATCACAGTTGTGACAGATGTCACCAGAAGGACATCGGACTTGTTTATGGAAGTTGAAATGTGTGTGCATGGTGTGGGGAGAAAGTGGATAGACTTGGGAAAGGAAGAAGGCAAAACTGGAAACAGTCCAACATGAAGGGGAAACAATCAAGTTAGACAGTAGGAAGGAAGGAAGTATAAGGATACATGCAGAAAAGGGTTGTGGTGAGTGGCAGGTGATATGAGATGGAAAACCAAAGGAAGTACGTGAAAAGTGCTGTGAAAATACAGCTGTAGCACTTTACCACACAAGCTTGCATTATCTCAACCTGCCATGGATGGAGAAGGAGATGACAAGTTAAATTGGAGAATAGGAACACGTGCCCTGGTACTCTCTCAGTTACCAACACACAACTCAGGAGACAAACAAATCCCATTTCACCATCACTGCTACCAATATCCTTAATCTCAGAGGACGTTTCATGGTTGACTGGCCTTATTTGCCTTAGAAAAGCCAATGTAGAAGTCAATAAGTACGGTAAGACTTTTTCTGCCAATGATGGACAGATTTTTTCTTAGTGTCAGTTTGCATTTATAAAAGAATAGGAGACATTAAGCCTCTGTCTACTTGTTTTTCTGTAAAGAGAAAAGTGATGTGCTTTAAAAGGACACCTTAGAACACCACACATTTGAACTCCCATCTGTGTTTTGAAGTAGGTATTTGCAACCCTCACTCTTCCACCTTCCCTACCTCTGTTGCTTTCTGCTCCATCATATTAGCATTTTAACAATGTACATTGACATTTAGAAAAATGCAGTTTTCATGCTGCTCTTTAATTTACACAGAGCAGACAGGGACAGGGATTAAACTGCAGTATGCATTCTCACACAGTTTTCTTTCCGATTAAACAGTCCCCACTTGCAGGGAAACAATACAAATCAACGCCCCAATAAACCAGAAAACCATCCTTGGAGTTGGTAGCGCTATTCTCTCCTAGGGCTTATTTGATTAGTGCCGATATCTGGGTATGTCTGGGTGTACCTATATAAAAGCTTATGTATCATAGCCTCTATGGTATTTTTTTAAAGAGAGAATTAGCATAGCTCTGGCCTAATATTGTTTACAAATCAGCACACTATGAGACTAAATATCATATTATCTTGATCACTCTGTAGGATCCAAAGTCAGAAAAATAAGCAATAAATAATGCACTTAAAAGTAAAATAGTATTGCTTTATCCTCATTTTATTTAAAACTCCTTTTGCACAGCAGATCAGGTGAAACACTATGTAAAGTCAGATCCAAACAGCACATGTTCAGCATGCAGAAGGATCATAGCCACCCACATTACCCTACTGAAATTCTGAATAAAAATATTTTGCACCATTAAGCTAAACACACAATATTAAGTAAATATAAAGAGAGAAGAAAAAATTAGACCTGTATAGCTATTCAAATTCTGCCTGCTATTACACTGAAAATCTTAATACTGTCTCTTGGGAAACAGTCCCACAGTTTTCCATTTATAAGCATAAAACCACTTTAGCAAATTCGTTGCTTATTCAGAATTTGAGCCTGCTGAGGCAGCAGGGGCTTGTGCACCTGGGGAGGCAGTTCTGTGGGTTATTAGTCATCTGTTACTACCTGTGACAATAGCACTATGCGAAGTGAGGCAGGAGACTGCCTTTTCTATACTTTTGGTGTATGCATCCATACCTCTAACAAACAGAGATGAGAGGAACGTGCTTTCTCCCACAGAATAATAAGATTTGAAAAACATTCAGAACAAAAACTGCTAAGGAACAGCAAGCTCAGGCTTTGTAATACTGGTTTCCATGTGAACATGCATATGCTGACATTCTCTACCTGGATGCACGTGTGAATGACCCATACATACAGACTGTTTCAGATACAAAAACATCTAGGTTTCTTAGTTAAATCTAAGCATGTATTAGCAAGTCCTAAAGCAAATCAGGTGTTTGTTTGAGCACAGTCACTTTGTAAGTATTATTAATACTATTATCACTAAGTTATACAACCAAAGATGAACACACACTCCTCCCCCCCGAAAGAAACCACTCAAGTCCCTCAGTGGATTCGGATTATCTCCTCAAAAACAACTGAAGTCTTTGAATTCTCAGGAATTGAAGCCTGATACTCATATACCATTTGGGGCAAAACTTTGTCTGGTTCAAAGGTAAAAGAGCTGATCAGAACACATGAAAGTTTTCCATTGGCTCTGGATTGCGTCCAAGGAATTAACTTTGTTGTCCTGGGCTATTAATGTGCAGCTGCTCACAAATGTTAAATTTGGTTAAAAAAGCTATGCCTAAACAAGGATATCACAGAATCACAGAAAGGTAGGCGTTGGAAAGGACGTCTGGAGATCATGTAGTCCAACCCCCCTGCCAAAGCAGGTTTGCCTAGAGCAGGTTGCACAGGAATGCATCCAGGCAGGTTTTGAATATCTCCAGAGAAGGAGACTCCACAGCCTCTCAGGGCAGCCTGTTCCAGTACTCCATCACCCTCAAAGTAAAGAAGTTTTTCCTCATGTTCAGATGGAATTTCCTGTATTCCAGTTTGTTCCCGTTGCCCCTTGTCCTGTCTCTGGGCACCACTGAAAAGAGTCTGGCCCCATCCTCTTGACACCCACCCTGTAGATATTTATAAACATCGATGAGATCCCCTCTCAGCCTTCTCTTCTCCAGGCTAAACAGACCCAGGTTTCTCAGCCTTTCCTCATAAGACAGGTGCTCCAGTCCCTTGGTCATCTTCGTAGCCCTCCATTGGACTCCCTCCAGTAGTTCCTTGTCTTTCTTGAACTTGGGAGCCCAGAACTGGACAGAGTACTCCAGATCCAGCCTCACCAGGGCAGAGTAGAGAGGGAGGATGACCTCCGTCGACCTGCTGGCCACACTCTTCTTGCACCCCAGGATGCCATTGGCCTTCTTGGCCACAAGGACACATTGCTGGCTCACAGTCATCCTGTAGTCCACCAGGACTCCCAGGTCCCTCTCAGCAGAGCTGCTTTCTAGCAGGTCAACCCCTAACCTGGACTGGTTCATGGGGTTATTCTTCCCCAGGTGCAGGACCCTACACTTGCCTTTGTTGAACTTCATTAGATTCCTCTCTGCCCAATACTCTAGCCTGTCCAGGTCTCACTGAATGGCAGGACAGCCTTCTGGTGTTTCAGCCACTCCTCCCAGTTTTGTGTCATCAGCAAACTTGCTGGGGGTACACCCTGTCCCCTCATCCAGGTTGTTGATGAATATGTTGAACAAGACTGGGCCCAGTACTGACCCCTGGGGAACACTGCTAGCTACAGGCCTCCAACTAGACTCCATGCTGCTGATCACTGCCCTCTGAGCTCTGTCATTCAGCCAGGTCTCAATCCAGGTCTCAGTGTCCACTCATCTAACCCACACTTCCTAAGTTTACCTATGAGGATGTTATGGGAGACAGTGTCAAAAGCCTTGCTGAAGCCAAGGTAGGCAACATCCACTGCTCTCCTCTCATCTAACCAGGCAGTCATGCCATCATAAAAGGCTATCTGACTGGCCAAGCATGATTTCCCCTTGGTGATTCCATGCTGACCGTTCCCAATAACCTTCCCTTCCTCCACATGCTTAGAGATGACATCCAGGATGAGCTGTTTCATCAGCTTTCCAGGGGTGGAGGTGAGGCTGACTGGCCTGTAGTTTCCTGTCTCCTCCTCCTTGCCCTTTTTGAAGGCTGGAGTGACTTTGCATTTCCTGCAGTCTTCAGGCACCTCTCTTATTCTCTATGACCTTTCAAAGATGATGGAGAGTGACTTAGCAGTAACATCTGCCAGCTCCCTCAGCACCCTGATGGGTGCATCCCATCAGGACCCATGGATTTATGGGTGTCGAGTTTGGCTAAATGATCTCTAACCCAATCCTCCTCAACCAATGGAAAGTCTTCCTTTTTCCAGGCTCTTTCTCTTACCTCCAGGGTCTGGGATTCCTGAGGGCTGGCCTTAGCAGTAAAGACTGAAGCAAAGAAGGCATTCAGTAACACTGCCTTCCCTGTATCCTCCATCACCAGGGCACCTACCTCATTCAGCAGTAGGCCCACATTTTCCTTAGTCTTCCTTTTGCTACTGATGTACTTGAAGAAGCCCTTCTTGTTGCCCTTGACATCCCTTGCCAGATTTAATTCTAAATGGGCCTTAGCCTTCCTCATTGCATCCCTGCATACTCTCACAACATTCCTATATTCCTCCCAAGTGGCCAGTCCCTTCTTCCACATTCTGTAAACTTCCTTCTTCGAGTTTTTCCAGAAGCCCCTTGCTCATCCATGCAGGTCTCCTGCTTCCTTTGCTTGATTTCTTACTCATAGGGATGCACCAATCTTGAGCTTGGAGGAAGTGGTGCTTGAACATTAACCAACTCTCTTGCATGTCCCTTCCTTCTAGAGCCTTAGCCCATGGGATTCCTTGAAGTAGGTTTTGAAGAGGCCAAAGTTAGCTCTCCTGAATTCCAGGGTTGCAATTTTACTTCTTGCCCTGCTTCTGCCATGCAGGATCCTGAACTCCACCATCTCATGGTCATTGCAGCCAAGACTGCCCCTAACCTTCACACCCCCAACCAGTCCTTTGTTTGTCAGCACAAGGTCCCATGGCACACCTCTCCTCATTGGTTCCTCCACCACCTGTGTCAAAAAGTTATCATCAATGCTCTGCAGAAACCTCCTGGACTGTGCGTGCCTGACTGTGTTGACTTTCCAGCAAATACCAAGGTGGTTGAAGTCCCCCATTAGAACTAAGGCCTGTGATCATGAGGTTATTTCCAGCTGTCTGTATAAGGCCTTATTGACTTCGTCTTCCTGATCCGGTGGTCTGTAGTAAACACCCACAACAGTGTCACCCGTATTAGCCTGCCCCTTCATTCTTATCCATAATCTCTTGACTCGTTCTTCATCCACCCCTACACAGAGCTCGATATAGTCCAGCTGCTCTCTCACAAAAGAGCAACTCCACCACCTCGCCCCACTGGCCTGTCTGTCCTAAAAAGTATGTAGCCATTCATGACAACATTCCAGTCATGTGAGCTATCCCACCATGTCTCTGTAATTGCAATGAGATTGTGGTCCTGCGACCACACACAGATCTCTAGTTCTTCCTGCTTATTCCCTATGCTGCGTGTGTTGGTGTACAGGTATTTCAGAGAGCTAATTGAGCATGCAGGTTTCCCTGGAGGGGTGCAAGGGGATCCACCACAGGCATACACAACATTGAGGTGGTTGGCTTCTGGTTCTCATCTTGGGAGGCAGCTCAGGAACATCTGTCACTGCTCTGGTTGACCTGGCCTATTCCCCAGTTGGATAAGATGGTGTGAGCATTGCCATTTTGGACCCCATTGCCCGAGTCCTTCAGTTTAAAGCCTGACTCACCAAGTTGGTCAGCCTACTGCCAAAGATTCCTTTGCCTCTTCTAAACAGGTGGATTCCATCCCTCCCTAACAGGTTGTAGTCATCAAAGAATGTCCCACTGTCATATAAGCCAAAACCCTCACGACACCACCAGCCACGTAGCCAGAAGTTGATATGCATTATATGCATATGATATTATAGGGCTGCCCCCTTTCCTCCAACTGGTAAAATGGAGGAAAAGATAACTTGGGCACCAATATTTTTCACTTGCACCCCCAGGGCTTTACAGTTTTCCCTAATTCTGCCCAGGTTCTGGCATGCGGTGTCATTCATGCCCACATGAAAGAGTAACAGTGAATAGTCGTCCATGCTCTTGACAAGTTGTGGCACCCTCTTGGCAATGTCTCGGACCTTAGCTCCTGGAAGGCAGTATACCTTTTGTAACTCCCTGTCAGGACAGCAGATGAGCACTTCAGTGCCCTTGAGCAGAGTCACCCACTACTAGCACTCGTCGTTTCCTTTTATGGTATCCACTATGTGCTTCTAGTACAGTTTCCCCTTGCAGATCTTGCTTGTGGGTGTCTACAGCTCTTAAAGCTTCATATCTGTTTCTAGTTGTGATGCTGGAGGGTGGAGGCTGAAGCGGTCCAAGCTGCCTTATTTTCAGTGGTGTCTGCTACAGGAACATGGTTTTGAAACCACCTATCTATCTCCGTCCTATATTGTGGAATTCAGCTGGAAGCCAGGCATGAACCAATTCCTTTGTCTTTTTTTCTCTCTGTATCTGCGTCTGGTCATAGTGTCATAGCTGTTACTCTTTTTTTTTCACATCTTACTGACTCTATGTTTGTAGTAGGGCTCAAGCAAAACAGGTGCAGTTCATGGAAAAAAAATGAGGTTTCAGCATTTGTTTTCATTCTACACTGGAGCAAAAGACTTCTGGACCTTTTTAAATTTTTCATGGGAAGGGGGATCAAGTCTATCTCAGAGTAGCTAATAACATCATAGCTGTGGAATCACTTGTCTTGCTGACTCACAGCATTCTCTGATACTGAACAGAGATCTGAACCTCGATTTTCTTTAAAACACTCATCAAATGGCTATTTTCAGTAGATTTTGTCCTTGACCAGAACTCTCACCTTTGACTTCAGAAGCCTGATGAAAGAATATATCAACAAGACCGAGAGTTTTCCAAGAAATGTTCCTATTTCAATCAATTGTAATTTCCAGTTTCATCTAGTATGAGGGGGAAAAGAAGAGAGTTTTCCCACAAGACACGATGCAGAAATAAAGAAGGTTTTGCTAGGGGTAAAATGTAAGAAGTATTGCATTAGATAGGTTTTTATTTGCATTTTTGAAGTCCAAGATCTGACCAGTAAAACTCAAGATTTTAATAGTGCTCCATATTTCAAGACACTGAGCCTTTGAAAGAATACAAAAAGTTACTTTATATTCTTCATTTGTTCTTCTAATAAAATGTATAGTTGCATAGGAAGATATTTCAGTTTCAACATACTTGCCTGAATTTTTCATGAACTTTTCTACTGATGCAATCTCAACAGCAACTTTCTTGTCTTACTGGTTTACTTTCAGCAGCCTCTTCTCCAATTTAGTTTTGCCTTTCTCTAGTTCAGCCCTATACCTTTTGCCCACGTTTGGTTGTTCTTAAATATACCTCCATTGCATTTAAACTGTTTTCCGAAAAGGATACATTTCAGGTTCTGCATATTTCCTTTTTGTATATGAACTTGTTAGAGAACTCTAATCTTTTCACAGCTTTCATCTCTAACCATGTTTTTCCCTTCTCTTTCTGCTTGTCTATTTTATCATTATCTTTTCACTGTGAAAAGCTGTCACTCTGTATGGTATTCCAGGGGTGTCTTAGCAGTGCTGAAAGCAGATGGCTTCAAACACATCTAATCTCACATTCAGTACTTTTCTTTAGATTATTTTTCTTGTCATCACTATATGCTAAACCCCAAAGGACCAAATCCTTAGCTGGTGCAAAGTGGACATTGAAATTAATGTAGCTTTGCAAATTGCACTAGGTGTAGCACCATCCCTGTGTCATTGCCATTTTGCTGAATAGAGTTAAAAGCCCAATATTCATAACTAATGGAAAATTGTATCTAAGAATATGAGCTCAGTTAATGCAGAATGGTGTCATCGATAATTTTTATCTTCTGAGAGACTGACCCTCACCTAACAGAAAGTGTGCAATGTACAGAATTTAGGGCTTTCGCACAGTTGTTCATTGAAAACTTATTCCTGTGAAGTGTCCTGAGTGAAGAGGACGCATGTTGATGGGGCATGTTGACATGCTGAGTAGTAACCCTGCTGTATGAAGGTAACTGAAGAAGCTGCAAATCTTCACTGCTTTGAGATTCAGGATAGACAAGATTACAACTCAAAAACACATTCTGTTTCATAGGTCGATGACAAAAGAATGAAGTAAAGAATTTTTGCAGCTTTTGTGCTAGAAACAGTCTACAAAGTGACTGAATTTCCAGAAATTTAAAGCTGCTCCAGAATAAACTATATTTTGTGCTAAGCGAATCTTTCACTCTCTACATATTGCAACCTTTCAAAATGCAGAAGCTAAAAGGAACAAAATTTGAGAACATCTATTTTTCTCATTGCAGCTGCATCACTATCACAAGGCAAATTGTGGGTGATACAGACAAGAAATTAATAGCATGTTTGTATAGCATGGACCTTCACACTCCTGCATTCAGTCTGTCTCTGGCTTTCTCTCTTATGCCTGATGAGAAAAATCTCTTCAATACATCAGCTATTAAACTTCATAACCATGCAGAAACTAACAGTGAAAATGTCAACAGCATTTTCTTTGGGTACTCTAAAAACAAAGGGAAAATAGGATGGAAAATACTCCATGCTTTCTTTGAATTGTTGACATAGTGTAACAAAGAGCATTCAAGCTGTGCAGCCAAACGTTTGACACTGAGAAAAATAAAGCAGGTGTGAGCCTAGGTACTGACTGGATTTTGCACCTTATGACTGACAGCTTTCCTGTAATACTAATACTAATCACTCAGCTTGTTGCCTTTTGTATTTGATTAAGTCAGTGGTAATGCTCTGAAAGAAATGTTCAAGTAATACCCTGCAAATGTTCCCATCAAAAGTGTCCAAACTTTTTTGATGGTTAGAAATAAACTGAATGTTAGAAACTCATAAAATCCAAAAGCTGTAATTCAATGTGAGAGTGAGAATGAACTGACTTCACTCAGTGTGGAATTGTTATCAATATTGTTTTCCTTTCTACAGGATTTTTTTTTTCTCTAAGGCTTTTTAACTATCAAAGAACAAGAAGCTGCAAATTGGTTATCCTTAAATGAACATGGTTGGATCTAACTATACCTTTCAAACAAAATCTACAAAAACACCCCCAGGCCACTTGACGCAGTCATAGGCTGCGTCTTTAGAACTCAGTATTCTTGTAAGTCTCCTGAATCCTCATAGAAAATGGAATATGATGGGCAAATTTCAAGCTGTAGGAGCAGACACTACAAAACTTTAGTCTCAGGCTGCTGCAACACTGAGATTTTTAGAACGTCTGGATTTTATTAACAGCAGTGGAGTGTCTGTCCTTCCAACTCCCATGGATTCTTTTGAAATGTGCCTGAGTGATTAGGCATCCTGGAAAAAAGAAATTGGATCAGAGAAAGAAATTTACCCTCCAGAAGAGGGTGCAATGTAGGATCCATGGCATTATGGATCTGTGGCATAAAGCATAAAGGAACCTGAGGAACTGAGATGGTTCAAGGGAGATATAAAAGAACTAATGAGCTTGCATGATATGAATTAGTTTTGAACTCCTGTAATACTTCACACCTAAAGAAATCACAGTGTTCAGAAACATCCATACATCTCCACACATAGGAAACCTGTTAATATATGTTATCTGAGAAATAATTGGATCTGAGCAGTACACAACTAAAATCACATTTATCTTAGAAACAAGTATCTGAAAATCTTTTAATCCTTAAGGTATTCTTGGTCCAATTATCCTTTTCCCAAGGGATAGGCAATGTTTCCTCCTTGATTTTGTAAAGTAAATGAGAGGGGGGGGAGATTATAGCCTAAACAAGCTTGTTGAACTATACCTATTATAAATTTAAGTTGTAGTTTTAAAACTGACTTTCAGATTCATCAAGTCAGTGAAAAGTGAATATTTTAAGAAGCTATGAATCATGCTCTACATTTAGTTATCCATGTTCTGAACCGTGGGCAAAGCCAAGACGCTCCCTCTAGTTTGGATGGGATATCTAACTTTTAGACAAGCTAAAGTTAAGTGACATGACTTAAAACCATAGGTGATTTACTCTTCACCATAAAGGAAGTCTGAAATTGAGCTCTCTCCCACAGGCATAAAAATGTTTCCTAAACATAAAATCATTTTTCTTCCTAACAGTGTAGGTAAGAATACTGAAGAAATTGTTATTTCTGGCACTACCTGAAGTTTGAGAGCTTAACCTGAAGTTAACATCTATCTTACCATAAATGTTGCATAGGATTTTGTGTATTTTTTTTTTAAAGACAGAAAAAAGAAAGACCAAACAAAAAAAGATGGAGCTGTACTCCCCAGGATCTGAAGCTTTTCTAGCTTTTGCAGCTCCTTAAGGGGAAGGATCCTTAGGAGAGATCCATTCTTTGAAGTTCCTAAGAAACTGTGAAGGTAACGCTCCCAAAGCCTTTGTAGAGTAGAGAATTCATGTTATATTTTACACTACAAAGCTGAGAGAGACCACACACTGTATACTCTAGCCTTCCCTGTGACTGCCTCATATATTTTTAGTCTCACATAACCATACCATTCACTATGGATTTGCTACACCTGTGCAAAAAAAAAAAAATAAATTAAAAAACATTATCTTGGGCCAATTATTTTCATGGGGATATACTTGAGATGAGTCACGCACATGCAAGTCCCTTCCTTTTGCAGTGTAGTACATTGACTCCAAGGATTTGTACAAATCTCCAGTGGAGAGAAAACATCACCACAAATTTAACAACTAGAACAAGGACATGTATTCTAGATAATTAAACAGAGCATTCTGTACATTTTTGAGATACGTTATCTTTCTATGCAAACATGAAAAACAAGAAAGCTTTGTTTGTTTTGCTAGCTGTTTTAAATATTTATTTTTCTACGTATCAATTACTTTTTCTCTCCACTTCTACCTAAAAGTATGGAAAAATGTTTTTCATTACCTTTTTGTAAGAAGTTTCTTATATATATTATGTGCCTAAAATCAATCAAACAGATTATTTTTCCAGAATGGTCCATTTTTAAGCTTATATTAAATTAATCTTCAAAAGCAAATAAATCATTTTTGTCAGAGACAAGATCTTTAATGATGAAACTCAGAATGTGCTATAACTGTTAAATTAATATAAAGCAGAAAGAGTTATGCTGTTTCAGCAATAACTGTTGCAATCTTTCGTGCTGTACAGCAATTAGCAATTGACAAATCTTCCCTGAAGAAAGTTAAATGTCTTTATTTCTATCTTAGAGCCAAGGAGATAAGTCCAAAGATGCACAGCAAGTTTTGCACAGTGAGGAAAAGTACTGAAATTTTACTGATACCATGTCCCGGTTTTAATCACTAGACTATCCCTAAAAAGGAAACAATTATAAGCAGTAATATTAATTCTCCCTCTTGACATACTTTGAGGATGGAAAAAGGGGCCAGATCCAGAATGCAAGGGCAATGGAGGCATTATGCAAAGGGCAGTAGGTCACGGGCTCAGGATTCCCCTGGAGAGTGTGGTTCTGTGCAGAGGTAGATGAGTGTCCAACTGGCTTTAAGAAAAACCACTTCTTCTTTGAAAATCATTTTGTTTACTCATTGATTCAAAGAATTTTCTTTACATCTTAGAAGTGATTCCAGAACCGCTGCAGGATACATTGTGAATGAGCAGTGGTGGATATATTTGTCTCAAATGAGTCATCTGTCTTTGCCTCACAATGGCAGAAGGTTGTTCTGTCTTGACTTACTCTGTATTAGGGCTTACTCTTTCCCTTTATTCCTCAGTAAGAAAAGATGCATGACAAAAGTGAATCAGACCTACAAAGTCATGTCATCCTGCGGATGGACAATCAGTTGTAGAGGGGTTTTGTGCTGCTTCTGCCCTGGTGGCTGTATCTATATGGTTTTCATTTAATATACTATGAAAAAACCTGCTAGAATTCACTGGATCTTTCTCATTTCTCTCTTCTCAGAGAAAACCTGAATGTCTAAAAAGACCCCATGATCTTTTAGTTCCAGTTAAAACCAAACCACTGTCTTACACTGACAGCATTCATTAGGAGAAAACCATTGAATCTGCTGTGCTGCGAATGACTTTTCACTGTCTCCTTCTTAAGGATCCTGGCTGTGATCTTTTCTTTCCTCATTAAAACGATACCATCTCCTTTCCTAAGTGTGACCTGTTTCAATCTTGCAAATGTTGCTAGTATTGATCTATTTCTGTCTTAGAGATAATAAGGCTTTTGCATGCAATCTTGTGAGATTCTGAAAGCATCCTGAAAAGTTTGATCTTCAGCTGGATTTGAATGACTTCTGCCTGTACCGCTGTTTCTCCCAAGTGTTTTTGTCAATTGCTGCTTTCAGACATTTTCACTGCTTTTAAGAAATGCCTTTAGTTTATTGGTACTTTATTCCTAATTATATGACCAAGCTGTATACCTTTGCTTTTAAAGCACATATATTGGCATCCTGTCAGGCAACACATTGATATTTATACTTGAATTGCATAGTTGAATGTATGACTTGGCCTTGGCTCCAGTTATCTAGAAGAAATATTGATTCCTTTTGAACCGCATTTTACTCTGCAGTCTTCAGATACAAGCTTGTTAACTGCCCCATGTCTTAGATCAACAGCTTTGACAGAGTTTGCCTTAGGGTAAAAGGAGGGTGTTACAATCTCCATGTCTTAAAACATTGTGCCTTTGCAGGTTACAGAAGCCTTGATGGTAGTACTACTAGCTGTTTCTAAATTGTTGTAAAGATAGCTTGATTCACTGACTTATACTGAATTGTACTAAGGAAAAAACAAAGCAAATCTCTGCATTGCCTTGGATAATTGGAGTATGTTTTCTCTTATTGATACTGCATTACTAATTGAGGATCATACCTATAATCAAACAATACCAGATCGAGTACTGCAGTCTGTTCTGCCTAAGTCAAAGTTATTTCAGGTTTTGCACTAGAGAGTCATTCTTTTTCAGCTCTGATGGTTCCCCCAGTAGGTTCTGTAAGGGTCTGCAGGACCTGTAAAGGATGTAGAAGGTGAGAGTGTCTGCTTTGCTAAGATTGTCTGATGGAGGACTTTCCCAATGCAAACGTGGATAATAATTAAAGGGGAGAACCAACAAACAAAACACACAGACACAGAGACCTGACAGACAAAAATAACCAAGACAAGGACAAGATCAAAACCTCATCAGTCACACCAATTGATAAGCTATCAAGAAACTGCAGGTAAACTAAGGATTTGCGATCGATAAGGTTGCAAAATTGAGGGTCCAGGATATTGGAAGCTGGAGGGTGGTGTTCAGTGAGACTAGGCAAACTGATGAAGGAATATGATGAGGGAAAATAACTGGGGAGGAAGAAAGGAGGAATAGACAGAAAGGGGTTTTTAAAAGGGCCCATTGCATGTGAAATGGGTCCAGTCAGTATGCTTGTCTGACTGAGCCCTGTGTCTGATCACCACAGCCTGTCCTATTCTACTAAATCTTTTAAGTCTCTGTGTAATCTCACGCGGTATTCTATGTGTGTGAGTGCTGCAAGGACTCGTGCCAGGTACTGGGGGGACAAATGTGAATGAACTGCGTGCCAGCAACTGGAGTCAGACCAGGGGTGTGAGCATCCCTGGCCTGTGGTGTCAGCTACTGGAGAGTGGGGTCTCGGTGTCAGCTACCAGAGTGTGTGAGAGTCTTGGCCCCAGACACTGAGGCAGGACTGGTGTGCATCCTGAAAACCACGGTGGGTGAGTGAGGCAAATGAAAGGCTTGGCGCCGGTGACTGGAGCAGGACCATGTGTCACACAGCCCATGTGCCTGGTGCCAGCTGTGAGGGAGGAAGTGTCTGTATCTTCCCCAAACTGTGTGTGCGTGGCCATGTGTGTGTGTCACTCACCAATACACTTCAGGCTGGACTAGCTGGTGAGTATGTGACCCATGGTACAGCTAAGAGGGACTGGGATCCATGCAGGGGTGTCAGACCGACTGAGGGGACTTGCCAGTACTCAGGGGACCACAAATGTCCCCGTGAACCTAGAGAATGTCATGTGTGTTCCTTCACTAGTGAACTTCAGTCCTGATCAGCTGAAAAGGAAGAGGGAACTTGGCTGTCTGTGTTTATGTTTCATGTGAGTCCTGTATGTAGGTGCTGTTGAAGGCAGCTCTGTGTCTGTGTGTGTGTGTGTGTGTGTGTGTGTGTGTGTGCCTGGGATACGTGCTCAGCCTCACTACTGGTTCAACCTGCAGATGGGAAAGCAGCAGGCACAGCCCTCAGCCTCAGCAGAGACTTTGGGTCCCTGGGTGTCCCAGGCTGGGCTCCAGTGTCTGGCCAGGAGTAGCACTGGTCCCCAGAGCTACTGGAAGTGGCAGCCCATTCCTTAATGGGAACTGTACAGGAACAAGATCTCATCCTTGTGTATTTGTTTAGTAAGGAAAAAAACTCTCCAACCATTGCTAATGCCACTGTTAACGATGAACTGCAGAATTTTCTGAATTTATGGACTTTTTTTTTGTTTTGCATGTTTGAGTTCTCTATTTTAGTGTCATTTTAATCTTATATAAATAATAGAACCTGAAAGCTCAGATGACATACAAGGTACTGTATATGTACATGCAAATTTACATTATTCTGAACAGGTCCATGAAAATATATTATACTGTCATAAACTACAAGATATTAGCAAAAGATTGGTTATTTGCCATGTTTCCACTCCTGTGATTTTTGGCAGATCCACCTTCTAACTGAATGGGATTGTTGAATGTCAAGGTTGTTGAACCAGTAGCACTATACAATTGGCAGACTCTCAGCTGTGCTTTAAAAATATACATATGTTACATACTCACATTCAAGGATGTATAGAGGTCTTGATTTTTGAAGGGTTTCTCTTGAATCATCATCATATTTTAATGCTTTCTTGGATATGGGAATTTATTTTTTAATACATTGATCCTAGTAAAGCATAGTAAGTCCTTTGTAGTTGCCAGATGATTGTCATTCCAGAGAAGGAGGAAAAAGAATAATAGGCAAATTTTCTCAAAAAATGCCACTTAAGAAGATACTGTCTTTGTGTGAAAATAGAGCTGTGCAAGAGAGGATAAGCGTGAAGGTGAGGGAGAATTGGAAATCCTTGGCAGTTATTTCTCTGCCGTCCATTACCTGTTTCTACTCTGTCTTGTTTACTCTTTGCAACAACTAAATACACTTATTATCTTCTAGTTTCTTTTCCTCAACTAGGATTTTCTACATGTACGTTTAATTAAAAGGTTATTAAAATGAAGTGAACATATGAAGATCAGATTCTGACCATGTATACCCAGTGATATGTGTACTGTAAAGCGCATTTCCAGCACAGAAGCAATGAATAAAGGTGAACCATTTCATTGACCAACATGAGAACACCAAACCAATATTTTAGTTATATTTATTATACCGTTCTGTCTTAGAAAAAACCAGATGGTTGCTACTAGAGGACAGGATAAACAATTTACACTGAAGCATCCATATTAACAGTAATGTTCATTTAAGCAAAATGGATTTTACTTGTGAATTAAAAATTGACATTTTAAAGCTTAATCTTTATGACTTTTTAAAGGTTAAATACTAAGGCGGGAGATTGGGACAGTCCAGTTTGTGCAAAATAACCACTGAAGTTTCTATGCATTGTTAATAGAGACAAACAATACATGTTATAAATACAGTCCTAACCATGGAGAATTTGGAGGGAATTGTCTGGGTACTTGGGAAAAGCCAGGATTTCCTCTGTCTACACCTGAACTGCAAGACTCATGGGAAAAGGTTGGCATCAGAAGAAAAATATGTGGGAAATTTAAGTTCTGGCAGACCCAGAAATCTCTAGCTAGCAAAGTTAGGCACCTGCAGGGGCAGGCAATCCTGGATAGTCAGCATATTGTTTGATGGGGATGGCAAAATTCCAGGTTAAGTGACATTTAGATTTCCTGGATCCTGTCTTAGATCCTATCACCTTTTTCTGCCTTTTTATTTTGTAGTTGAATTTCACAGAAGTCCTGTTCTGCATTCAAACATTTAGATGCAACAACTACAGAATTTTGAACATAGTTAAATAAAAATATGCACTTGTTAAACGTCTCCAAGTGCCACATGTCATGTCAGTGTGATAATAGTCTGATATAATATTGAAAATTGGGAATATATGTTAGAATTTGAAGCAGATAAAGAGTGAGAACATGATAGCAAGGCAGCAAATATATTCTGAATGCAGCTGGGAAGATTAAGCTGAAGGACCAGGGGAATGAACAGGAGTGGATAAAATAGTATGCTTCTAGACGTGAGAAAAATAGTTGTGGTGATCTGGTATGTGGGAGTACAAGAGAAGTTATTTCTGCAGTACCTTGGGGATTATGGACAAAGGGACCACTAGCTGAGAAACATCCTAGCATTATGTTATGATAAAATATGATATTTAAGAGAAGTAAACTAAGTAATTAGGCTCATATGGTTAAGGTTAGAATAGAGCTTCCAGTTTTCCTTTTGTCAAGAAAATCTCAAGAAAATGACTGCTGCTTCACTTCACACAGTTCTGTATACCTCTACCTTTAATTCTTTTCTCAGTCTGCCAAAATTGCTGTTGTTACAAGGAAACCTTCCAAAACAGTTTACATATACTTTATTTCAAAGCCTGTCTTTGTATTATGGGCTGACTTTTATTTGGAAAATAAAATTACTGAGCTTAAAGGACTGCAGAATGGCAGAATACCTCTACAAAATCGAAGTGTAGATTCACCAGGTCAGCCAAGTATGACGGAGCCTTCCTCATTTCTGCATTCTGCATAACACACTTTATGCTGGGACACATGGCAAGACAGCAGTCATGTATTAAAAGAACTGAGTGTATACTGTGCAAATTATATTTATTTTCACAATAAGATTTTCATCAGTGAAAGTTATGTTTGGTGAAAGGTTTTGTCATAAGGACTGGATTTCAACCATCAGTCTGTGCAAGGACTTCGGTTGCTTATTAGCTCTGTATGCAGGAGAAACCTTGTAGAGAGAACTAACTTAAAAATAGCTATGTCTGTTACTACTAACTATTATTGGGTCTGTAGTGACAAAGTTTGTTCTTGCTTCCTTTAAACCTTGATGGTGATAGAATGGAAATTAGAAGACTGGCATCATGATTCTGAAAACCAGAATATTAAAAAAATTCACCGTTTTGCATGCCCAAGAAGTCATGGGATTTTCCTCCAATGCATTGCACAGGCGAGTTTGTGAACTGGTGACCAGGTATTAGCATAGAAGAGAGACTTTGCCACGACAACCATTAGAGAGAAGCCAAAGCAGTGAAGGCAATGCCTTTCATAGGGATAAATGCATGAATTGATGACATTAGGATCACAAATTATATGCAGTTGAGATACATGCTTAGTATTTTTGCCTGATTCTTGGAGTTTAGGTTATTCATTCTGCTGCCTAAAGGAAGAACATGCACATTGAGATTAACAAAAAGATGTCAGATCCTAGTATTCTTATTATTCATATTTATTGCTAAAAAATAATAATAAAGGAACGTGAAATATGCCTTATTGTATAGGTAACTTGAAAGATGCCTGTAAAAATGGGGAGGGGTGGCAGTTCTCTTCTGAATAGTTAATTTCTTATTTGTAAATGAGAAATGAAGCATTGTTTGCTGCCCAAAGGGAAGTTCGTAATACTACAGATATTAGAAATACCAGATCATGCACTTCTTGAAGTATTTGTGAAAAAGCAACTAAGCTAACTTTTTCTACCACAAAAACTTGATGAAAGTGTGCTATGAGAAGTTGAGACCTAAATTTCAAATTAAAAATTTTGTTTATATTTTTTTATATCTCTCTATTATTTTGTAGCATAATCCTGTGTCTTCATCTTTGTAATTCCAACAAACCTAATTTAAAAGGATCTTGTTTAAAAAAGGAATTCAAGGTACTGATTTGATTTCAAATATATGTTTTCATAAAACACAAAGAGAGCAGAGGTGAGACATTAGTTCTAAGGGCAAATTCTATTAAAGCAAAAGTAATAATGACTTTAGTGATGTACAATCAACTACAGTTGACTAAACATATTATTTTGTTTTTATTTTTTAGCTATTTCTAGATTTAAAATAAACTTTTCAGTCTGTAACTGGAAATAACAGAAGCATCGGTGACAAACTACATACAGAATGAGTTGTTATTCTGCAGAAGGAAGCGTTGTCAACACTGTCTATGAAAGCAACGTAGGTTAAGTCATTCTCTGCCCTCTTTTCTTCCACAGGGAGGTACCTAACACTTTTAGGAAAGTGTTTCTGACTCACTTTGTTTACATTGCAGATAAAGCAGGAAAATATTAAGAAAGAAGTTGAGGAATTTACTTTATTTGCAAAAAGTAATAAAAAGGGAGTATGAGGGAAAAAGACATGATCTTGTGAAGACGGAAGAGATACAGTGTCCTCCACGGTACACCAATGATTGGTTACTATAGGTGCAGGCTAAGTAAAATGACCTTTGATGGAATGGGAGAACAATGGTGTCTGCCAGAATGAACCATCTTGCTAAGATGATTGGAGCTGATAACTGCAGGTGAATTTCTGGTCTCAGTCAAAAACCTACTGCCTCAGTTTAGCCAGAATTTCAGCCAGTGTATTCTGCTCAAGTATTTGCAAATTCTCATCTCAAACTGTCTCTCAGGCAAAGATACAATCTCAAACCTCTAGGCGGAGTGATTATTTTGGGATGAGGGACAGCTCTATCTTGAGGATATGAAAATGGGGAAAGATATAACTGTAATTGCATAATTAACAGTACAGTTACAGACTTTCTGTCACTGCAGACTTTAGGCTAGGCAGGACCAAAAGATTTCAATCCCCTTTATGTTTCTTCTCAGCCCAGTTTTTCTTTTCATGTACACAGGTCTTGTAGGTGTATTGCAACCTCATATAATAAGGCATATTAGAGTTTTGTATAAGTTAACTATAAAGAAAATTGCTAGATATTATTAACCTGCCAACACTCTCTCTGAGATTTAGAAGTATCTTTTTGCCACTGTGTTACCAACTACTCAAAAGAGTAGATAAAATTGCTCAAATATTAAATTTAATTGACACGAAAAATTATCAGCTAGAGGAAATATCATAAATACATAGAATTAGAATTGATTCTTTATTACTTAACCATGCACAGTCATTTATTTGAGGCATAAAAATGTTTGTAGGACATGTAATGACAATAGCATTTTGAAGTAAGGCATTTTCAAGAGGAAAGAAAATAAAAGGTGTCATCAAAAACAGAGAAAGGAAACAGGGACACATTGTATAAAACATGAAAAGAAAGTTTTGAGAAACTGACAATAAGAATAAATCAAGAAATATGACAAAGAGAAGAGAAAAGGTGTAGGACCGCTCTGTATTTCACATTTACTGATTGGTTATATGTCAATAAAAGATAGGGCCTATGTTTCACATTTGGATTCCGGTGATAGTATTTCCCCCCAACCTACGGTTGATCTATAGCATCATATGGTTCATCTGATGTTGTTAAATTACATAAAAAAATATTTTTTGATAGTCGTCTTAATGTTTTCCCATAGTCTCAGCTCCTTGATCATTCTTTTCAGAGTTTGTTTAATTTAATTCAAGACAAACATGAAAAGAATGATAGTGTTACGGCCTTTAACTGTGCATCTTTCATCCCAAATGACACTGAAGTTGAAGGGTTGAAATTACAGTGCAGTTCAACCTTTTCTAGTTGAATATGGGAATTTTCTCAATGGCTTTGGTAAAGAGGAATACTGCATTTTCCTTGCAACCACGTATCCTCACCATTTGCTCACATTTCAGTTAATAGGTAATTTGGACCTGTGCCAGCCAGGGTGCAATGACATGTGGGAAGCCTTCCTGGAAATCATCTCTCAATAAAGACTCCTATCTTCTGTGAGCAGAAGTCTTCATTGTGCCCAGACATGATGGTTACTGCAGCCGATGTCCAGGCCAGCTGAATCACTAGGAGCTTATTGACACCTTACTCAGTCATAAGGGCTTTGATTTTGAAGTTGCGATGGAGGATTGGTTTGTGCTTCTGATACCACAAAATAGTTCCCAAGAAGAGAGGAAAAGTATAACTCCTGAAACTCATTAGCTACTGTGTAATAACACAGGCCATGCCGTGAAGAAACTGCCCAAGTAAATCCTAACTCCTCCCTCTTTTTGTTCACCGAGATATTTATAGCTGACCTGCAAAACAATTAAATGTGAGCTGACAATATCTGCTGATGAGAGTAAGATATTCAGTGTAGTATAAATGAGGGGTCACTGTAAAGAGTAGTGGAAAGGTTGCACAAGCAATAAAATGACAGCTACAATTCAATATAAATAAATGTGATATATGTGAAAAAATATGAACTTTACTCATATTATGTACACAATGACAGGCAAGTCAAATACTAGGAATGATAAGAAAAGGAAAAGGAAACAAGACAAAACTATCACTATGTCGCTGTATAAATTCATTGAGGGATTGCACCTTGAAGGCTCTGCCTAAAACAAAAAGGGCGTAGGAGAACTAGAAAAGGTACAGAGAAGAGCAGGAAGAACAACTGTAATTAGGGATGAACAGTCTTCAGTCTGCAGGAGAGAAAATGGAGAGCACCATTGGTAGCAGTATTTAGAAACAGAACGGGTTTGAGGCAATCAGCTTCAGTTTGCTGTCTCATGCAGTACAGGATGAGGAGCTCCAGTGAAACTAGCAGGTCACAGACAAAACACAAACTTTCTATGTAGCCATGTTGAAATTTCTTTGCACAGGATGCTGCAGAGGTCAAATGATTACATGAGTTCAAAAAGAACTGGGTAAATTCATGTAAGAAAAATCCTACCAACAGTTGTTAAATGCCATCAAACCCTCTGTGGCCCAAAGAGCTGCTGAACATTAAATCATGGGAAGTGAAGTGAGTGTTTTGGGGATGTATGACTATAGTATTGCATTGTTCATATTTGTTCTTCTAAGTATTTGTTACTAGAAAATATTGGAATAGGTTGACCTTTGATTTGACCCACTATGGTCCTTATTATATTCCTATGTTCAAGCTATTACTTTTATCAATTGGAGATCAAGATATTTCCACAATCATAAAGAAATAAAAAGAAGTTGGTCAGCGAGGACAACTCAGGCTGTGTTGTGGTGACAAACTGAAATCACATCAGAAGAAACTAAAGCACTTTGTCCTATTTGAGTTTCCAAATATATCCAGTTCTTAAGTGTGAGTCTCATATTCTGGATAGCTGACGTCTAATTCAGTTGGAAAAGTTTTTTACAAATACTCATACTGAATTTCTACAGTGATTAAAACTTGCATAGACTGACATATTAAAAAAACCCAGAATCTACCTGTCAGTATGCCTTTGAAATCCTTTATCTCATGGATAGTTTAATGGTTCGCAATATAAGAAGAACTGAATACATCATGATATAATGAACAAAACATTAAGAAAGCAAAGCACAAATACTTCCTCTGACCAATACAGCTGTTGGGTAATATCCATTTTATGGTGCTGCACTGTAGTTCATCACATTCTTCACAAACAAAACTTTTAGTTCCTGCCTAGTAAAAAATTGCTAGAACATATTAATTGACTAACACTCGACGTCTTAAACTACAGTTTAGGATTTTTCCCTCCAAAACTGCATAAACTATTGCAATAGTAATGTACACCTTTCAGATTTACAAATGATCATCAAATACAAACCCATAAATCTCCTCCAAAATGTTAATAAAGATGCTGTAAACACCTACAAATCCTGTCAAAACTCATTTAAACTTTCATAAATATTTTGGGCTCCCTTGAAATGTATGACCTTGAATTAGTTGTAGCAGTAAATAAAAAACTACTGAACCAACTTCCACCTTAAAATATCTTCAGAAGATACTTTCAGATTGTATTTTTTCATTAGGCTCATAAATATGCAGTGCATATGTGGCTAATTATTATATATTTTTTACCTCAGTCTTCACAGGCAAGTGCTCTAGCCACACCACCCAAGTTGCAGAAGGCAAAGGCAGGGACTGTGAGAGTGAAGAACCACCCACTGTAGGAGAAGATCAGGTTCAAGACCATCTAAGGTACCTGAAGGTTAAACAAATCCATGGGGCCTGATGAGATGCATTCGCAGGTCCTGAGGGACTGGCGGATGAAGTTGCTAAGCCACTGTCCATCATATTTGAAAAGTCGTGACAATCCAGTGAAGTTCCCACTGACTGGAAAAAGGGAAATATAACCCCCATTTTAAAAAGGAAAAAATAAGATCTAGGGAGCTACAGGCCAGTCAGTCTCACCTCTGTGCCTGGCAAGATCATGGAGCGTATCCTCCTGGAAACTCTGCTAAGGCACATAGAAAATAATGAGGTGATCGGTGACAACTAACATGGCTTCATTACAGGTAAATTGTGTCTAACAAATTTGGTGACCTTCTACAATGGGGTTACAGCATTGGTGGATAGGGGAAGAGCACCTGACATCATCTACCTGGCATTTGACACTCTGCTGGATGACATCATTGTCTCTGAATTGCAGAGATGTGAATTTGACAGATGGACCACTCAGTGGATAAGGAATTGGCTGTATGGTCGCACTCAAATGGCTCAATGTCCAAGTAACGAGCAGTGATGAGTGGCATTCCTCAGGGGCAGGTACTGGGACCAGTGTTGTTTATCATCTTTGTCAGTGACATGCACAGTGGGATTGAGTGCACCCTCAGCAAGTCTGTCAACACCAAGCGTTGTGGTGCGGTTGACATGCTGGAGGGAAGGGATGCCATCCAGAGGGACCTGGATGGGCTTGAGAGGTGGGCCCATGCCAACCTCATGAAGTTCAACAAGACCAAGTCCCAGGTCCTGCACATGGGTTGGGACAATCCCCAGCACAAATACAGGCTAGGCAGAGAATGGATTGAGAGCAGCCCTGAGGAGAAGGACTCGCAGGTGTTGGTGGATGAGAAGCTCAACATGAGCCAGCAATGTGCGCTCATAGCCCAGAAAGCCAACCACATCCTGGGCAGCATCAAAAGAAACATGGCCAGCAGGTCAAGGGAGGTGATTCTGCCCCTCTACTCCGCTCTTGTGAGACCCCACCTGCAGTACTGCGTCCAGCTCTGGAGCCCCCAGCATAAAAAGGACACGGACCTGTTGGAGCAGGTCCAGAGGAGGACCACAAAGTTGATAAGAGGGTTGGAGCACATCTGTCATGAGGACAGGCTGAGAGAGTTGGGGTTGTTCAGCCTGGAGAAGAGAAAGCTCCAGGGACACCTTATAGTGGCCTTCCAGTAACTAAAGGGGGCCTACAGGAAAGATGGGGAGGGACTCTTAATCACGGAGTGTAGTGACAGGATGAGTGGTAATGGCTTTAAACTGGAAGAGGGTAGATTTAGATTAGATCTCAGGAAGAAATTCTTTACTGTGAGGGTGGTGAGATACTGGAACAAGTTGCCGAGGGAAGTTGTGGATGCCCCATCCCTGGAAGTGTTGAAGGCCAGGTTGGATGGGGCTTTGAGCAACCAGGTCTAGTGGGAGGTGTCCCTGGCCATGGCAGGGGGATTGGCACTAGATGATCTTTAACTTCCCTTGCAACCCAAACTGTTCTATGATTCTATAATTATGAATTAAAAATTAATATTTCTACATCAACAATACTGAAACCATGTATAAGAGAAAATGAGAAGAAAAATTTCTTCAACTAAGGAAATGTAAGCAGTTTCAATTATTAATTCAGTCCAGATTTTGGCCAGGGTATTGTATGAGTAGCAACTTCACAAATCTGTTATGACTTCTCATAACACCTGGCTACCTAAAAAAACTGGTATTATTTAGAGTTTACTTAGATTCTAGACTAAACATATTCAGTTTATTGAATATTAGCCATCATTGCCCAAGGGTTTCTACTCAATGGTCAATCTTCTGTAAAATTGACTTTGCAAAGATTAAAATGTTCAATTTTATTTGAGTATTACTTGCTTTGAAGTCAAATGAATGATTTTCTTGTTTCTTTTAAAAGATGGAATAAATGTGGATATTCATCCTAAACAACTATTTCCTTCGGATTTAAAAAAATGAACAACAAAAACCTTACTGAAAACATGCAAAAATTTTATTTCTTTTAACCACATTTCAGATAAAACTGGGGAAGTTGGAAAGTGAAAGAATATGTCTGGTACATCTTTAAATCCTTACGTTATTTCACAGGGAGATACATGTTTTTTATAAATTTTTGTTGGGTTTGTATGATGAGGTGCTGGCAGTGGAGGCTGTGGGGCGGCCCCTGTGAGGAGAGGCCGGGGCTGCCTCGTGCCGGACACAGCTGGTTCCAGCCAGCTCCAACTGACCCACCCCTGGGCATGGCTGAGCCCCTCAGCCACAATGGTAGCACCTCTGGGAAAACAGAATTAGGTAAGGGAAAAAATATCTGACAGAGAGGGGGAGGGGACAGAAAGGAGTGGGAAACAACCCTGCAGACACCCAGGTCAGTGAAGAAGGGAGGAAGTGCTCCAAGTGCCAGAGCAGAGATTCTCCTGCAGACCATGGTGAAGATCACAGTGAAGCCGGTTGTCCCTCTGCAGCCCATGGAGCACCATGCAGGAGCAGGCTCCTGGCAGGAGCTGAGGCCTGTGGGGGATCCATGGTGGAGCAGTCTGTTCCTGAAGGACTGCACCCTGTGGGAGGGACCCTGTGTTGGAACAGGGGAACAGCATGAGGAGGAAGGAGTGGCAGAGACAAAGGGACTGACCACAACCCTGATTCTCCATCCTCATGCACTGCTTGGGGTGGGAGAAGGCGGAGGACTCAGAAACGAAGGAGTGAAATTGAGCCTGGGAAGAAGGGAGTGTTGAGGTAAAGGTCTTTGGTTTTTTTGTTTGTTTGTTTTCTTCTAGTTTTACGTTGCTCATTATCCTACTCTATTTTTAATTGGCAATAAATTAATTTTCCCCATTAAGTCTGTTTTACCCATGACACTAATCGGTAAGTAATGTCCCTGTCTTCATCTTGACCCATGTCCTTGTCCCTGTCTTCATCTGGACCCATGTGCTTTTCCATTTTATTTTCTCCCCCATCCTGTCGAGGAGGGGGAGTGAAAGAGTGGCTGAATAAGGGTCTGACAGCCAGCCAAGGCCAACCCACTGCAAAAGTGTAACCATAAATTGGAAACTTTAGCCTTTATTTGACAGGAAGGTATGATTTTCAGCAGGTATCTTTACTTCCAGAGGAAGTTTATACAGGTGTTGGAGCAAATATAGTGTGATTTTCATTTCACTTTTCATAGGCTTATATTGAGTTTTCGCAAGAAGCCTCTAGTAAAATACTTGGAGCACTGAGAACCTGTAAAAGTGAAATATCACTCTGGAAATAAGTGTGACAGTGGCAAGCTTTCCTGTATTCCCATTGTGTAAGGTGCCCAAGTGAGTTTTTAATTTAATTCTTGCTATCCTGTGAAGATAGCTAAGCAGCGTATGAATGTGTGGGTGTGTACTGTATCATAACAGGCCTGATTCATTTAAAACACTCAAGGGAGAGTTATGAGCTTTTGCTCTTCACCTTTTCAAAGGAATTTAGTTAAAATGAGATGTTACATGGATGCTGAGACAGGAGCTGGACTTGTCAAGTACACAATTCTGCACATTCAACAACTAAATGTAGGCAAAGAGAACTATTCTATTACTGATTACACATACATGTATAATTTTTACCTTAGTAGTAAAATAATAAAATAGTTGTTTGAAGTAGCTTGAATGCCATTAATAATGCTGCAACTAGCAGCACAACAGAAAATGAAGTATTAAAATTAAACTTTTTTTTTGCATTACTAATATTTTCCACATGCAAATATTGGTATAAAAAGCAGACGAGGCAATATATGCATTATAGTTAATCAAACATGGATTGCAAATAAATTTAGATACTATTAGGAAACTCTAAGATAGAGTCTTTATTCATTGTATTAGCCAGTATACAATAGGTGTGAAGAATGTAGTGATTACAAAGCATGTATTTTTATTGCTACGAAATAACATAGCTGTTTTAAGCACCGTGAGATATTATAATATGTCCCATTGTACCTTATGCATTATTTTTTCTATAGTAGTTATCTTGATTAAATAAGCAACTGGAAATACAAAGGAAATGTTTCCAACACTATCTTAAAATGTTCCTTACTGACAGCTATACAGGATGACCTATGCTTTAACACCCTTCCATTCAGCAGTCATGAAGTGGCTGAGTGCAAAGTAGCAATGCTTTAAATAGTAGCAAAATCTATAAGTGTAAAGATGAGTTGAAAATTAGGCTGAGGAAAATACTGCGCTGGGAGGTTAGAACAGAATGATAGATTTTCCAGTACTAGTGTTTTAAAATCTGATATTTTATTGAATAGTGCTACTTGCCCTAGTAAAAATGGTGCTTATTTTCAATGTGAGTAATTCTAAGTCATTGGGCAGGCCCTCTGTATATGAACAAAATTTACATAGCATTGTCAAACTTGTCAAATGAAATAGTTTTTTTTCCTAGAGCTATGAAAATATGTGTGTTGACAAAACTCACGTTTCAGAATTAGAATCATACCAACCTCTGTTCATAATCTTAAGGAAGGAATTTAAGCTTGAACAGGAATGGAACCATTATCTATCCAAAATGTGATATATTCATCTGAGGATGCTTTGGCTCTGTTGGTGTGTCTGTATATTAAAGGCAAGGTGTGGGTGTGGCACCTGGAAGTGCATACTCCAAGTTGCTTTAGCTAGCAACTACAGCAGCTGAGGACATGGTTTCAAAGAATCCAGCAGACTAAAGCAACACGGTACTGTGAAATACTGTCTCTGATTATTAGCACAAAGTGAAGCTGTGATGCTGCACCTTCACTGCATTTACTATTTGTAACACTATGTTAAAGATGTGCCAAACTACAGGAGACACCAAACATGTACAAAAAATATTTGCAAAAAAGAAATCAAATTTTTGAAATGTTTCTGTTATTTACAGGGTGACCAAGAATTGTAGAGCATTGCATTTTTATTCTGAAATGTCAAGTTAAATTAGCAATATATACCTTAAGCAATTAAATTCATAGAATCATAGAATCACAGAATGGTTTAGGTTGGAAGGCACCTTAAAGATCACCTTGTTCCAACCCCCTTGCCATGGCCAAGGACACCTCCCACTAGACCTGGTTGCTCAAAGCCCCATCCAACCTGGCCTTCAACACTTCCAGGGATGGGGCATCCACAACTTCCTTCGACAACTTGTTCCAGTGCCTTACCACCCTCATAGTGAAAAATTTCTTCCTGAGATCTAATCTAAATCTACCCTCTTCCAGTTTAAAGCCATTACCACTCATCCTATCACTACACTCCGTGATTAAGAGTCCCTCCCCATCTTTCCTGTAGGCCCCCTTTAGTTACTGGAAGGCCACTATAAGGTGTCCCTGGAGCTTTCTCTTCTCCAGGCTGAACAACCCCAACTCTCTCAGCCTGTCCTCATGACAGATGTGCTCCAACCCTCTTATCAACTTTGTGGTCCTCCTCTGGACCTGCTCCAACAGGTCCGTGTCCTTTTTACGCTGGGGCTCCAGAGCTGGACACAGTACTGCAGGTGGGGTCTCACAAGAGCGGAGTAGAGGGGCAGAATCACCTCCCTTGACCTGCTGGCCATGTTTCTTTTGATGCTGCCCAGGATGTGGTTGGCTTTCTGGGCTATGAGCGCACATTGCTGGCTCATGTTGAGCTTCTCATCCACCAACACCTGCGAGTCCTTCTCCTCAGGACTGCTCTCAATCCATTCTCTGCCTAGCCTATATTTGTGCTGGGGATTGCCCCAACCCATGTGCAGGACCTGGGACTTGGTCTTGTTGAACTTCATGAGGCTGGCATGGGCTCACCTCTCAAGCCTGGCAAGGTCCCTCTGAAATTCTTCAGCAGTAATGAAAAGAACACATTAGTGTAAAACATTAATTTCTAAGGCTTTTTCTACAAAGGTATAAATATCCTAAATTTCTCTTCTTGAGGCAAGTGACCAGTTTTAAAACATTACAAAGGCACTTAGAGAATCCCTTTATAAATCAGCGAATCAAATTTTCAGTCTTCTTCCAGACAGTGTAAATATTTGATCTCATAGAAATTTTGTTTGATTAAGTAGCATGGGATTGGACCACATTTCATTGACTGTTTCATGCAAAGAGAAGTTAAAGAGATGTTAAATACAGATGCAAGCTGAAATCACCAAAGACATGACTCTGCAACTGACTGAAGAAATTAATGTATCTAATCTTAAGTGCAGATCAGCCTTTTTATGGATTTACTAGTAATATGAATTTAACAATACACAAACCAAGTTCAACATTAGTTTGCTGATAACCATGATTCATTTTCATGTACGTTGAGTAACATCTTCTATATTATTTATTGGTCTTATTTTACATATTATTCTATTGCAGAAAGAATTTTTAATAGAGACTTTTTCTGAACTACCACGAGCAGATCAATTTATTCACAGTACAGCACCCAGTTTGTCAATCTTTGTTTTTGTTTCTAGTGATAAATTATTTAGTTCAAGCAAATCATTGACACCACTCATGCTTGAAATCAGGCCATAAACTACATCTAGAGATCTTAGAGAACCATAATAAATCACTATATTATCTGTATAAATCTCCACTAATGACCTGATATGTAGAGATGGCAGGTCATTCATACAAATTAGAAATAAAAACTGAGTCCAGTCAAGGGCTCATAAAATCCGTAATCATTATTTAGAGCATCAAAGTCATTATACATTATAGTATTTCATCCACACATATTTAAATTACAACATCACTCTCTAATATATAAAAGTCAAAATAGAAGTAACTTCTTATACAATGAGCTCATATCAGCATTTTTTACTATTATTCGAATTTATTATTCTTTACTTCTCTGATCTGAAAGAAAATGTTAAGTAAATTTTTTAACTACGTTCTTGTTTGGAAGTTGTTACACCTCTGTACAGGAGTGACTAAAATTGCTACAGATGATGTCTGTAAGAACTGATGAGAAAATAGAAAGCGCTTCAAAGGACAAGGCATGGACAAGGAAGTAGGAGGAAAATCAATGGATCGGTCTGTGCTCTGATTCATACCCTTTGCAATCACACAATGCTGGATTTCAATGGTTATAAATCATTATGTCTCTACTGAAACCAATGGAACGATCCATGTTTAGACTATCGGAAGCTGTGTCCAAATCTAGAAGTAGAGAGTGCCAAAACCAGTGGACAGAGATGAATTTGGCCCTGTCTGTTTTATTGAAGGCCTTGAACATTAACGAAAGTACTGCCTGAAAAAAAAAGACGTGTTTATTTTTATTCCTTTTCATTGATGACCATCAGTGGATGAAAATGAAAGACCTGTCTTTTTTCTCCCAGTCATTTATCATTACCTTATTTGTAAACTCTAGCGTAATCACTTAAAGTAGAAATATATATTAGTTGCTTAATACCATTTGCTCACAGACAATGCCAATTCTGCTGTCTCAGCAGTCTCCTTCATTCGGTATGTACCAGACAATACATAATGTCACCCACTTTCTTAAAGACTGGAAGGATTAAAAATAAAAGAGGAAAACAAGAAGTTATCACTACAGGGTGGCAGCTCAGAGCTGTCCCCATCAATAGCAGACATTGTCTCTAAGGTTCATTGCCGTCTTACATTTTTTCTGTTACTTTGCTAGAAAAACACCTTTCCCACCTTAAAGGTTAGAAAGGTTTCTTTTCTTCTTTCTACATCTCTATGGTGAAAATAGGGAAAATAGCACGTTTCCAGATTCTGACTGAATAGTACTTTGTTCTGGAGAACTGTGATCAAGTTGCAAACTAAGGTGAGGGCAGGCTTTTCTTTGCAGGATGTGGCAGTCCACGTAAAGAATGCTGCTGCGTTAGCACAGTGGCACCCTAAAGGAAGAGACCTGTATGCGACGTCTGGAGGAGAACCTGTGATTTCTAAGCCAATTCAAATCCAGGGTTCAGAGGTGGCTCTAGGAGCAGTACACACTGAGACATTTTAGGCTAGGTACAGTAACAAAAGAAGTTCATACTCTCAGGGGAAGATACTGAGCCGCTCAGGGGGTAGTGCAAAAACCCTCATCTGCAGATTCCTGGCTTCATTTATTTTTCTTCTTGTAAGACTCGATCAAAAGCCAGTAGGCAGCATTTTTTGTGACAATAGTATTGTATGTTCTTATCCCCCCTCCTAGAGACCAGTGTTTTACCTAGGGCAGATTAAAGGCCAAATAAACAAGCAGTTTATGGGCTACTCCTTGTTTTGGAATATTCAGACAAAAAGTCCACCCTGAACTACACTAAGAAGGGAACAGCAAAAGAAAATACAGATGTTACAGACAGCAAAGGAGTAGTAATGTAAATGCAGCTGGCCAACCCTGACTAGTGGCTAAACTAAGATGACAGCAACAGGAGAAATGGCAGAAATGAAAAACTAAGTATAAAGAGAGGCATTACCTTACAGAACTGCTGACCAAGGTGGAATTTTCCAGGGCAACCACATCATGAATAACAAATAAGTGTAAAAAGTCAGCAAAACTGAGACCCCTGGGGAAAGAGTAAATAGGACTAGCTGGCTTATTTAGGAGGGGATGGCAGTGGTAAAGATGAAGAAACTGGACTGTGAAAAGAGCTGTAGAAGGGGTAGTAAATCATGTGATTAGCCCTGATCAGGAATACGTGTCACCCAGTGCAGTGCTTGATCACCACAGTTTGGAGCAGTACACTGGAACCGCTCCTTATGCTCTACTCATGTCTGACTTACCTCCATGACCAGGAGGAACATAGGGTGATTTTCCCTATCATCAGTGAGGGAATATCAGGAGAGCTCTTCCCAACATCAACAAGGGGATGCCTGGACGGTGCCACTTACCAAGGCCTTTTCCTTTCCTTACCACTCTTAACTAAGTGTCCCTTTACAATGCTTTTTTAATATTTAATTTTTTTTATGACTCAATGGTTTAAATTGTAGAAGTGAAGAATCCCCCTCCCTCCACCATCCTCATGCTGCCTTTACTCTGGGGAGGGTGTTCATCCTCAATGCAAGACCAGTAATTCAAATCTTTTAACATGGAGAAAACTGACTGCTAGGTTACAGGGTTTCTCTTCCAAAAGACTCTATGTATTTTGCTATGAAAATGACAGTGATCAATGAGCTGTGTACTCCATTTAAAGCCCTCATTGGCAATTTCTAAATCATGATAGAGGTATTTGAAATATGTTGTACTGTTTTGTCCTCTAATGTAGACTGTTTACATTTTTAATAAAGGTATTCTTTACTCTTGACAATAGGAGAGAATCAAACCCACTCTTTTTGCTGTTGCAGATAAAACCTGAGGGTTCAAGCAGAGGAGTTGAAGAGAAAATCCTTGGGGGGAAAAAT
>VFFE01007238.1:1515323-1581084 GCA_008921705.1 Burhinus oedicnemus | reverse complement strand
CCTTCCCTTCCCTTCCCTTCCCTTCCCTTCCTTCCCTTCCCTTCCCTTCCCTTCCCTTCCCTTCCCTTCCCTTCCCTGGAGTCTGCTAAAACAGTGAAGAGGAGATTCAGTCTTATACTTAACAAGATGGAAAGAAGCCATAGAATTCGCCAGCCTAGTTGCTGAAATATAGATTTTCTATTATCACCACAGATGTTAGATAAAGTTTTCCACAACTGACCTCTTTTAACTCTGTACAATACAGATGGAAAACTCAAAAGTCAGCTACTTAGAAAATAAAGGCAATTGTTCACTTGTACGAGGTATCTTTGCAGTTTATGTCATCATTAATTGTACCACTATTACCCGAAACAGATGTCTATTTTTATGTGCATATGTTTGAAGATCATACAAACTATTCTTTCTAAAACATTGACCGCTGATATAATGGTTCACTTCTGTCCAAAAATATGTGGACTATAATGAGCTGCAGAACTGAAGCATGCAGTAGACCTGCGTAATTGGATCTCATCTTGATAATTTGGCATAAAATGCTAGTGACAAAAAATCTGATCGCAATTATCTGGTTAACTGACATGCTGGTCAACTGGTGAAATGGATGGGTACTTGTGTTATAATAAATACTCTATGTATCAAAGTGTGAAAAAAAAAGATTATGAGATTTTTATTGTATCTTAGAGTAGCAGTTTCACGCTGCAGTAATTCTACTGTACTGCATGCTGTACTGCATTGCATTTGTCTGAAAAAAGAAACCCAACCCCAAATTTTTCCAGGCTAATGTTAAATGATACCAGGACAACGGAAAGCAAGATTCAAAACTGGTGTGCAATGTGACGTATGTTGTTATCCACATATGAAAACTTTCAATAGTTTTCAGTTAACACGGGTAAAAATATAACTTTTCTATTCATATTCTTTATATTCCATTCAAGTGGCTATATTTTTAACTTGTCTTGTAAATTAATAAGCTAACATGAGAAAGACCAATCCTGACTCTATTGATGTCAATTGAAAAAATTCACTTGCCTTCATTGCTGATGATTGCACTTTACATGTATCCTAATATGAAATAAATCAGCTGCACACTAGGTTGATAAACAAGAGAAGTATGACCAAGAACAATTACAAAGCCACAAGCTCCATGTTCTGAAGCTTGTACTTGACATTTTCCATAAGCAAACACAGGGTTACTTTTTTTGTGGGAGATATATATTCATCAAAGAGATTATAATTCTTCCACTGAAAAACAGTACAACTTTTGTACAATGCAGTATTTCATTTTCTGAGAATAGAAAGCAAACATGAGTGAGTCCCAAGAGAAAAATCACAGTTCTTAGTTAAACTCTTAAAAAGTCCTCTGCGTGTTGCAAATTCTAAGCTTTTTCTCAATGAGGTATGAATTAATTAGAAGGAAGATATATCCTGCACAGTTTTTTGCCTTTGAGAAATCAAATCTGCAAACATCAATGGTTTGGTAAACTTAGATTTATGCAGAAAGTAGCTGTTTTATGGCTGGACCACAACATGGAGACACTGCAGAGCTATGGGATTCCCAAGTGGACGTGACTGGAGGATGCATGCTTACAGCCTGCCTGCCTGTACTCTCTGAAGAATGACCAAGCCACTGTAAGTGAAATCTGGTGCTTTGGACCAAATTTCTGGAGCAGAAAAGCCAGTACTTTACTCCGGAATTGTAAGACATGATGCTCCTTTCTTTTCATGACTCACGAGTCTGAAAGACCAGGTAGCTGACAAAGAAGAATATAGGGTTAATTGCATATATGTTGCATTTACTAACAAGGCGTACTAAGCTTTGTTTTCATGCCTCTGTTGAGAGCAACACATAATTTGCAAAATGATTAATGGGATGAAAGTTAACAAGATCAAATGCTGGATTCTGCACACAGGACAGAGTAATGCCAGGCACAAGTATAAATTGGGAGGGAAGTGGCTGGAGAGCAGCCCTGCAGAAAGGGATCTGGGGATGCTGGTTGACAGCAGGCTCAGTAGGAGTCAGCAGTGTGCCCTGGCAGCCAAGAGGGCAAATCACCTCCTGGGGTGCATCAAACACAGTATGACCAGCTGGTCAAAAGAGGTGATTATCCTGCTGTATTCAGCATTGGTGTGGCCTCACCTGGAGTACTGTGTGCAGTTTTGGGCACCACAATTTAAGAAGGGTGTGAAAATCCTTGGATGAGTCCAGAGGAAGACAACAAAGCTGGTGAAAGGGATGGAAAGCATGTCTTGTGAGGAGCGGCTGAGGACTTTGGGCTTGTCTAGTCTGGAGAAAAGGAGGCTGGCTGAGGGGTGATCTCATTGCTCTGTACAGCTTCCTGAGGAGGGGAATTGGAGAGGGAGGTGCTGAGCTCTTGTCCCTAGTATCCAGTGACAGGATGCGTAGGAATGGTTCAAAGCTGTGCTAGGGGGAGTTTAAACTGGACATTAGGAAACATTTCATTACCAAGAGGGTGGTCAAACACCAGAACAGGCTTCCTAGAGAGGTGGTTGATGCCCCAAGCCTGTCAGCATTTAGGAGGCATTTGGATAATGCCCTTAACAACATACTTTAACTTTTGGTCAGCCCTGAATTGGCCAGGCAGGTGGACTAGATGATCTTTGTAGGTCCCTTCCATCTGAACATCTCTTCTCTTCTCTTCTCTTCTCTTCTCTTCTCTTCTCTTCTCTTCTCTTCTCTTCTCTTCTCTTCTCTTCTCTTCTCTTCTCTTCTCTTCTCTTCTCCTCTCCTCTCCTCTCCTCTCCTCTCCTCTCCTCTCCTCTCCTCTCCTCTCCTCCTAAAAATGCAAGTGAGTTGTATATGATTTGGCAACGTTGTTTTGTCATCCTGTTGGATCTCAGGGAACAATTAACGCTGACTTCAGCTTCAGTAGTATCTTCCATAACAGGAAAGCAATGAAGAATTTCTCTGGACTCAGGGAAGTGTGCATGTTACATCAGGGGTGTTAAGACAACCAAGTGTACAACTCAGTCTTTCTGACTATTTTCTGTCAGTGTAGTGCCACACTATTAAGCAGAATATATATAATTGCTTCTTCAAATTATTATCAGAAGTCGGTATTTTTGGTGTACACTAAATAAAGCTGCATTGATGACACAAATACTTGCAGAATCTTGCTTTATTTGTGTGAATAGACTATTTGCAAAATATTGTCCAGCTCATTCAACATAACAAACTGCACTATACCTGTCTCTGCCTAGGAGAGCTATAGGAGGTCACACTTGGACAGTATAGACTTGGATATTACATTGCACTAAGAAGAAGAGGGAGCTTTGTGGTGATGCTAATACTAATCCTTATTCTTAGTAGGTTTGCGCAGGGTAGGAAAATACTATGAAATGATATGTGAAGCCAATGGAAGCCTGTTATTGAATTCGGTGCAGGCAGGATTTCACTCTGATGTTTTAGATCTTTTTAAAAAGTGCACAAAATAAACTGCAGTAACTACTTCAGCTGTTCAATGATGAGCAGCTAATCAATCAACTTCTAGATTTGAACAGATGTTGATAACCAAAATATTTTTAAAAATCAAATATTTACATCACTAACCAAATTTATTCAGAAAAGCCAAAGAGTTCCAATGGCACTTTGTGCACTTGCTTTAAAAAAAAATATCTGCCCCTAGAAAAAAATTTAGCCAAATCCTGCCTCAGTCTCTCTTTTTCATTTTTAGCTTCTACTACACAAACCTCATCCCACTTGCTCCAGGCTCGCTGGGAATATCAGTGAGATAAACTGTGGTTGTGTCTTTATGTCTGTTTTACCATATCTAATGTGCTGCTCTTGCTTCTCTCACCCAATATTTCCAAAGTGCTGTGAATATAGTAAGGGGTAGACTAGTGTCTCCTGTTCTGGTTGTGCAGATGATGGAAATTCTTTCCTAAATGATATCTTCAGACATGTAGAAGATGCGAACAGATCTACAGCTGATATAGAAGTCAAGCGTAAACAATGTCTATCCTGTAGGATTTCTAAATAACCCCCAGTACAGGGGACTGAGACATGGGGTACAGTCCTTTGTGGACACAATCAGCTTATTTTGCAGAACAGAGTTTAACACATTTTGCAAGGTTGGTTAAGAGCTATTTTGTTATCAGCATATTATTCTGCTGATACTGCAGGTTATTCAACAAAGGGAGACTATCGTGCTCCAGTGAAGCCAAAGGCTACTTCTTAGAACACAAGTCTGCCTCTACAGAATAACCAGGAGAATGAAGGCTTTAGACCTTATTCCTCAATAAATTGGCAACTGCTCAGCAGAATTCTCCATGCAGATTGAATCTGTACCTTTGTTCTGTCTCATTCCTCACTGATCATAAAGATGAATATATCCTTACACAGCAACAATGTGAGCTTTACCTGCTCAAGAATGACCTCGTAAAAAAAACAAAGAAGAATTCTTTATATTATGGAAATAATGGAGCACATATATATCTCTTAGGTCTGCAATTTCACTTCCTTTAAATATAATATTCAGATGTCATAAAATTTAGTATATTTTTAAAAAGGGTAATAATTTCTAATGAATTTAAGGGTTTTTTTAATTGATTATTTACATTTTTTAAATATAAGATTGGAATTAACTCTAATTTGAAGATTATACTTGATATCAGTAAGTAGCAGGTTTCTCTAATCTGTCCAGATCTGTTTACACAAGAAAAAAATAATTATTTTCTCTGCTGTTTCTGAGATGGGAACAAGCATAAATGCTACAACTTTAAAGAAATTTAGACAAGTAGGATTCCAAGACCTAATACAAGACTCCTGAAGTGCATGTGTACGTTCTGTTCAATCTTTGAGTACACAGTGTTTCAGCTAAGAATTTGTACTTCATCTGTTTTCAGTTTCAGAAATGGTTGCCATTTCCCTTTTTTGGACAACCTAAATCAATAGGTTAAGTTGCTTCGGTTAGCTGACATTGAAATATAAAATCAGGCATTTGAAATCTAATGCAATTCACAGAATTAAATGCCTTTTTGCTTATTTTGCTTACCATGATGCAATTTTATGATGAAGAATTGTGGCAAATTCTTCTTTGTATATGAACATGCACCAACGCACCATGTCACAAATATCAGCACATGCAAAATCAGATTGCTATAAACTAAAGACTATATCATGAAAAACTATTTGCACTTTGTGAAAAAATACTAATATTTCATCATTATGAGGATGACTCCAACATTCCTCACTTCATCATACATATCACAAAAGCAACAATTATGCAATTCTTATTAATGTAACTAAAAGTAATTTCTATAGGTAAATAATATTTTATGATCCTCGCAACAGAAGAATATTGAGGTAGCTGTCTTCTGGGGGTATGCCTGACCATTTCCCGGTGTTCACATCTGACAAATTAAATATCTGCTATAATTCTAAAACTTCTTTGGCAAATGAATAATAATGATCAGTGACTTGTGTCTGCAAGATTAAGTTATGGCTCACTTAAAGCTTACTTTTCAGTATTATGCAGTATATGAACTGGATAATTAACTGGAAATGTATTTATTCTCATTTCCCGTTAATTTGTGGATAGAATTATGTCTCCTAAGTTTAGCAATAGAGTTATCATCCACAAATAATGACACTTTGTCGTTGTTTAAATCATTTGACTGTAGTATACTTTCTGTATTTTCAGAATTCCAGTGCTACTTCATTACTGCCTTGAAAATCATCAAGCAAAGAATGGACTATTACACCTCCAAGTGGGTGGTGATTAAGAAACTTGGAAACATTTTGATATTTGCATGTATTTAAGGCATCAGTGATTACAGAGAAAACTATGTCCTTTTCATCGAAGTCTTAGTCTAAAAAGATGACCATTTCAACTAAGAGTTTATACATTTTTGGCAATACAGGATACTCTAGTCCTGTCAAGATGTATCATTTCAGTAATGGGCAAATCTTAGAACATAAGATCACCATTAAGTGATTCATGTGAATGTCTATGGGTGACATTGCAGTAGGTTGTTCCTCCTTTTTCTGGCACCAGTTTGCCTTTTTTTTTGTATTTTGGTGATTTTTTAGAAATACAAATTATTTTAGCAATTTTTTTCTCAGAATCTATGCTAGAATTATTTTAGTAGTCCTATCCATTCACATGCTGTCTTACATCTGACAGTCCATTATAAGTAGCTGAGAAACTTCTACTTCATAAACTACAGCTCACGATACTTATTTCCGTTGTTACTGAGCCATGCAAAATCATTTTTCTACTTATTCTAGGAAGTTCCTCCTCCTTTAGCAACACTGCCATCACAGTCACTGTCAGGGGCACAGTCTATGTGGGATGCAATCAATCAACTAAAAGCATATAAATGATATTATATGCAACCCTTGATTGGGATCCTTTTCCTGCTTCCCATCCTGTGTTTATTGTATTCAAAAGCTATAGTCACTGCATATTTTTTAGTCTTTTTTTAGCATATTGTAAAAATAATCTGAATATTGAAGGAGGGATCATAAAAATGAACTTAGCTCAAATTCTTTCAGACAAATTTGAGCTGTTCTGAAAACATTTCCAAGTTGTACGTTTATTTCAATGATGGTTAAATTTTTTTTATAAGTGAAACTTTAGAGATTTTTGGTATGGGTCAGTTATATATTTTTATTTTTAAAAGATTTTTCTTGAAATTGAGCATACAGGACTTGATCAAGAAACTGGTAAGCGGGACATAAAAGCCTTCAGCAAAGAGACCACAGATTTACATATGAAGATTTGCAGTTTCTGTCTGTCATTCCCAGTTCTTTGCTTAATAAACAAATTTCATGCAGACGTCTCAGTGTATGATTTGATGAGTTTTGGAGGAATTTAAGGTTGTATTCATTTCAGAGCTCTTTTGAAATTCTCATCAAGTTGCAGTACTAAACTCAGTACTACGAAGTCCACCTTCCATAATCTCATAGGAGCACTAACTGCACCTCTTGCGCAGTATAATGGAAGTCTGTGAGAAGGCAGCTCTCATCCATATATGTTGTTGCATCGCGATGAATAGTTCTGGAGAGCTGTGGCAAGTCCTTCCCACCCTGTGTCTGACGCAGCTGATGAGATACTATTATTTAAAGCCCAACCCTACATATATATTAACAAGTCTTTCCAATAAGGCATATTAGTGTTCATAAAGGCTAAGCTTTTATTATTCACATTAATGTACCTTTCCGGCTGGAGATTACTATAATAATTATTATATTTTACTTTCTTATCTAGCTTTACAGTACAAAATGAGAAGTCTGGAACAATATTGGGTTTTAACAAACTCTCAACTACAAAGCTACATCCATAGTTTTTACTTCAGATATGCTATGCAGAACAGTTTTAGGACAACATGAAGACTGGTTTTTTTTCCTGAACTTTGTGACTAGTTTTTATCTAAATATTAAATACATCCAAATATGTATTATAAGATATGTGGCATTATGAAGAGAAATATTCTAAACTTGGACATTCTTGCCCTCCGTTAATGACTCTTTCGCAAAGATTGTCATGTTCAATTTAGAAAGCTTTGGTGGGATTTGATAATTTTTTGGTCTTCCAAATTTTACAAGCCCTTTCAAATTCAACAGAGAGAAGCTATTTCACTCATCTTAATTTAGTAACCTTCAGCAGAATGCAGCAAAACCAAGATGCTTTAGTTAAAACTTTGTTGCTCTTTATTTCAACAACTTCTGAAAAACATAAAAATATTTTTTTCCAGGTAACTGAGCACCATGTTGGGATGTTCGGTATAAGCAGGTAGGATTATATATTGAAATAGAAACAAAAATAAACCAAAATCTTTTCCTGCAGGCCATGAAGTGTTAAGTAGAGCTTCTGTACCCCTTTAGTAGCAGCTATTTTCCCTCTGTACAAAACATAATGGCTCTTGAAGTGACCTTTTTTTCTCTGCTACTTTTTCCCTGAATATTTCTATCCATTCTTTTGCTCATCCTAAGAAGCCTGATGTTGTTGTGCTCTATTCTTATTGGGGACTGAACTGGTAATGCAGGTCTAGTTAATCTCCACTGCTGCCAGATGATATTAGTTTCATCACATCTATGGCACTTCATTCACACAGGTCAGCTTTGGCTTTTGGTTAATGACACTTCTTAAATTCCGTGAGGATTTTCATGGACAATTGAAATACTGACTGTGGAAAAGGAAAGAAAAAGGTGCTGGTTGTTTGCAAACATTTTCCATTCATTGATTGCTATGCCAAAATGCTTGCAAGATTGCAGTCTCTGTAGAAAACCGGTGATTAAAAGGCAAATCAACAATAATTTCTCAAGAAGCTGAAACCTTTAATCTTCCAATGGCTACTTCTAGAGTCTTGTTAAGAGTCACATGGAAAGGATAAAGCTAAAAATATAATTACAGGAAAAAGCAATCTTAGGGCTGTTTTACTGTTAATAGACAAGGTGATGTTAAGCTGTGTTACCAGACTGAAGATGTGGCAGCTGGGGGATCAGCTGGTTTAACAAATGAGGAAAATTTTTTATCTCACAGAACAAGATTAAAGAATGTGAGCTTTGAAGTGGGAATCCAAGTCTCAAACTCAAGTCTTTGACAGTATTTATATGCAGTAATAAAAAATACATGAAGTGGCTCTCAGTCTATGGGCTGGTGACTAACTACTTGGCAGGTACTAGTAGTACCTTAGTGGTGAGCCAATATTCTGCACTAGAAACATGGCCTCATAAACTAATCCTAGGAAATTTTTCTTTGGGTCATTGGAGTAGACGTCTCATATATTTTAATATAGAAATGAATAGTCACATGTGGGTATTGTATCCCAGGTGTGAAAACACTAGACTAGAAAATAGTCCCGTATTTCTTAGTTAGAAAAATGCTCATAGAACAAGATTGATTTGGTGTAACTGGAGCTTAGATACGTCAGAGAGAATGAAAGTAAAAAAGAATGGTAGAAGATCAGAGGAATATTCATATGACTTCAGGAAGTTACTGTCCCACACTTGAAGATTGCTGACCCTCATCTGAGCTGAAGTAACCCTTCCTGTTCACATCTTAGCTTGCTGCAAATGCAAAGCAAAAGAGTTGTTTAAAAACCAACTGTTTCCCTTCATATATGAAGGTGCAAATACAAGGTTTCTTACTGAGGCTTAGCTAAGGACTAAAGTTTCCAGTAAAAGATCTATAACCTCTTAAAGACACCTTAACCTGAAAACCCCTACCTTGTGATCATGCCCACCTGTTCAAAATTTTGGCAATTTGAGCTTTGAAGCTTCACTTGAGAACTGTTTTTTCTTCCCAGAAGTCTCAAAATAGGGAGCACTGTGAGTAAACGTCCTTCCATGACAGGAAAGTATATTCATAAAATAAGCAAGATTTAACCGTATCAAGAAGCAGTTTGGATAAGTACTCTTAATTGATTTTCAGCACTCACATCTGTGATGATTAGTATAGTGAGAAGACAAATATATTAAAACAAAAGCAAAGAGTGAGTCTTCAAATTGGACCCAGGCCTACTTGCAAAGAGCATTAAAGCTGGAACAAATTACTAATCAGTGAGGGCTGAAGGGAAAGGGGGACAACATCCTGGAAAGAATGGGCTAACTCCTGTAGGCAGTCTGTTAAAGAAATAATTTGTTTTCTTGGATGTAATTATTATATCTGTTACTGTTACAAGATCTGTTAATGAGATTGGATAAAAAGCCACTTCACTGGTTATTGTTATCTATATGTGATTTCTAGAAAACCTGGATATTTCAAATGAGTTCTAGAACTTTTGAGTTAAATACAAATTATCATAGTATGTATTTTGGAAAAGAAAACTACTTTAATTCTTGCAGGCACAAACACTATTGAAAACATTAAAGAAGGATATTTTCCTATTTTTACTTTAGTGACTCCAAATTTAAAAGGAAAAAAATGATGCTTGCATTTATATTTACCAAATACATTAATATAAAAACACAAATAATAAAAAAACATTGTAACCAGAAATGGAACTGGTAATATTTAATAGCACTACAGATTCTTAAATTTTGCCCGTGGCTCAGAAACCGGATTATTTACATGCATGGTCTATTTACACATAAAATGATTTTCTGAAAAAGTAAAAATAATTAATTCAGGTAAAATCAAATATTGTTCATGAATCATGTATAATAACCTGAATAAAAATAAAAATAAAGCAAAATACCCCAATTTAGTCAGTCCAACTCAGCGTGAAATAAGAAATGTCCTTCAAGTCCTTCAAGTTCTCCACAAACCTTTCTTGTCCCTGTCCTTCAGCTCCCATACATTCTTCTCTCAATTCTGATGTAGTGATTTCCTCAACAGAATTTCCTTGGAAAATGGAGAAAAAGCAAAAAAGAAGTAAACATCAGTTTGAGCAGTGGAAAATTAAAATCTGGGAAAAAGGAAAAGTGAAGACAGGAACAACACAGAATCTTGAAAGTAACCTCTTTTGAAGCTAGAACGCCTTTCAAAAATATTTGACATTATCTTGATCAGTATTTTGCAAGTCATATCAGCAGTGATAAAATTACATTTGATTTTAATATGAATGAACTGCATTCATTAGCAAGAGGCTGGAATCTTGCTTAAAAAGGCAGCTCATGAAATCACAGTGTTTCAGTTCTGCTTTAATCTGATCAACGACTGCATTTGAACTCTTCAGTTATTTAAAAGACGCACCCATTATTATTGACAGAAGGAATTTAGGAAGACAGGTTCTATAGATGTTGCATGCAAAGATGACAAATTAAGGAAGTGTTTGAATATGAAGATAATTACTATTTTACCATTTTTTATATTGTAACTATGTGCATATACATTACCTGACTTTTGTTATGATTTTTTAAATGAATGTACACTGCAAAGCCAAAGAATAAGTGGTTCTAGAAATTGCTGAAGAAAAACATATACAAAGCGGCTCATTTTAGCACTACTCCTTTTTGTCAATAACAAGGACCATGGTGTTACAAAGATTCAGTTAAAATCCTTGAGACATATAAAATAGCAGTCATGACCATGATCAGGCCTCACTACCTGATGAAATATATATATTTGGAAAACTTTATATGACTTACAAGTGAAGAAACAGTTCTCTTTTTACAAAAATGAAGTTTATATGTTTTATTTCTTATTTTCCAATGTTTTGTAAGTTTTAAAAGATAGTCTTACAATTTTATACTATTTTAAACATAGTAGCTGTAATTCATATTTCTTCTTGCCCTTGGAGTAATGTGGGCTTGCTGATATTGATCCAGCAGCCAGATAAAATAAAAAAATCTGTTCTGGAGATTGAAATAGTAAAATTTTTCAGGTCTGTTGACTGTGTTTCTCAAATTTATAAAAGGTACTTACATATGTGTATTGTTATGGTGAAAGCGACTACCATTGTAAATGTTAAGTGTACTCTTTCAAAACCCCAACTTTCATGTCATTTTAAAAACACATGCAGATATTTTTCATCTCTCTTCAAAGGCAGGAGTAATGGCAGGATCACTAGTTGACGCATTTAGGCTCTATCTAACCATTTCTTCTTTAGGGCTCAGAAGATTTTTAGTTCAAGAGTTTTGTCTACTGAAAAGGGCATGGAAGGGAAACTGTGAGCAACAACAGGTCTTTGAACCTTGAAGCAGAACTTCTTCCTGGAAGCTCTACATCTAGCTCAGATTTCTGCTTATAACCAACTCTGTTCCACAGTCATACGTGGAAAAAGCTGTGCTGATTTCTCTTCCCAAGGGAGACAGCTGTAACAGGTCATGGGCTCTGCTCTGAGAACAAGACTTTTTAGAGCCATACCACTCCCCCACCATTTTAGTGTGTACTATACCTGCTGCCCATGTATACTCAGAAGACATTGTAAGAACAATTTTTCTCGTAATCTGATTTTCTTAGTGAATTTTGACCAGTGATCTCTGATATTTTCATGCACTGCTACCTCCGGCTCCTTTTCCTTCTACTTCTACATTCATTGAAAAACAGCCATGGTCAAATAGGTTTTACATTATTTGAATTTCTATTCTTTTTAGATGTATTATTTTGACAGGAAGGAATAATACCATTTTAGGGCAACTGACACTGAAAAGATACACAATCATTCCTCATTTTACAAAAAGCCTATTTTATTAAAAAATGATTATATCAATAAGCTGTGTATTTATGGGTTACCATATATTTCGTTTATACTAAAATATCTGACTAGAGAAATTAACTAGTGTTGGACAGAATGATCAGTTTTATATATTAATAAAAAGAGCTAAGTGAAATAGTTCTCTACAAAGGAATGGGTTATACAGAACTCTGAGTCCAAAACCCCATTCTGCTGAAGTGAAAACACTGTTCATGTTCTGATCAGTATAAACCAGCATGTTGTTTAACTGGCTTATTTTCTTTTCATCCTAGACAGATTGTTGTACTTGAACCACATAACTTCCAATTAACTGATGGAATGATTGTCAATGTCTGTATTTGTAGGGCGTGTACTTCATAAAAGCAGAATCAAAGCAGTTTTAGCTTAAGGATAACCTTACTGTAATGCAGTAATTTGTCCTCCACTGCACCAGCCCAGAGAAGGAGCTTCACTTCTAGCTGTGACAGCTCCCAGTTGCAAATATCTGTTCTGAAAAGCTGCAGCACAAACAGAATGGTGACAGCAGATAAAGAGGTTGTAGGCTTCTTTGAAAGGCTTCAGAAGCACTAAAAGAAGTGGCAGAGAGAGCCACAGAGCATGTTAAACCAGCTATATTGATTTAGGTCAAAGATACAAGTAGCTTGTGTGTATTAGCAGCTAAAAAATGACAAAGATAGGAGACTAAATTAGGCATGTACTGTCATTTTCATGCATAGTCAATCCACAACCATTTACGTCTTGGAGGCGTTCTGAGCTATACGCCACTTATGTGTATCATTGGAGTTCGCTTCCTTAAACATATCTAGTCCATTCTTGAACTAATTTAAACTTTTGGCTTTCCAGAGTGGCAAAGCACTCGAAATTATTACTGCATGTTGTAGGAGAAATCATTACTTTTTATTTTTTATTTTTTATTATTTCTGGTAATGTCATTTGGTGCTCTTTTTTGCACTTTATTCACTCTTCTACAACCCCCTTGACTTTGTAGACCTGTATCATAGCTCTCTTGATTGATTTTTTTTCAGAATGAATAGTTCTGGTTTATTTAGTTGTTTCTTGGATGCAAGAAGGTACATCCTTGTGATCGATATAGAGACCTTTTGAACCTTACCTTTCAACCTGCCATTATATCCCTGAGATAGGGAACCAATATTTACATAGGAGGTGAACCATAAATTTATTCAATGACATGGTAATTTTCTATGTTTTGCAATTAATTTCTCTCCTAATAATTCCTGACATACAATTTACATTTTTGTTTTACTCAATTTGCTTTCTCTAGGACCACTTGGAGAAAAGTTGACAAAGAATAAAGTTACTGAAAAGAAATGGAAGAGAATGAGGTTTTTGTTGCCTAACAAAGGTATCTTTGGCTGGAAGACAGTGAGATGTATAAATCTGTGATTTTTAGGTTTCCTGGCAGAAAAGGAACTGGCGGTTCTGAAGACATCAGATCATATTTGAGCTTCCAGATTATGGGTTATAACTATGTTTCATATTGTTGTAGAAATGATGAGCTGCTGCAGCATTTGAATGTAGAAACAAGAAGACTACTCTGTCTGGCCTGACCGTGACAGTCCCATGGATCAGTTGTAGATCAGTACCCTTAATGTTTTCTTACTATATGCTGATATCATTTCAGAAGCTATCCCACACTAACAAATTATAAAATAGTCTAGACACAATTTTGAAACACTATTGCATTCTAAGGAGTTCAAGCCTGTCGACAACCTGATATTATTCAAACATCAGAGCTGAGTCAGTAGTAATCCACTTTCTTAGAAAGGATGCTGCAGTGTTGATACCAAGTGTTTTGAAAAATGCCTCAACAACTCATTATAGTGATTAAGCTTCAACTGATATTTACAGGTAGTTTCCTTCCCTCTCCAGTAAAGGGGGTGCATGACTTAATAATCTTTTGATGAATAGCTTATAAATGCTCTTTTCTTGCCCTAAAATTGTTCAGCCACTGTAAGCAAAATTTAAAATACTGTCCCTGGAACACAGTGTTTTTAACACTGTCAGTCTTGGAACAATTGTCTGATGCTTGCTGTATAGAGCTCTCTCCACTTGTATTGTTCCTAAGGTAAGTCTCAATAGATGTCCAAAAAGATATCTGAAAAATGCATGGATTGAGAAATGTGATGCATAAGACAATGCTAAAACAAGAGTTTAACTAGTTTACCATGCTGGTTCTACTATCATAGCTTCTGCAGATCTGAAAACTCAATTTAAAATATGATCTGGTAGTGACTAATAACTTAGCCCTGACTGCTGGAGAACTGGTATTATTTAAGGTCTTCTTGTCGGTGTATTATACATCTGTAGACCCAACAGGACTTGATTACAAGAATTGCTTAGACAAAGTTGACTGTAGAAGTGGAACTTTAAGTGGTACTTAGGAACTCATTCCCTGGGTTTGTGTAGGTACTTAATGCCTAATGACTGTTTGGGTCAAATGCTATACAGACTGCTTTGGAACTCCTCTAATACAGTACTATATGGCCTGAGTGCAACATTGTGCCTTTGTACACTTGCAATTGTCTATTAAAAAGGTATGTTGACAATAGACAGCAAAAAAAAATAATCTCTAAAGGGATGTTTGCACACTTCAAAGAAGTACTAGAAAATTTTAGTCTTCTGAAGATTTTAATCTGAAGCTTTAAAATGTCATTTCTTAAATTATTGCAAACAAATATGATTGCAGATATACTCCTCAAAACATTTTGTTATGGCCTCTGCTTAAGTAAACTTTTTGATATATATTGCCTTCATGCTGTTTTTTTGAGGGGGATATTAGTGTCAGAATATTCAGTTGAAGTTGCATAGGTCAAGATAGTTTTTTGGTCCTAAATTAGAAGTTGTGTTCTGGGTACTTAGAATTCTTGGAATGTCAGGCAGTGGGTTTGTCTGACATGAGCCTGCCTATGAAAGAACGGACTGTCTTCATGAAGGCACCAGCCATTTGAGCTGATGACAAACTCATGAGAATGAGCTACAGTAAATGGATATGCCACTGGCTCCCCCTACGAGCAATTTGACTTGATTAGCTGGAATACTGAACACAGGAGTCCCTGCTTCTTTCAGAGCTATGTGTGGTAGACTACCACCAGGTCAATCAGAAGAGCACTGAGCCTGGTGGGGAGCTTTCAGAAGAGTCACTTTTCTACATGGTAAATTGCTTTTTTTGGGGAAATAATAGCAATCACTTCAACCACATTGGAAAATGACTTTTTAAAACTTGATTTCATTAGAATTATGTTTTATTTAGCCTTATGAGGTTGGAAAACTATAATTTGATATGAAAATCAGGGTTCTTCTTTGGGGAGAGGGAGAAATAAGGATTCCTTCAGAATACAACTTAGCATTTAGCTCCTGCTGCTGTTTTCTGTCTTGTTAGGCTCTCCAGGAAATTGATGTATGAGAAAATACTTGAGCATTTCACATTTAAACAAACATTACCTGACAGAACATTCAGGCATTATGCATTTGTCGGAAGTTTCCCCCTTACTTATTTCTCAGTCTGCCCTGGGAGACGATATCAGCGTCTGTTAATAAAATAGCCATGCTAAGTAGAACACAAGGTTGACATTGGCACCAGATTGGTTTTTTTATTGGCACTACAGAGGTATTCTAATATAACAGAAATATCTTATAATAATAAGGGTTTTATTACTGAAGTGCTCTAGTTTTCTCTTATCCTAGACAGAATTTCATTAGTGTTCCCTGTGAATGTAGAGGCAATTGTTTATTCAAGGTCTCATAAACTACGTATTGCTGATCCAAACTCAATAATTTGTGACTTGGTTTTCCACAGGGAATTGTTCAGAAGCTTCACTGCCGCTGCCACTCCATTTTGTGGAATCAAATCAGGGTTCTGTACACTGTATGTAATACATACTCATTACCTGTGTCGGTATACTGAGGATTTTGAGGAATTGTCTAGCTCTATAGATTGACCTGTGTTAGTAATCACTGCAACTTTTGGTGTAATAGTTTTATGAGTATTTTCACAGTTATCTTCTAAACCAGCTCAAAAGATTCAGAACAATGGGAATTCAAGCCCTTTAGCTAAGAAGAAGTGAGCTCAACATGGAATTATTTGGGATTAATACACCTTCCTAATTAGCTCAGCAGAGGATCTATTTTAAACTAGCACACTTCATCAAAAGGAAAGACAGGCTTGGTGGTTATGGTATTATAAAAAGTGGTATTATAAACAGTATTATATGGTATTATATTATAAACAGTCTTTAGCTGAGCCTGTTAGTGGCATGAAACAAAATTTCTGCTTTGCAAAAATATTAACAAACTAAGCCTCACAACCCTGTAATTTGACTTTGTCAGGAAAAATAGAAATTAATACAGTCATTAATCTAGAACACGTGAAATGATTTCTTTTAAAAGCAGTTGCCACGACTTACACAGTTTTGAAATAAGCTAGGAGAGTGAAGTTATGTGTGATGATTTGCATAGTTTTGATTAAGTTACATTAAGATACTGGAATCAACAGTTACTATTATTTGCTGTAAAGTCCAACACTTTGTGAGAGACATTTATTCCCATAGTAGAAGAAGGTGCAACACTGTGTAGCTCTGTAGTAATTGTGCTGTTCCCATCGCAATTAACGGACCACAACCTTGTACTAGCTTGGCTATATAAGGCCTAAGGACTTGCCTGGCCTTGTCTGTTCTTATTTTAGCTATTCTTAGCTGAAGCAGAGAATTGTACAATAGTTAGCTGACTAGAGTTTAACTTGCTTTAACTAGCCTTATTTTAGCTTTATACAGCTAGATATTTTTAGCCTGAAGAAATTATAACATATACTGTAAATGTTTAAAAAAGCCTAAGTTTTGAGCCTAACAACTGTTAGACACAGCCCTCAGAATAGCCATCACAGTTCTCCTCTGAGCAGATGCCTTCAAGCCAATGAATATTTTTCCTGTTCACAGGAATAACTTTGATTTACAGGACAGTTTACTAGGAAAGATGCACAGCTGAAGCTGTTGTGATGGCTGAATTTTTCCAGAGCACATGTGTTCACCAGATATGGTTGATAATGCTTTAAACAGTGAATATGGCTGAAATAAAATTGCAAAACTGCACAGCTGCCAACGAGTCCTGCCAAAAATATTGCAGAGTGGGAACAGTGGGTCTTCTGGGCAGGTCTTCTTACTTTTTCTGCTTCAATCCCTCCTCTTCCTCACCTGATCTTTGACGGAATTTTTTTCTTTGTTCTTGAGGCAGCTGCTAGTGGCTAAACATACTGGAATTCCCTAATACTGGAGAGAGAAATAGAGGAAGACAGCGTTCCAGTGGGAGAAGGGCAGGTGGCAATGGGCAAAGCTAAAGTTTAATAGATTTTCACCACCATGAAGGACTGAGCAGGAGAGACGGAAATAAGTGCCTTTGCTCTGAGCAGATGGGTTAAATCACATTGCCTTGTTCCCACATTTCTCAGCTAGGAAAACAAAACCCTGGATAACACTGATAGCCTTGTAGTGCCAGCTCTAGCTAAAACACACACTGAGGGATATTTGCTGCGTGCATAAAAGCGCACTGTGCCCAGAGCAAAATATATGCATCCCCCCTGCCCCAGGCACACACAGCAATGAGTCTCTTCTGGTGAGATCTGAGAGGAAACTGGTGAGGTAGGACACCTGAAGCAGATTAAATGGCAGAGCAGGAGGGGGTTTATAGGCATGTTCTGACCTCTTTTCTTACAGATTTAAAAAAACCCCACACTTAATTTGAGCAAGGTTATTTTAGTTTTCATGAGATTTCCCAGCTCAGCTCTCCCCAAAGCACTGTATGCCAGCCAGTAATCCAGGACTGACACAGATGTGTTGGCAAGCAACCTGAGCTGGTAGACCAGAGGTTCTCACGCAGGCTCCTTCCTCTACCGTTGGACAGCTGTTACCTACAGCAGGCAATCCTGTACCACTGCTGCAGCCTGAAAAGTGAACACCTGCCTGCTCTCTGGCCGCTGAGGACTTGGGAGCAGCCAGCTGTCCCCTTTAGCTCTCATTAATTCTTGGTTCTTAAGACATTGATAAGGAGTGTAAATAGAACAAGTGTAGTACAGACTGTCCACCAAGAGGTTGGTTTTGTGATGTCTGAGAACTTCACGTGTAGAGGAAGTTCCCTTTCAGTCTTCAGAGAGACAAATACACTTTACATCCTTAATTCATTTTCTTTCTGACTTCATTCCTTTAAGTGGTATACATCACACCTCTCATTCAGGACAGGTTACCTGCATCTCCTTGCAGCACAAGGATATGGAGTATTTGGACCCCATCCTAGCTATAGCAGGGCTTTAAGGATGTGCAGTGTCTAATAAAGTATATCACAGGCCAGGTGTTCAAATCTGCAGAAACCTTCTCCTTTGTCAGGAAGAATGCACTAATTCTTTCAAACTATATTTCTGGCCCTAATAATGGAGAACTGTATATCCCACAATAAGTTGATGGGGTCTTGTTTTGCAGAGAAGTGTTTTCTTAGATTGTTCTTCATTTTAAGAATTGACATCAATCAGTAATTGCTATTAACCACTAACATATGACCCCCCCCTTCCTATTTCCTTCTATATTTTGCCTTTTGAAAAAAAAAAAAAAAAAAAAAAAAGCTTGAAGTAAAAAGTTCTAGCATTTACCTTGATCCTTTCCTTCTGTCCTTGTAATGTAATGGACAGCACAGGACTCTCGCACTGAAAGACAGGTGCTTTCTCTATCTTTAGAGAACTGAAATCAACTCTGTCCCACTGTGGTAAGCAGGTAACAAAACCCCCCAGGACCTGCAGCTACAACATTGGGGGTTTTGCACAATTCTCAGCCTTACCTTTGTGAAATCTGTTTTACTCCTTGTACTTCTGCATGAGGCCTTTTGATCAAGGTATGCCAAGATTCAAAGCTATCCAGTGCATAGTAGGGCAGCCGGGGAGCATTCCTGTATGGGTCTGTATTGTGATATGTTGTTATGAGGCACAGAACCACCCAAAACACATCTTCTTGACACTGGTAAATTTATGGCTATGACTACATCTCCATTTATGTTCTTTAGTAAGGTGAGCTATTAAGGTAAAGCAAATTACAGGTAGAACAGGTATCTTCAGCTTTCTCACCAGACAAGTGAACCTGGGAGTACTTGAGTGGTGGACACTGTATAACCTCTGTATGCCAAGCATCTCAGAGAACATCCTTCTGTTAAGTATATCTGAATCTGGTTTTAAATTGGGACAGTAGGAGCTGTGAATTAAGCTCTTACTTGTTCTGGCTAGGTCATCTCTGCACATAAGCAGAAGCTTTATAAACTGCCCTGAAAGAATTGACTAAACTGAAACGGATAATGATAGTCAGGAGCCTTGACACAGAACTCAAACCTAAGCTGATCATTCCAGTATGATCTTACTTGAGGATGTCCGCTTTACAGAATTCTTTAAAAATAATGTGTTTTCATGATCTCAAGCCTTCCTCTTCTCATCTGTAAAGTTTTTTGTGATGCAGAAAGCACATCCCAGTAACATTATTTTCAATAAAACATTCTTGTCTTTTGTTTCCTGAGAACAGGGTGGAAAGGACTCCTATAGGAATCAACAGCTTCAGGATGGTGAATGTGATTATCTATACATGGTCCCAAAGTATGGACCATGGTTTTGAACTTTGTTGTGGTGTAGAAAGAAAAGCTTTCAAAACCACTGGAACTACTTTCGAAAATGCAGCTCGATTATGATAGCAACTGGAAAACTCTTAAAACATCAAAGTTGTTTTTTTCTGTGATAAGAAATGCATAGAGGTACCTTGGATACACTTTGAGTTTGATTTGAGCAAAGAGTAACAAAGGCATTCCTTTCTCCTCTGGGAAGGAAGCAAACTATGTTTATCTGCCACTGAAGTAACACAGCATTGACCTGTGACTTTTGCTTCTTCTGTCAGCAGCTGAGTCTCTTTTCCTGTTGTTAGAGTTGTTTCTTGTCTTCTTTCCCACATATCAATTATAATGTCCTGCACTCCAACATGTTGTCAAATTGCCTAATGCTTGTCTGAGTAGCTGCCCAGTAGGGATACCTGTTTTGAACATCTTAGATCCTAAAGTTCCCTGAGTCACTCTCAAAATACAGCTGGAGTTGGTAGCCGTGCTATTGTCGTAAATAAAGACATTGGAATAGAGTGCAATCTGAAATACATGTGAGTGAACAGAAGAAGATAAGGTGAAATTCTCCAGATACTCATACTGCACAGGCTGTATTAGATTACATGTATGCTGTGAATTACAATATTTACATGAGTATTGCACTAAATTTTAATGTTCAGCTTTCATAATTTTAAAGTGTTTGTTTCTACCATGCAGAAAACAAGTAGAGAAATATGAAAAGACTTTAATTTCATTTTAAAGAGTCATCTTCCTCTTGATGTGTATGTGGCAATAAACCAGAACTTATTCTGATGGCGTTATCAGCCATAAGCATTACAAATTGACACATTTCCTAGTACGCTCAGCATTATAATGAACTTTAACATACTGCACACTGACATTCAACCACTATGAAAATATTTTCATTACAGGACATTTTGTTGTGCCTTCAGTCATACAGAAATCTAACAAAGAACAATATACAGACTTAGGTTTTAATTTGAAATGTCAGTTTCTATTCATAAACATCAGTAAAAAGTATTTGTCCCAATAACATTTGGAGGCAACAAAATGTTAGCCAATTTGTGCTTCAGGATGTTATCATCAAGAACTGATCACTTAAAGAACACACTGAACACACCATGCACTGTAGGTTTGCTCTTTATTTTAAGAGATGCCTAGTATATTTTGAACCCAACCTTTGCTATTTCTCAAGACTCACAAAAATTGGTCATATAAAAAAAATGTATCACATTACTTAGGTTATTTGATATAGCAAAGCTCCAAGCAGACCTCATAGCCTTGGTCTTCTTTTCCCTCATGTAATAGAGTTCTGTTTCATCTTTCATGGTGGCATGGTAAGTTCAGTTGTTATAAACTTTATGGTGGAAGAAGAGTTTTGAAACAAAACAGAGATTTCTTTGTTCTGTCTAAATAGTGAGATTTATTCTACAGCCAGCTGTCTTGAACTAGTGTAGTAATAATCTGAGCTGTGCAGGGAGTTTATGCCCTGACCAAAAGGCTTTTTTGAAACAATGGGCTGATGACGTTGTCTAAAATTTGACACTTACTAAAGTAATAACTGTTGTTAAACTGACAGCCATTTTTTTAATTTATTTATTAGTTCATCCTCTAAAATAAGCTTGAAGTTTAAGCAAGAAAAGATAAAAGTAACCATTTTACATTTCCTTCTTGATAACACTAACAACTGACAAGTACAATCAAATTCCCTGAAACAGAAGTGTTTTGCCTTTAAAAAAATTTTATTTAGTACTTACAAACAAACACTGATTTCACAGGCATCTAGAGGGTTATGTCAAGAATATAGATCATGAAATTATTGCACTAGCACAATGTGCAGTGAGAAATTGAACAACATGATATTAACCAGAAGACTGTCCTGTAATGAATCTCTGTAAAGAACCAGGTTCCTCTGGAGGGAATGAGCATGAAAGTAAGAACTGGGACAATAGTTCAGCTGGGTAGGCCAGGAAGAACTGTGCTGGGAGTGGGAATGTGGAGAACAGAAACAGACAAGAATGGGCTCATCGCTATGTCTTCTCTAAATCTTTATTCTTTTACTGTCAACAGTTTGTTTCAAAGCACCTTTTTTTCTTATGCTGCTGCTTCAAAGGGAGATGTTAAGCAGCTACTGCTATCATCTGTTTCTGTAGTTCAGACAGCAGAAATCCTTGCAATGGGTCAGAAGCAGGGAGAATTTTTAGCTATAAAAAGAGTGCTTCATATGGGCCTAACCCTTGAAGCCTCTAAATGTATAAGTAGAACAAGAAGCAGAACCCCTGACTCCCAGCGGGCTGTCTTCACTACAGACGCACATAATTTTGCTTGCTTGTCTAGCCCTGGTAGTTCTGTAAATGTTTCTCTCTGAGTCAGAGTAGAATGTACTATGATAACTTCATGATGAAGATACTTCACTGGCTTGGGAGACAAGATAAAGAAGGTCAAAAGCTGGAGTCTGCCTGGATGCCAAGCTCCTTTATAAAGAATAGACAGCACCATTGTCTTTATTGCCATTTTCACTACAAAGGATTTGGTGCTGCTCAAGTCCATCCAAGAATATTAGTCTTTCCCTGCCTTTAGGACATAATGCAGAGGAACCTCGACAGACTTATAGACCTCCCTCACATTCTTGCTGCAGGTAGAAAGAAAACTGGAAGTTAAGCCAGACCACCATATTAAGCCTTTTTTTTTTTTTTTAATTCACTTTTATGATCATGGGAGTGTTAGCATTTGTTTTCTGAGATGCTTAGTTCTCTATCTGTTGTGGAGGAAGTCCAAGATTGGAACCCTGAGCCTAGATTTCTCTGTGAAGTTCCTGATGGGTTCCTTGGACTGAGGTGTTGCAGTGCCTTACTTAGTACTAAATGCCCAGGAAAGCACCTAAATAGATAACTTTTGAAAAATATTAGAATTAAACAACTTTGCGTGCTAAAAAGGGCCACAGAAATCTACTACAATAATATTTAACTTCAGAAAGAAAAACTACATAGCTATTAATAAAATAGTTACAATGAAAGAAAGAAACTGAGGAGAGTTAATATAACTAAATTCTTTCAGGCAGGCAGTATAGAAAATTAAAAAACAAATGTGAGGCAAAGTCTTTATAGAATATCTATCTAAAAGGCTAAAAAGAGCTAGTAAACAGCTGAATATAGGGGATTATTATAAATTTAAAAAAAAATAAATCATTCAATAGATAAAACTTGGATCCAAATGAAGAAAGGAGAAAAGAGGCTATATGCTGGTGAGTTACACATTGCAGGCTTGAAAAAGTGTTTAGGAGTGACTTACTAACAACATTAAAACATTTTTTAAGCACAGTGAAGTCAGGAAGACTGCCAAAGGATTCACAAGGGTCCAAAGATGACACAGGTGCTAAAGAAACACTTAAGAAAGAAATGACCATAGTAGAACAGCTAAAAATGTATTCCATTTGTGTTCTCTTAATGCGACCCCATAATGGTTTTCATTTTTTTTTATGAGGGAACAGTCTATGGAACTGTCTCAAATTGAAGTGTCAGTAAATGACTATTAAGATAAACCAATAAAGAGATTAATAAGAAATTGACATGAAGAGATGATATTCAGCCAGGAACTCTAAAGGTAATCAAATATGAAATTGCTAACTACCAGCTAAAATCAGAAGGATGGAAAGAATCAAATAGAACATCAATTTAAAAATAGTCCAGGAGAGAACTACAAAATTAAGTGGGAAATCTGATTTAACTTCAGGCAAACTGTAAAAATTGGAACTGGCAGAGGGAAAAGAAAAAAGAGAGAAAAAAAGAGAGAGAGAGAGAGATGAGAAAGGAGAAAGAATCAATGCAGATTCTATAGAGAGCAGTCTTTCCATCCAAAATCAACACAATACTGTAAAAAAAGGCAATGGCTACTTTGGGAACATTCCCAGGCAGTGGAACTTGATTCTGTTTACCAATAAACTGATAGAATACTCTATGGTAGGCTTTTGACTCATGCCAACTATCACTGTCCTGCTTACAATTTAGAAGCTAATGCAATCCAGACACCATTCTCAACATGCAGGCACCTGTTTTGGAGAATGTGAAACACAGAGTGGGCCCTACTAGTGAGTTCAAATGACAGAGAACAATTGTAGGTACATTAAATGATTTGATATTAATACATCCTTAGAGTTTTAAGATAATGAAGACCTAATTGCTGGAATATACAGACATTTCCAGGGTTTTAATAAGACCTGTCATCAAAGGTACCTAAAGAAATGGAGCCATCTTAAGGGAATTCAAAAACGAAAATCTGTGCATGGAGCTCATAAAAAGGATGGGAGAAGGGAACTGCTCCTAGCCGTACGCACAAGAGGACAGAATTTAATATCACTGCAACTGATTAATAAAATATTTGATGTTGTTGGGGGTAGTTCAATGACAGAAAATAAATTCCTAGTCCCTAAGAGCAGCCAAGAATGAAGGAACACTGTGGTGTTACTGTAAACTGTAGAATGATAGACTCATTTTGGTTGGAAAAGACCCTTAAGATCATCGAGTCCAACCATCAACCTAACACTGCCAAGTCCACCACTAAACCATGTCCCTAAGCACCACATCTACATGTCTTTTAAATATCTCCAGGGATGGTGACTCAACCACTTCCCTGGGCAGCCTGTTCCAATGCTTGACCACACTCTCAGTGAAAAATTCTTTCCTAATATCCAATCTAAACCTTCCCTGGTGCAACTTCAGGCCGTTTCCTCTCGTCCTATCACTTGTTACTTGGGAAAAGAGACCAACACCCACCTCGCTACAGCCTTCTCTCAGGTAGTTGTAGAGAGTGGTAAGGTCTCCCCTCAGCCTCCTTTTCTCCAGGTTAAACAACCCCAGTTCCTTCAGCTGCTCCTCGTAAGAATTGTGCTTGACACCCTTCACCAGCTCTGTTACTCTTCTTTGGACACACTCCAGCACCTCCATGTCTTTGTTGCAGTGGGGGGCCCAAAACTGAACACAGTATTCAAGATGCGGCCTCACCAGTGCTGAGTGCAGGGGGACAATCAGTTTCCTAGTTCTTCTGTCCACCCTGTTTCTGATACAAGCCAGGATGCTGTTGGCCTTCTTGGCCACCTGGGCATGCTGCTAGCTCATATTCAGCTGACTGTCGACCAACAGCCCAAGTCGTTGTCCACCAAGCAGCTTTCCAGCCACTCTTCCCAAGCCTGTAGTGCTGCATGGGGTTGTTGTGACCCAAGTGCAGGACCCGGCACTTGGCTTTGTTGAACCTCATACCATTGGCCTTGGCCCATCTATCCAGCCTGTCCAAATCCCTCTGTAGGGTCTTCCTACCCTCAAGCAGATCAACACTCAAGCCCAAGTTGGTGTCATCTGCAAATTTGCTGAGGGTGCACTCGATTCCCTCGTCCACATCATTGATAAAGGTATTAAAGAGAACTGGCTCCAGTACTGAGCTCTGGGGAACACCACTTGTGACCAGCTGCCAACTGGATTTAACTCCATTCACCACAAGTCTTTGGGCCTGGTCATCTAACCATTTTTTTTACCCAGACAAAATATCGAATAGTTGTAGGTATATAAATCTGTATAAATATTATTTTTTTCCTGAATCCTGAGAAAGGGATGCAGTTTTCATCCAACAACCTCAAAAATTATAAAGTATAATTAGAAAAGGACGACATGGATTGGTGAAGTTCCCCTGAAGAGAAGAAAACTGGCAAAGGGGAACAACAGAGCTATAATAGAATGAATGGAATATAGAAGGAATACCATTTCTTAGAATATGCAAACATAATAATATAAACATCAGACGAAAAGTTTAATTTTCAGAAAAGGAATTGCTTTCACACATCTCAGAATTAAACTGTGGAATTTCTTCATGCAGAAAAATACCTAGAACATATTTAATAAAGGATGAGGGGTAATGGCTTCAAACTGGAAGAGGGCAGATTTAGATTAGATCTCAGGAAGAAATTCTTTACTATGAGGGTAATGAGGCACTGGAACAGGTTGCCCAGGGAAGCTGTGGAGGCCCCATCCCTGGCAGTGTTCAAGGCCAGATTGGATGAGGCTTTGAGCAATCTGATCTAGTAGTAGGTGTCCTTGCCCATGACAGGGGAGTTGGAACTAGATGATCTTTAAGGTCCCTTCCAACCTAAACCATTCTATGATTCTATGAAAATTAAAAAGATTTGAGACAAATTAGAATCATCAATGATGGGTTTTTGTCCAAGTGCAACCTCAAAGCAATCCCTAAATTGGTGGCTACCAAAAACTAGGAAGTAAAATTTCCTTACACGTGACCTTTTCTCCATGCTTTTACCCCTGGCATGCAACTATTTTTGATAGGAAAAAAACAAGAGACAGAGCTTTTCTTTGCTAATTACGTAGCAGTCTGGCTGCAAAAGAAAAAAAAAGAAAAGAAAAAAATCTAAGAATTTTATGCAAGTATTTTATTACAGTAACACTAGTATAGTTGCCAAGTCAGATGTGGAGTAGTTAGGAAATAACAGACGTGAAACTAGAATATTTGATCATACGTTGAAAATCACTGTCAAATTACATATGCATGAGGGATTGAATGGATATTGCACAGTTTTTTTAATTCTAGGAAATCTTAATGTTTTCATGTTTGACTTCACAATATGAACTATTTTCTACTATTTTGGGATGAGATATTAGATGCATCTTAACTTTGATTTTTATTTCTAGAATGTTAAAATATTTCCTCATTATTTAATAGGAAATTTTACTTGTTTATTGAAAGATCTTTGCTACTGCATATAACCACAGGATTTAACAGTGAATGTGACCTTTTTTTGTACTATTTTGTGCATCTCTGTTTCTCCTCAATTTTAGTTCAATTTCATGTTGCACAATTCAGCTGTACTTCAAGAACTGATGCATAACACTCTTTTTCAGTTTCCATTATTCTAGGTTTTAATAACAAGTATGTAACCACCTGTACTTGAAGCTGAAGTGATACTATCTCTTTAATGTGTATTGAAGATGTCATATTAAAACCAACAAATACAATTTTCTTTTTGATGATCTTTGTAAGTAAAGTTAATTATAAAAGCCCATTGACCTAATAACCTTGTTATGTGCATCAATGACTTGAGCTTTCTTTGAAGAAACACATTTCTCATCCAGAAATTTTGAATGCTCTTTTACGTGTGATTATTAATTTTTTCTCAGAGTATTAACTCCTACAGATTGCAGTGAATTGTACAAGGAGAGAAGAGCAAACTTTAAACTTAGTTTTCCATTTCTGTTGACCAAAACCAGTGTGCCATTGATATTTTTTGGGGTACAGCAGATAAGAATTAGTAGTAGTTGGGACCATAGGTTTAGTTTAACCAAGATAATATAACACGTTATGGTAGGATTCTGTCATGAAAGTGTCTTTAGAGGTTCCTTTCAGGACCTTTTAAAATCACTTTATATTTCTGCAAACAGATGGTAAGGTAATAGTTCAATCTCCACATGCACATCCAGAGAAACAGCATATTGGTTAATTATATGTTTGTACGAAAAGTGGTTATGAGTTCTCAGCATCAGTTTCAGGGACTGAAATGTGTCATCGGATCTCCATGCCAGCTAAAGAGAACAGACACTGAATCTTTTCAATGACCATGGTCAAAAGCATTGAATGAGAGCTATTTTTTTAATATTCTGTGATTAATTTGTAATAAATATCTTGAAATCCCAACCATCTTCAAATACAAAAACTTGCAACCTGAAAATTGATTCAACCTATTATCCACACTGAAAATATCTTTGCACTGCTTTACGGTTTTGGTGGTTGTGTTTTACAAACTGCCAGAAAGTATTTTATAGATATGCCAGGAAAATTCAGAATGAAACTAATTTAGTGATGCCCTGAATATTCTTTTACCTGCTAATAGTGAATAGAGAAATGAGGCAAAATTAGTAGTTTTTCATAATCATGGCCAGGAGGACTAGGGAAATGATCACCCCCCTGTACTCAGCACTGGTGAGGCCACATCTTGAATACTGTGTTCAGTTTTGGGCCCCCCACTGCAACAAAGACATGGAGGTGCTGGAGTGTGTCCAAAGAAGAGTAACAGAGCTGGTGAAGGGTGTCAAGCACAATTCTTACGAGGAGCAGCTGAAGGAACTGGGGTTGTTTAACCTGGAGAAAAGGAGGCTGAGGGGAGACCTTACCACTCTCTACAACTACCTGAGAGAAGGCTGTAGCGAGGTGGGTGTTGGTCTCTTTTCCCAAGTAACAAGTGATAGGACGAGAGGAAACGGCCTGAAGTTGCACCAGGGAAGGTTTAGATTGGATATTAGGAAAGAATTTTTCACTGAGAGTGTGGTCAAGCATTGGAACAGGCTGCCCAGGGAAGTGGTTGAGTCACCATCCCTGGAGATATTTAAAAGACGTGTAGATGTGGTGCTTAGGGACATGGTTTAGTGGTGGACTTGGCAGTGTTAGGTTGATGGTTGAACTCGATGATCTTAAGGGTCTTTTCCAACCAAAATGAGTCTATTATTCTATGATTCTATAGTTGGTTTTTTTGTGACAATAGTAACAGTCATAGGAAATATGCGTAGTTTCTTTTCCAAAGTTATCAATGTATCTTGTACTGACTGAATTAAAAGCACAAACACTAGATAATTGTTTACTCTGCTGCTTTTTAAAAAAAGAAATCTAGTGTTCAACCCATGCAGCTAGTTACATTCCCTTACTTTCTTGATCTATCAGCCACTTTTTGTGTAGGTGTATAGGAATATTTTAATCTTTCTTTATCATTTCTGTCACCCTTCAGATGATTACTGAAGTGCCACAAACAGTCAATGCTGGAGGTTAATAACCCCAGGATAAAAAAAAATTCATCTGCAACACTTACACAAGTTGCATTTTATTTTCCTATTTCCTTTTATCACTTTTCTGAACCTAAGGGCAATTTCATTTATTTCCTTCCTTGTGTTTTCATCTTACTGCAACAATGACTGGCTTGCTTCACTACTGCATCTTTAACTGATCAGAGCATGATGAATCTTTAATTCAATAGTGAGTCTTGATCTCATAAATGTTTTATCATCAATAGACCTTTTGTCTAAGTAGTTGACGGTGCCACTCCTCCTCCAGCACGTAAGTTGCCTTCAGTTCATCCTCTTGGAAGCAGCTTCTGACTTTTAAGGAAGAGTGGTTTCCAAAAATCAGAGGCAAAAGTGAGAAAAATGGAAACTAAACAGACTAAATGGTAGTATCTCTCAGCCATGAAGGACAAAGCAAGACTTGTCAAGGGCGTATTTCACATCATTACCCTCATCTCACCATATCCATCTGTCACATGTTCCTCAAGAATTGGCTTTAAAGCTTTCAGATATTAACTATTCAACTTAGTCTTTAATAATATGCAAAGAAGTTGCCTGAAACTATTTCACAGCTAGGAAACTTTGGGACAATATCTTTTCTACTAATAACTTCTGCCTTCTGAAGACATTGTGTAAAGATCATATTTGGCACATTCTGGTTTTCTTCTCCTGGGGATGACACCTATAATTTTACTATAATTCAATGAATCAAGCCAAGGCACCTACGAACTGCCTTGTAACAACAGCTCTTATAATGAGAATAGGAGCATATTTTGCAGTAATAAAAAATGACAGACCAATTACAGTAAGCCTTAAATGTTATAGGTAAATTACATACAACAGATTTTATTAGTTCTAAACTAATGATTGTTATCACCCTGTCCTTTTATTACCTCATGTCTGCTAAACCACCATTCTTCAGTTGATTAACACCTCCCAACTTTCATAGACAACTATATATAAAACTTAACAGCAGTAACAGCAATTGTACTATAAATACAAATATAGTTCTAATACAAGATGCTAAACTCATTACTTATACAATGTTTCGGTATTGAAAAGAGAGAATCAGAGGCTCTATGGTGTTATAAATTACTAGAGCAAATGTTATTTTATTGCTGATGTAATAATAAATTAAGCTTAGAAAGTAATTCATAGGTCACAAAGTCCAATGCCTGATGACGAAATAGTGTTTTCTACAGGAAATTAGAATCGTAGAGTCATAGAATGGTTAGAGTTGGAAGGGACCTTAAAGATTATCTAGTGCCACTCCCCCTGCCATGGCCAGGGACACCTCCCACAAGACCAGGTTGCTCAAAGGCCCATCCAACCTGGCCTTGAACAATTACAGGGATGGGGCATCCACAACTTCTCTGGGCAACCTGTTCCCGTGTCTCACCAGCCTCACAGTAAAGAATTTCTTTCTCATATCTAATTTAAATCTACTCTCTTCCAGTTTAAAACGATTACCCCTTGTCCTATCACTACACTCCCTGATAAAGAGTCCCTCCCCATCTTTCCTGTAGGCCCCCTTTAGTTACTGGAAGGCTGCTATAAGGTCTCCCCAGAGCCTTCTCTTCTCCAGGCTGAACAACCCCAACTGTCTCAGCCTGTCTTCATAGCAGAGGTGCTCCAGCTCTCTTATGTTTGTGACCCTCCTGTGAACCCACTCCAACAGGTCCATGTCCTTCTTATGTTGGGGGTACCAGAGCTGGACGCAGTACTCCAGGTGGGGTCAAATTGTGGTTTTTTTCCTGCCCAATTTAAATTACATAAATTCTTGAAAGATGTCCTTAATTCTGACAGAAACAGTTCCAAAACATAGATGCCTGATCAAACAGCAAGGTAAACTGCATTCTCTAATCAAGTGTAGTTCAGCTGGGAATAAGAAAATGTTCATTCTCCAGTAAGGCTTCATTTGGCTGCGTTCAAAAAGTCCACTGTTAAGTACCTATATAGCAAGATCACAGAATCAAGGAATAGTTGATATTTGAAGGGGCCACTGGACACCATGGAGTTCAACTCCCTTGCTCAGAGCAGGATCAACTAGAGCAAGTTGCCCAGGTCTGTGTCCTCTCAGGTTTTTTAATATCTTGAGACACACAAACTCCACAACCTGAGCAACTTCTTCCAGTGTTTGACTGGTTTATTCTTGTGTTCATATGAAATTTTCTGTTTTTTCAATTTATGTCTATTGCCTCTTATGGTATGTGTGGGTATCTCTGAGAAGCATCTGGTTCCCACTTCTTCATTCCCTCCCATCATATATTTATAAACATTGCTAAGATCTGCACCCCCCTGCCAGGCACCCAAACCTTCTCTTCTCCAGACTGAACTGTCCCAGCTCTCTCAGCACCTTGTATGAAAGGTACTCCAGTCCCTTAATCATCTTTGTGTTCCTGTACTGGACTCTCTCCGGTATGTTCGTGACTCTCTTCTGCTGCAGAGCCCAGAACTGGACATGCTCCTTAGCGCTGAGCAGAGGAGAAGAATCACCTCCCTCAACCTGCTGGCAATGCTTTTCCCTATTGCTGCCCAGGATGCTGTTGCCCTTCTTTGCTGTTTTGGTACACTTCTGGTTTGTGGTCAAATTCTTGTCCACCAGGACCACGAGATTCTTTTTTGCAAAGCTGCTTTGCAGACAGTCAGCCTCCAGTGTTTACTGGTGTATGGATTTGTTCCTCTCCAGGTACAGTACTTGGCATTTCCCTTTATTCAGCTTCACGAGATTCCTCTTGGCTCATTTCTTCAGCCTGTTGAGGTCTTTCTGAATGGCAGCACAACCCTTTGGTCCTTTAGCCACTCCTTGCCATTTTGTATCATCTGCAAACTTGCTGAGGGTGAAGAAAAAGATAGATTTTCAAATATGAGGAACACTTAGTGATTTAGCAAGGACCTGCTGACAGTTTACACTCTTTTTGACTTAAGTCTTAACATGGTAGGCATGATTTGAGCAAATCTGTTCCTGGGGGTTTAGATCCTTGGATAACTGTAACCCAAATGATCCACTGCTTATCAAAGATCAGGACATAACTGCAGACTCCTACTAATACAACTTCGTGTGCACAGAGAAATTTATCTCTCCAGTCCTAAAAGTAGGATTCAGTTTCCTGGACAAATATTAATCTCCCATTTTCAGATGTCCAGTTGTCCAACATGTTCTCATAGGGCTGGCAGATATGATACACAATATGAGCTGCAAGAAGCAGCACAATTCTAGAAAGGCAAACTAATCAATTGAGATACTCTAGCATATATAAATAAATAAATTGGCACTAAATACAAATACACAGGCAAGTAAAACCCATTTCAGACATCCAGAGTATCTCAGACTCCATGGTTGGTTAGCTGGTATTTTCTCAAATCAGTCTTGAACTAGACTTCCAAGCTCTGCTTAATTGATTTGATGAATGTCAGTCTTGTATTTTGGAATGGAATCTAAAGCCCCTAAACTTCCTGTAGAAAAGATAAAATATATTTAGGAATCTCAACATGGTGTTATGTGAAACACTTCAAGAAATATAACCTTCAGCTTGGAAGTGTGGGTCCCCCACAGGCCACAGGTCCTGCCAGAAAACCTGCTCCTGCATGGGTTCCTCTCCATGGGCCACAGTTCCTGTCAGGAGCCTACTCTGGCATTAGCTTTCCACGTGGTCACAGCCTTCTCTGGGCACATCCACCTGCTCCAGCATGGTGTCTTCCATGGGCTCCAAGGGGACAACCTGCCTCATCATGGTCTTCACCATGGGCTGCAGGGGAATCTCTGCTCCAGCACCTGGAGCACCTCCTCCTCCTCGTTCTTCACTGACCTTGGTGTCTGCAGGACATATTCTCACATATTCTCACTCCTCTCTCCTAGCTGCTGTGCGATGTATTTTACCCTTTATTAAATATTTTATCACAGAGACACTACCAATGTTACTGATGGGCTCAGCTTTGGCCTGGAGCCAGGTGGAACTGGGTCTGTCTGACACAGGGGCAGCTTTCGGTGTCTTCTCACAGAAGCCACCCCTGCAACCTGTCCTGCTAACAAAACCTTGTCATGTAAACCTGATATACTCTGTTTATTCAAGTCCATATGTAGAAGTGGGTGCTTGCTTGTATATTAAAGATCTTAAAGCACTCCAGTTAAGAAAATAATAGTAATTTTCATAGTATGGGTCATATATTTAGCCTAACCTATACCTTCCTCTAATGCCCTTGCAGGAATAGAAATTCAGCTTTTGACATAATCTAGGCAATAAATGTATCTGATCTTACCAAAGTAATAGAATTTTGTTAGCACTGGCACAGAAACATTGAATCAAGCGAGATGAGTCCTATGATACAAGCTTGGACATTGTTCATAAGTGAATACTTGCCCCTAGGGCAAATTATCTATTGATTGTCACAGGGAAACAAACCATATTTGAAGATAAATGAGCCCCAGCATTCTAGTCTTGTACAAGCTATCGCCTCTGTTCATACAGAGCCTGCTCTTCCTCATACCTTGCAGGCGGCAGGATGTGGTCTGTCATATTTATTACACACCTCAATAATAAAAATGTTTGTTATTAAAGCAAACCATAAAACAGATGTATGAAGCCTAGAGAGAGCAAGCACATTTTATGGTATTACTTTGAACACTTTGTCTGCCAATGAATCAAGTTGGAAAGCCATTTGAATACTGTTCATACTAAGTCTCTAAACCAGCAACATGAAAATGCGTCTTATTTTCATTTCAGTTGTAATAGCTTCAGTGTAATTCTGTTAACCTTGCTGTATTTCAGGATAACTAAATTAGAAGTTCATTTATGTACATAATTAATTTGTTTATATTTGAATACTGGTCTTGTCACATTATACATTAATGAAATAGTAAGCTAAGGAACAGCTTAAGGACTTTGCCTACTGTATAAATTTCTTGCAGAGTGAAAAAATCACCTTATTAATACTGTGTGTGTATCAGGGCCATACTTTTACTTTGGTTTGAAATTCAACCCTGATAGTCTCCAAACCTTGAGGGAAACCATGTTTGAGTGGTAACCATAAGCAAAGTGTCAGGACAATTGCAAATGCAAGTGCAGCTGCAAATATGTCTAGTTAAAATATCTGAAGTTCTAATGTGGTTTTGCTTACGTGATACATGTCTTCTAGCTATGCACTTTAATAGAATATTTCTGAATTTTACTTGCATGAGGTTAATTGAAGAAATAAATTTCTGTCCTTGAGTTCAAAGCGAATGGGATTTAACCCTGAATATGGGAGTAGAGGGACCAGCAGTATAAAACATTGGGAATAGAACACCTTTTTGGCCCAGAAAGGGACATGAAATCCTCCGGCCATTTACCAGTGTCTGGGCTCAGAAATAAACATGGCAGAAAGGTGACCAGAACAAATCCAGCTAACACTGGCTGTGCAGTTACTTTGTCAGTGATGTGATGATGAAAAAGAAATGACACAGAAGTAAATTAAATAGAAATGCTTGCTTCTTGGACATAGCCAGTGCTTGTAAAAGTAGTCAGATGTGATTGGTGAGGACATCAAAGGGGCAATTAAATGAGCCAAATAAAGACTTAACTGGTCATTTACAACCAGAACACCTTCAATGATATTAAAACCCACCCAAATAAAAACCCTTATAAAATCAGATGCCAAATTATGCAACCAGTGAAGACATAAAGCAAGATATTTGATTACAGCCATTTGCCTTATGTATTGTGATAAAAGTATTAAATGTGCTTGGAGAGCTCACTCAGAATGGAAATTAACTGAGGCAGAGGAGGAAGAGGAAGAATTAATACTCGTATTTACAGGCCTTTAGAGCTAAAAAGAGCACTGCTTCTGCTTTTGTCATCTCTTGTGGGCTGAAGAATGCCTCTCAAACCTGGTCAGAGGATCTCTTTTAACAATATACATAAGTTTTGCTTTAGAGATTCCAAGCAATATTGAAGCTACAATCATTACTGTTAAGCTGTATCAGTATTAATTATCATCACTACCGGGAATTTTTTTTCTTATTTAAAATTGAATTTTCAAAAATCCCTTTCCAACTACTGACTTTTTATTCCTTTCTCAGTAATGTTGAAAGCCTTCCTCTTTTCATCTCAGCTTTTGCTCCATATTTAAGCACCCACAGTCTTTGATCCAGTCAACTTCTTCAGCTTTTTTTCTCATAAATTACTGTATTAGCTTATTAATCTATGTAGCCAAAGTCTTTCTCACAGCTCTCTGGATCATTTTAGAACTACTTTGAATTTTTATTAATGATTTGTTGAGGGGTGGATACCATAAGAGTACACGGTATTCCACCAAAAGATTTACTGACACTGTGGCGCAAGATAATTTCACTTTTGTAGGAGTTTCTGTGGCAAATTTTACCAAATATTGCACTAAGATTCCATAACGAGACAATCATCTAGCATAATCACTAAACCCTTCTTTGATTCATTCCTTTTCAAGGCTAAACATCCAGTTGTGTAAATATAGACTCTTTTATTTGCTCCCAGATATAACCTAGCAGGGCACTTTTTAATAGAAAGGGTAGTAACCAGTTCTTCAAGAGCTTTAAGCACTTTTGTAGCTGTGTTGCACCTCATTATTTATTGAACCTGCAATCTGTCATCTATACATTTGACTCTAATGACTTCAGTATCATTGTCTAGATTATTTATAAAAAAGATTTATTGAATATAGTAGAGGGCACTTAACTGGGAGCATTTATGAAAAGTTCCTTTGTAACACCTACAGCTTTAGATCCTTCAATAAGTCATTTTAAAACTATATTATTTATACCCTCCTAATTTCAAATACTGTAAGTTTAAATCAAGTGCCATTTTGTGCCAGGTCAGATACACTACAGCTGCTGAAATATTCTACACCAGAATAGTAGCCTTTATTAACCAGACCTATATTGCTTAGAAAATGGACAGCAAATACCTTGGATGGTGTTTAAACCTTCCAGAACTGGCACAGTAGATGTAATCTCAGTCTCTAAACATTTCTGGCAGAGCCTCAGATTAATGATATCATGAAATTCCTTGGGCTTGATGTCAGGCTATCCCCACTGTTTAATTAATGTTGTTTCCAATATTTTTTCAGTACTGGAAAAACTTACTAGTGCCCTAATCCTTTGAATTTTTCAATTTTTTCAAGTCTTATTAAAAGCAATAAAAATGATTTGAATAATTTCCAGTCTAAAGATTTTGGGACTTTTGGGAGTACGTTTTCTGAGATCACTATGTTTTGAAAATATTGTAATGTGGTTGTGTTCCCTCACACTCTTTTTTTCAAGGTACAGTACTTTGAAGTAGGCTTCTGCAGTCCAGGAAGTTCAATATTTTCTGAAGTACCTTGCCTTGATTATTTGATCCTCTATGATTTACACCTGGACAAATACTTGAAAAATCCAATGTTGCTGATAATCAAACATGAATTAATATGGAACAGTATAGATTCTAGACGTAATGAACTCAGAGGAACACAAACAACCCAGCCTGTTACTGTCTCATACTGCAAACTCACCACAGAATGTTCTCATTGGTAGAGACCTATGCTCCAAAATCACCTTTCATCAAAGAATATGTTTTCTTCTTATTCTGGAGCATTATTAATTATTGGTTTTGAGCTCTGGATTTTTTGGGTCCTTTTTCCAAAAGGCCCACCTGAAGACCATCACTTGAATTTATGTCTTGTTTGAATTTAGAGCCCTCTTCTGCCATGATGCTTATCACAGGGAAAACTAGGACAAGGGAGGGAAGAAGGGAACCAGTGTGGTGATCACCTCCACGGATTTGTCTTTTCAGTTTAGCTGTTGCCTTAAGTAGCATAACTGCACAGACTGCACTTCCAGCTCCCTGTTTTTTTGTTTGAAGCTCATGTGCATTTCTGACCCCTGTCTGCTTTGCAGAGGAAACAATGTACTGTAATCCAGCTGCTTTTCTCCTGTGAGACAAGATCCAGGGGGAGAAAGGGAGGAAAGTGACTACAGGCATATCACTTCAGGGTAGAGAGAGGCAAAACCAAAAGCAGAGTGCCCAGCTGCTGCAAGCATGTTCCTTGCTCTGGTAACTTCATGGGTGAGCAAGCAATTCAAACAAGTTACTACATTTTAATGAATTGTATGAGCTGCAGTAGTTATCCATGCATGCTCTTACCTTATCCTTCTTGTGAAATCAAACATATGAGCTTAGGCTACCCTCACCATGTTTCAAAAGTAGTTAAAGGTTGAAGTTAACTTATGTACTATAGTTTATCAGGCCAGGAACATACGCATGATCAAAGGATTGAGAACAATTCAGTTTCTGGATCACGTGACCATGTTTTTCAAAAAAATAACATTTTTAAACAGTGTTGAAACATTTCACTACTTCAGAAGCATCTACTCCGTGGATACCTCTATACTCCACCTAATGTGAAAACTTCAGATTTGCTGTGAATGAGAGGGTGTTGTACACATTTGGCATCCATTATCTTCTGTCTGCAACCTAAATTAAGGCTGCCAGAAATCCCTTTTGCCCTTAAGACAGCAAACATTTTAAGTCCTCTTAGGAAGAACCTGAGGGCACCTTGAAGGAATAATCTGCAGACTATTTTCTTTTTTCCCTACTTGATGTCACTCAAATGGCAAATAGAATAGCTGAAGGCTACATACAAATGTTGTTGCCTATGGATTGGGTACATCTCAAATCCCCATTACCATCCAGGAGTACCAGCAGGTTTGCCCCAAAGCTAGCCTTTGGGGTGACTCAACAAGCAAACAAGGTAGATGGGCAGCTCTGCTGGCCTTGAGGCTACCCTGAGGGCTGCTCTACATAGTAACATAAACACAGCATCTGGGACTCTGCCTGCGATCACTGAAGCAGCCTGTACTTTCAGAGCTGATGCTTCAGGCTCTTGGCAAATCATTTATGTCTTGCTAAACAGTCACTTCACACTTTCAAAGTCTTCAGAAACTGTGTACTGATAAGCCTGCTCAGCTATGAGCTATAACAGAGATGTGAACATGCTGGATGGAAGTGGGATAGGATTGATGAGTATTTTAAAGAAGAAAAAAATAACTAATACAGTGACAGCATTTGCCACAGAGTATAAGGCTGAATGAGAAAGGGTCTGATCCCCTTTGTCCTGTACCAGCGCTATGAATGTCTGGCATTGTCTTTGATTTTGACTTGTACTTTTCATGCATTCTTTTACTTCCTGACCATTAGGAAGAGATCTCCAGTTTATTCAAGTTTTAAACAGCACAGCTAATGTCTCAATATTTTTCTTACATATGTAACTTTAAGAAGATATGGAAGTGAAAAAAATAATTATAGTTTTGTCCCAGTAGATATCACCATTTAACAGAATCTTCTCTAGTTGGTCTCATTTGCATGCAATATATGTAGAAGAAAAGTATACAATGGATTTAATGGCTTTTTTTCTTAACGAGTATACTAGCTTATGGACCTATAAGTACAGCACCGTTTGTTGGATAGTGCTGAAGAACAAGTTTATCGGCTCATGAAAAGCTTTCCAATATAAACTGAAGTTAGTGAAAGAGAAGCATCGTGTTATACACCTTGTCATTCAGCTAAAGGTTTCTACCCATTTGCAGTAATTTAAAATGCCACATTGCAGGAATTTAATTAGTTTAATTGTAGTTCTTGATGTTCTTCATGATTTCAGCCTTGGACAGTATTCTGAATACTTAAAATTCTCCTGGATTTTGTCTCATCACAAGTTGAATGGCATCAAGCTGCTGCTGGAAAGCAAGAAGCAGTAACAATGTTATGCAGTGGCACCTGATGGGGGATTTAAGCAATCAGAGAAAAGTAACACCCACATAGTTTAAATTAAAAATTCCCATTTGGCAAATATCAAAGCAAGCTCTCTTCAATAGCATTTCCCATTAATCCATTATGAAGAGTTATAGAAGTGTATTAAGCTAAATCATTTCCAGTATAATTATCCTGTTTAAACAAGACTATTGCTTAAAATCCTTGGCAGGTATATAATATTAAAAATACATCCCCACTTTGAATTCTGTGTTAGGGTTCATGAATTCATGAAGCAAAAAAATTAAATTCTCAGGGCCTATTAGGCCATACAGAAGCACAAGACATAAATGAAGGGACAACTAGAAAGCATCAGACCACAACTTTTAAACATTTAACTTAATAGGAATGAACATTACCTCCCCTTGCCTCACTTCACAAGACCATCTCTATACAAAATGTCATGTAGCCTTATTCCAAAAAGCTACTATTAATGGCTGGTTTCTTTCAATCTAAACACTGGATTCTGTTTGCTTGTGAATACTAATCTTTCTCATCTGTGAAGAAAAATGAATGTACATAGGAACTTACTTCAATTTGTAAAGCCTGAAAGTCTTCTCTTCCTCTTGCAGATTTGTTTACTACTGAATCTTGTTCCTAGTTACACTGAAGAGCTAGATATAGTGGGTGATCTTTTTTCAATTTGTATCCAATTAAAAGCTTACATTTGACTTATATTTAACTAGTCAGTTGCCATGCTTGTTACAATGTTACCCATGAGAATATAGGCAATTTTACAGGACACATGTGACGTGTATTCAGAATACAAATTACACCAAGGGCAAAAGACAGATTTTAAGTAGCAACTTCCATGTATTATTCTCATGCAGGCTTGGCTGTGCTTTAAAATACATTTGTTTGGAGTTTCTGTTTTTAGCACTTGGAGATCACAATATTGTTTCATTCTTTACCTAAAATGAAGTGAATAGATAAGCAGGTTTGCAGCACTGCTTGTGTATGTGAAGCTATAACCCACAGAAACTTGTATCTTTTTGTAACACTAATAATTTCTAAGAGTAAATGTATTTTCTTTCAATCTGCAATGTTTCAATCAAGGTTTCACTCAAATCAAGTATTCAGAGAGGGAAGGTTTCAAGGTTTAAAAATTTGTTTAAGCTGTGTTCTCACCTCCATTTATTGAATTTTTATGGATATTCTGTCAGCTGAGTATGCTACTAGAAATGTTTGCTGAAGTAAAAAAAAGTATTTTCTGCAAATGTTAAAGAAAACACATAGAAGGTGATTTCAAAATTAATAATGCCAAATTATTAAAATAAAAAATAAAACACGCTAATATAAAAATATATAAATACAAAAATAAAAGCCACAAATTACAGTAATTTGTGTTCATTGAGTCTGAAAAAGAAACATATCAAAAACAAGCTTCTTGTCCAACTAAAGCAGTTTGAACTTCAGCTAGAAAATACTTTCAGTAACTTAGTCATGTATAATGGATGTATAGAATTATGTTTAGGTCATTGAATTGTTAAAAATTCTAAGCTTAATGCCCAATTCACTATATGCTTTCATTTCATCTGATTTCATTATTTTTCCTCAGTCTCAAGTCACTTGATTTCTCCTTCTTGTCTCACTTTACTACACCAAAAAACAGACTAATGCTTACTTTCTCATTTAACTAAAGCTGAGGTTTAAATGACTTTAGACAGAATCTTCTTTTGTGGTTGTTTCAGAAGAGTAATATTTGACTGAGAGGTCTTTAGAACTTGAAGTGATTTTCACTATTGACTTATACAGCTTCTCACAGTCTGGTGCCCTAAATTTGATAGCATGTGGAAAATGGAAAAGCCAATACATTTTCTCGTTTAATTTTTTATGCTTATTGTATAAGATGAAAACCTACTTATGTCATTTTTTTCTTGGGAAGTTGGAAAACTTGACTCACTCTTGAGTAAATGATCCAAAATTTCACAGATTAGCACTGTAAAGACATGTGGAGCAAATTGCTCCTGCTCCTCATACATGGGGGCCTGGTTTTTAATGAAAGTTTAATTTCAAATAAAGTGATATTTTTCCAGTGGAAAACTCACTTCTTTTTTTTTTCTTTTTTTTTTTTTTAAAGAAAGTTCCATGCAAATCTGTTTCCTCCCTTATGGGACTATTGAAATACAAGTTACAACAGCAAAATTATGAATTGGGATTTCTTATGTGAGTAATTTCAAATATCAAATGCATTCAAACAGTATTATGATCTGTGAGAGAGATCATAGGAAGCAATATATTGTAAGTTAGGTTGCTATATTTAGCTGTAATTAGTAAAACATTTTGCTCCAGAAAAAAAAACCAACAACTGGTATCCTACAAGAAAACTAAGGACATATTTCATTTTCCTAGGGGTATTTTACTCAATTTAAAAGCAAGCTGACTTTTTTAGTACTACGATACCTAGCAAATCCTATCGCTATCAACTATTAAGTTGATATTACCTACCGTTCATGTAAGTCTAGTCTTTATTCTGAGAAAAATGCTTGGAGTCACATGTGAGGTTTTTAAGTTCATATGAAATAGACATTTTTCTTTTCTCACTGTCTGCAATAAAGCTGGTGTAAATTAATGTCCTTCCAATCAATGAATGTGTTTCATTTTTTAATATCTTTGACTCGTGTCAAGATCTTTCTTCAAAAGGCTGGTATCTGTCTTTTTGTAACAAAGTGAATATTAGAATGAGAATCAGAAGGAAATTGAAAAGAAGAGGCAAAAGGGACAGTTACATTTTTGAATAAAGAGGTAGATCTTTAAACTATCAGTGGTGTAAGTTCAGAAAAAAGTGATGAGTGGATAGAAGGGACTTATATGGCCTTCTAGTGCAGTTTGACAGGAAATTAAACACCTTTATATCTGCTCATCTATCATGCATTCACCTTTATCTCATGGCATGTCCTTAGTAAACGGTGACATTTGCAAACAGTTCAATTAAAGTCACTGTGTTCCGGGTAATGCTGCAATCTCTGTGTACGAAATAAATAACAATTAAATTACATTGCATGAATATCACTTCTTCTCAAACAGCCCGTAATATCATAGCAATGGGTATGTATAACAAAGTTGAATGAATACTGACTAGTTACTTTTTTCTGTGGTCAAAGGTCATTGTAATCTTCCAATTCAAGACTCATAAAATTTATGTCTATATTAGAAAGAAGACTGGAAAGATTAAAAGTTTCTGGTAGCTAAAATGTGTTGAGAGCTAAAAGAACAAAATGAATATGTGCTCTTCCCATAGCTTAATCTCATCGTTAAAGGCAGAATTTTCCCTTCTTTGTTTTATTGTTAATTTTTTTAAAGGCAAAGTCTGTACTAGGGGAAAGTGTTCCACTCCATTTTCCTCCTTTTTCCAAAACTGACCTTTGAAATACAATTAGAGCAATAGTGGGGGAGGAGGGAATTTTTAGATGTTAGTATTAGTATGTGCATTCTATTCATCCACCAGATTTCCTTTCCTGTGATACAGGTAAGGTCTTGGCATCTATTACACTCAATGAAGAGAAAACACAGAAGAACATTACAAAGAGTAGTCTGACTAAGGGAGTGAAATGGAAATTAAAATGAGGCACATCAAACTAAAAGTCCAAGGAGATGCAACTATGGAGTTTCTAGATCAAACTATTTTAGTTTTCAGTTCTTTATAAAAGACTTGGGAAACCTTCCCTGAGGGAGGGGAGGTGGGGGGGAAGAGAGAGAAAGTTTCTTTAAGATATTAAAAACTGGACAGTGACATTTTCTAACTGGCTTACACTTAAAGAGTGTATGCAAACAGATGAACAAGACATTTTTTGTTTTTTAATGTTCTTCAGGGGGAACACACCAAGATATTTTAGTAAAAGAGGAGTCCATAGTATAGGATTGCTGGTATATTTATTGCAGAATCTTTATAACTTTCTCTGATGTGCTTTATTCTTGAAGAAGCTTCTGATCAGTTCAAGAACACTAAATTAAGAGAGATTTTGAACCAAGCTATGTATTCAGTGAGAAAACAATACTGAAAAGATGGATTCTTATCACTGTAAAACTACTTTTGCAAAGAAAGTTTTCAAAGAAGTTTCAGTTTTACAAGTATCAAAGCTTTCTTATTTTCAGCTACAGTCAACTGTTTTCCATCTGTGCAGAAGATAGAAATCTGGGTTTTTGGATATAAAGGTGATATTGCAAATTGGTATATCATGTATAAACAGTCGGTCTTTTGGCTATCCAGCCTTCTCAGAATTTGATATAGATAAGTGCACTAACACTACAGGCATGCAAGTTGTCACGTATTAAACGTAAGACTCAAAACACTAGCTCATGATTCACACTGGCTTTCACAACAAAGGATATACCTTACACATTAATGCAGTTGTGCAGGATTCCTACACCTTCTGTTCTGATCGGAATTTGATTGAGCTGTCAGTGACGTTCACCTACCTTGTCAGAGCGAACAGTAGGAACAGGGGCGTACATCTACCAGCACAGAGCATCTACCAGGGCACTAAGCTGGTCAGGTCCTTCTTATTGGCAGACATCCTAACATCAGCTTTGCACCTGTCCCTGCTCATGTGACATAGTGCCATCTAAAGTAGGAAGTAAGTAGAAATTTGAGATATCTTCATTTAGAGCTAGAACTGATCCTGGTGGGCCTCTACAGCAATAAGAAGTATCTCTTCCAGATCCTTTGGTTTGGTTAGCAGAGGAGGACCCTGCATAAACAATATAGCTGATTGGTATGAACAAATGTAAATCACATATTTCTGAAGAAAGCAAATAACCAGATATGTAGACCAAGACACAGTAAAGTAGACAAATCTCTGCCATTGAGAAAGTGAGAGCCACTACAAAAACCAAGAGCTATACAATGACGTGTACTGACTACATCAATTCAGCAACTGAGTTGAATGCTGAGTGTAAGGGATTACACTCACAAAATCTTGCTATGTTTTCTATGTCTTTGTAATTTATTTAGTAAAAAGTCTGTGTCCTAGTACTTTGCGGCCAGCTTTTGCTCTGGTAGTATGATGATGCCCATTGTAACACTTTTTATCAATGCAGTAAAGAACAGAAAAAAAAAATAGAAGAAGGACAATCTAAATCTTGACAGGTTTGTATGTGTTTTCAGTATGGTTTTCTTATTAAGCTTGTTTTGCCATTCATTAAGGAGTTCAAACTAAGATAAACAGTGACTATTTTTCCCGGTGTGCCGTGTTCCTTCCTTATTATGTCTCTATGTATACACCTCAGATAATGTTTTTCAAGCGGACTGTTTTTGTGAAGATATATAAGTGGGGACTGAGAGGTTTTTATGGTGGATAACTGCCCAAAAGGGAGAGAAATGCCAATTTGGGATGCCACAAAAACATGGATGAAAATAGAAGGCACTTTTTTAACCTTCAGCCTGGAGGAAAGTATGTGGAAAATAATCTACAACAAAACCTGTGAGCAGATTTCTTACAGGAAAATTTCAAACCACAGGTCTTTTTATTTTTTATTATTAATGTAACATTTTTTCCTCCCTCACTCCTTCTCCCCTTATTCAGTTCTCATAACTTGCCATGAGTTTAAAATTAGACTATCTTCTAAAGTCAGAGAGTGTCATTGCATTTGATCTACAAAGCATCCAGCATGCTTCAGAGTGCTGTATAAATAACACGGAGGTCTAATTCTGTGCTCAACCTTTTGAGAGGTGTCAGAAAGAGCAGAAAGATGATTTTAAAGTTATTTTTATGCTGCTCAGATTTTGCTTTGACTGAGAACAGATGAATTCTTTAAACTATTTTTTCTAATATGCTGAATGTCTACAGGTTTGAAAGTTTATGGTAAATCTTGCTACACTCTACATGAAGGAGCACTATAGAAAGCACTGTGCAAGTACAGTGTAGTTTCTGCATCAGGTGAATCCTCTGCTGGGGTGCTAAAACATCTGTACTCCACTGGAATGGTTCACAGGGGGAACACTATAAGAGGCCAGGTAGTCCTTTAAAGACCCAGAAGGGCAGCTGGCCCTGTTTGCCAAGACAAATAGGTGCTGGAGATGAGAAACCACATAGGAGCCTGTTTTCCAGCTGGCAGTTTTAAAAGGCTTCCAGCTCAGAGGATTCATGCAGAGAGTAGCTTATTAGCTAGAGGACAAAGAGACTAGCTGCCTGATTTGATAGATTCTAGAAATTGTTTTCTTTTTCCCTTTTCTAGAGTGGATAGGATTGCTCTCTTTTTTAGCTTGATGGCTAATGAAAGTCATGTGTGAATTCTGTAGCTGAATTGCTCTGGTACTCACATCAGGCTTTGACCAGTGAACAAACACTTCACCACAAAATTTTGAATCAATATGTTTTAACGCAAAAGAGATTAGTGACAGAGGCTGGTTTTCTTGGTTTGCTACTCTCGCTGTTTTCTTTACAGTCAACAAACAAAGCCTCTTCCAGGTAGGGCTTAGAAGATGAAAGTTAGGCTGGTGTAGCCACCCCTGAAGGACTTTCTTTTCTTTCTAAAGGAGGTAATTGGATGACTTGTCACTTTCAGCAGAAGTGTGTCCTTCTGGATAGTTTTCTCTGTATAAGCTGCTCTCACAAATGTGATGCTAAATATTATGTCAATATTAAAAGGGTCATTGAAGCAAACTCCTGTGTGCTAAGCTTAGCCCTTCCAAACTGCTGTCTGTATCTTTGTGTTCGAATTCATAGAAAATCCTCAATTTTGCTAAAGAAAAGTAGAGTTTAGACAAATCAACGACATCCAGTGTAGGACTGTGAATATGAAAAGGTATCTACAGTCTGTTGTAATATTCCATATAATCCACAAAAGAATTGTGTTGTGGCTTTTTTTTTAGAGGGCGGGAGTAGTACTAAAACTGTTGGTTTTATTTCAGTGTCCCAGTGATAATAAGAAACATCAGAACGCTTATGTTTTAAAAGAAACATATTTTGTTAAAGGTTTTGTTTCTTTGTTGGTTCAATCATCTGGATGGATTCAACTGCATAACGCTGTTAAATCTGAAAATGAAAGATGAGGTGGGTTTCTTTCAGCTTACAAACATTTTTTATGACCCTTTTTGTGGTAAACATTTCAAAGAAGAAAATACATTATCCTTTCTTTTGTTTTATATAGCAAATTGAATAAATCTGTTCTTTAGTAAAAAGGTCTGTACCAGGAATATGCCTATTTGCCATGCTGGATTGGACTAGTAGCTCATTACTCTTATCATGTTTACCTCCAACAGTTAGACAAAACTTAAAGGTTATGAGAAGTATGAAGAAAGAAGAAAGGACCCAGGAAAACAGCAACGGATTCTACATGACTTCATTCAATTTAACACCATTTCTTAGTTTTGAATTCTTCTCATCTATGAACAACCCACAGTCCCAAAGCCAGGTGCTGTGACATTTGTCTCTCTCTTTGTCTCTTGATAAGTTCTGTTTCTGTGGATGCCACACAATATTCCTATCACAAAGTTGTTCTTGTGAGACTAGTTCTTGCATGCTTGAATTGCTTCAGCAGGCTTTTCCAGAGACCCATAAAAGTCAATGCATGACCGTCTGAACTTCTACATGTATTTTGTATGTTTGTATAATTGGTTTCAGTGGAATTCATTGCCCCCAACCACTAAAAATCTATGGTGTATGCCTCCATGCATACTCCACTCTACTAAACTTCTCTATTGAAGAAGTGTATTTGAATACATGAACTTCACTCTTTTCACTCATTTCAATAGGAATCTGCCAGAGATGTTAGTTCTGATGTGAAATATGTCATTAGCATTGTATTCTAGCATTTGAACCAAAGGTTTGTAAGAGGGAATACTGTCTGAGAGCCATTTTGTTCTGACTGAACTGTTCTCTTCTCAGATACCATCTGACAGACAGCGAAACTCTTCTGTTCCCTGAATTTGCTTTGGCAATATTCCTTTTGATTTTCTTCCTTTGTGGTCACACGTCTGCTGCTTCCTATCTGTGTGGAGCTCAATTATCTCTCATCTCTTCCTCATTCTGTCTGCAAATGATTCTGTCTTTTGATATTTCCTCCCTATGCTCTGATTCCTTATTATCTCCATTATCTCTTTCCTCCACCAGGCTTTTGTTGTTTTGGGGTTTCTTTTCTTTTTTCTTCTAGTCCTATCACTTCAGTCCAGCAAATTTGCTCTTGAACTGTTAGTCTTGTAACTGTCCCTGCCTCTGCCATGCATTCATGGTCAATATCTACATTCAAAAGTCTGTGCTCTAGATATTTTTCTGCAGCCTTGTATCCTGTATATCTTTAAATATCAATGAGTTTTTAGCTTCATCTTTACTTCCTGAAACTTTACTTTGCTAAGCTCTGCCAGATGATACTAAAAATACCAGAAGCTTATATGTTGTTTCTGAATAGAAACTCTCATATCATGCTGATTTTTTTATATCAATTTATTTCTGTTGCTTTTTCTCCCTCCATAGGTCACTGCTAGCATTGTCTGTGGACATCATCACCTTCCCTTTCTAGCAGATATCTTTGAAGAGGAAAGATACCAGTTTGAAAAACTATCCTCTAACTCCCTCTAACTTTTTTCACTGCTTCACATGCCTGTATAACTGCACTGTTGTACTGAAGCAGAAATTTTCTTCTTCACTTGGCTGAAAGGCATTTGATGGTCCAAACTCTGAGCCAAATTCTTTTTATGTGAACAATTTTAATTGCTTGTATTCATATTATTCACCAAAATGACTGGTAAGAGTAGCTAAGCATATATTCAAACTTCCTTAATGGAGCTGGTCAAGGAATCAACAAACATGTTTAGAGTGAATTTAGAAATTAAAGACACTCAGCAGTTTCCCCAAACTGCTGAAATACTGAAATATTTATGCAGATTCAAAGTAACTTAAAAAAAAAAAAAATCCTGAGGATTTCACTATTCTTCACCTAAAGTGTTCTAATCCAGTAATTTTGACATATAATTTGAGGTCAATGCGGTGCAGTCACTAGAAGCGGTTTCACACACCGACTTTCAGGACTGCATTCTTATTTTTCTCTGTATCCAACTTAGTTTAAACATCTTAGAAAAGCTTAATTTCATTTCAGAGCTTTAGCCACCATTTTTTCCATTTGATTTTTTTTCAAACATGTCAGATATCTCTCAAAATAAGTAAGAGTCCTGCAAGCAACAGTTTTTATCCAAAATACTAACTAATACACAACACTCTCCTAATGCTCCTAATACATGGCATTATCCTCTGTGTTATTTAAGAGTTCTGTTAGTATTGGCAGTGCTGTTTAAAGAGCAAACTTTTAACAATGGTACAGAGAGCATCACAAATGAAGTTCAATGCAAATGAAATCATTATGCATATATAAATATATGTATGTACACATGCCTATATATATTTTTATATACGTAAGAGGCATTTGTTCTTCTGTGGTGGGTTTTGGTCAGCAAAATTTCAGTAACACTTGGGATGCATTAAAAAGCTAATCTCACGAATGTAAAGTGTAAAAGAGGAGGAAGTGAAATCACTGAAATGATTACATTTACTGAAAATGTTTATGCATTGGGTTTTGAGATTTTATCATACTTTTCCTCTCTTTCAAAAAAAATCTGTGTCTGGGTTGTCACCCTTTTCAAAGAGAAGGAGTAGACTAATTGGGTGATAAAACCAGCTGTGTACAAAGGGCCAGATCCCAAAACTACCAAAATCAAAGTACATCTTTCTATTGATCTTCCACTTGCTGAAGTGTTACCATGTATCCACAATACAGGAAGTAAGATGGCAATATAAAAACACAGAATGGTTTCTTTTTTTTTTCTCTTACTTAAGTGCAACATGGGACACCTACAGGTATAAAGCTTTTCTGGGGAGGGGAAGATAGTATTGAAGTTGTCAGAGGCACTTTAATCTCAACTGCTCCTCTCGCTTTTCCCTTACTATAGTTCTAAAGATATTAATAAAATCTGAGAAAAATGTCATGCATTTATAAAAAGAAAATAGTTCTGAGTGAAAACTATTTTCAGTAGGAATATAGTTATGAGAGATTGTACTTTACCATAACTCTCAGAATCCTTGGAACTCAAGCATGACTTAGTTCAGGTAAGTTCTGTTTTTGAAAAGCTAATTTTGAAGCAAGTATCCTGTACACTACTAAGACAATAAATTCAGGTAAAATCAGTGGAACAAGACTATTTCATATCTTGTAATTAATCTGTTTTTACCTTTTGATTCCTTTTTATTCTGATGGAAAGTAAACAGAAACAGAAATCTTATTAACAGATGGTATATACAGAACTATATTTTACATTTGATCTTATACCTTTGAAGACCTATTAATTTCAGAAGCATTATATGAGGCTGTAACTCACCTCAGGATTTGATTCATACATTCCTGAGCCAGCAGTATAGGTCTTGCCTGCTGGTTAAAAACAAGGTAGAAGTGTTTGGAACTGAAATCTTTTTGGAAATTAGAAGAACTCATTCTCAATAAATGTACTTAGCAGAATTAGCAAACAGCTTTCTGTAAGATATTTAGTTGGAAATTATTCCTCCACACCAGAAGAATATGTTAAGAGAGTAAGAAACCCTGTTTCAGACAGTTTTTTACCAGTAACACTGAAGTCACACAAAGGGAGATTTCTTTTGGCACGAAAAGGTGCAATAGTTTTACCTCTCATCCCAAACACACACCTTACCTTCTTTGCAATTATAGTGAGCTTGGTCTGTTCAGTAACAAGAGAGTCTCTTAGTTCATACTGAGGTGAAAGAGGACTGACACCACAGGAAAGATGCCAAACAATATGCCAAAGATCAGTAATATTCAAGTGCTAGTACTCATCTGAGTTGTTAAATGGAGTTACTTTAAGTAAGTCGTTAAAGTTGCAAACCTAGAAAAAATAAAAATCCCCAAATTAGTTAAAATTTGAGAAATAATAGCACTTCGTGCTGAGATTCATCATGCCACTTCTCACAAACAGAATGTATAAGGTTTTTATTTGTCTGTGCAACTCCTTTGGCAGCATATTTTTTCCAACACTTTCCTGTTCATTGGTCTGTTGTGCTCTAAGAGCATATTCATATCAGCACAGAATAAAGTTGAGGACAAAAAGACATACCATAACACCAATTCAGATGTCTTGACTACAACCAGGTGGTTTAGTACCTGTAATAAGAGCCTAACAACAGAGCTTTTGAGCATGGAAATAGAGCAAAGAATTTTATTACTGTTTTACAGGCATGCTGTGAAGCAAAAAAAGATTTTTAAAATTCTTGCCTTTGTATCTAATTCAGCTGGAGAGCCTCATCTGAGTTTCATTAACTGTCCTAGACAAAGTCATTCCAAAAAGTCAAAGATCTAACTTTCTGCCTGATTTGAAGCTAAAACACCACCCATATTTTCACATGGTATTTGCTTAACATTTTTTCAAATGTTCTTTCTTCCACTGAGAGAGAAGGTCAGAGCTGAAATGTTGAGATGGATTTGTTAAAACTTCCATGGAGGAAACCTTGGTCTTATGCAAGGTCAGAATCACAATTTCATTTGCAAAATCCTAGTGAGCCTAGACAAAACTGTGGGGTTTGAAGGAAGTCTATGAAAAATCTTATTATTAAGGTACAACAGAACTTTAATCCTGTCTGATTTGGACAACAAGTTTTGTGGCCTGGTGTTAACTTTATAAACTATCAAATAAAAAAATTCCAGTGTTGTAATTAAGGAAACAGCACTGTAGCCCTGCTAGTCTCGCTATAGAAGCAAAGCAAGATTTGTAGGCAAACTGACAAAAGATTAGTCTGAACAATGAAAACAGAATACTAAAATCTCAAACTACATAATAGGTCTTTAAATACAACTGCAGAAAATGTCACTTCTTTATCATAGACTTCACTATAGGGCAAATCACATCTACATCTAAAACTATGACATGCCTGGAAAAATGCTGTCTTTTCTGTGCTATAAGAAAACGATTCCATGGGATTAAGTATGATTAAGAAGCATATCGGTAAATCTGACTCAATCTTCAGTCTAATAACATATTTAAATTGTTCACTGGGAGAAGCCCAGGAGAGAAAATTAGGGGGAAAAAAAATTAAGTCAGTTTCCTATAGATCAGAGTATATGAACCTGAGTCTCACAGGATATCTCAGTCAATTTAAAAATTTGTTTGCTCTGTCATCTCACAGGAACCATTATCCTCCTGTCAGCACCTTGTTTTCATATCAGTGTCTGTGAAAAATAATGAATTTTTATTTTCTTAGTGAAGATTCCACACCACCTAAGTGTAGGCTTTTACATTGTAGAGTAACAGTGGAACAATTTCCCAAAATTCCTAATAAAAAAGGGAATCCTGCTGCAAAGGAGAATTCTGAGGTCATAAATTAGGTTCCTCTGGGAGATACTATTTTATTTTGTTACCTCTATAAGACAATAAACCTAGGTTAAGACATGCTGTACCTAGTGGTAAGCAGTATGAGTACCTCTCCTAACACTATGCATACATGAAACCACAACTGCCATAGGTCCTCCTGGACTGTCAAGTCCAGTTCTTTCCCATCAGTTGCAACCATGTCATACAATGCTTTTGATATAACGATCAGCTCCATTTTGTAACTAAATTGTGTTTTGACTCTGTTACTTATAGACTCTCACTACTAAAATGGTAAGAAACCTTTTTTCTTACTTCCAGTACAAGTCTATGGTACTGAAAATGTGGAAAAAGTGACTGGTAGACAGCAAAAGGAAAATATACCTCATCTAAAACATTCATGGAAAGAGTGCTGAGACATGTTGAAAGTGGAATACTAAACTTGTAGGGAAAGATTCTCCTTCATGTAATAAACCGTTGACAGGAGGTAGCATTTATTGAGCAATCTGAGAGAGCATTCTCCTTACTGGGATAGGACTCTTAGCTAACTTTAGCCACCTTAAAATTGTGCATTTAGTCTAAGCTAGCCAGTATGGTCCTTGAGTGGCTACAAAAGTTAGGTACAGCGGAGTTAGGTTGCATTTTTGTCTTTCTTTTAAACATCTCCCTTAGAATGGGCTTATATGGAAATTCTCCCTCTTTATAAAAGAACATTGATGCTCCATCCCTGGAAACATTCAAGGTCAGGTTGGACAGGGCTCTGAGCAACCTGGTCTAGTTGAAGATGTCCCTGCTTAGTGCAGGGGGAGATTGGGACTAGATGACCTTTAAAGGTCCCTTCCAACCCAAACTATTCTATGAGTCCATGATATATCCCTCTATATAACAAATATGCAGAGAGCTTAGTAGGCTCTCTAAGACTAGAAACCTACTTTCAAACAGTTGTAGACAGACAAAATTAATCCTTTCATCATATATAAACAAGGCAGCTTGTGGTGGAGGAAGGAGAGATAAATATAACACATCTATCAGTAGTAAAGAGATTTCTCAGTACATATCGCAACTGCTATCTTCTGTTACATAGATTCCCACAGAAAGCAGAAATTTGGTCCTAGCTTCTGGAGGTGAATTAGTTATTTCATGAGACATATTTTCAATTAATTCCAATGTTTCCTTAAATCTCAAAACCTCTAGAAGTTTGTCAGTGAGTGTTGCTATATATAATTGAGTATTGCTCCAGTATATCAGATCTGAAACTCCCCTCATTAGGTGTATATGCTGGTAATATGTGACAGGAATGCTTTACATACATTAAGGTTTGAGGTATCAGGGCCCTGAGAGCACCAAGAGACCTCAGTGACCCTGATCAGCCTGCCCTGGAGACCCCCACCCACACCTCTTCCCACAGAGGGCTGCTGGCTGCCAGCTCACCTGCCCACAAGGGGCAGCCCCTGTGCCCTGCCCCTAGGATCCTAAAATATTGATTTCTGTTGCTTGTTTCTCTGAAATATTTGGGTAAAACACTTTAAATGGGAAAATTCTGTGGACAGACTTTGTTTATTTATATGATGCTTATTTCCTTAGACTACAGTAAAATGTAACATTCCTGTAGTCACCAAGATGCTGTGAGATTTAAGACCACCACGAGCGTCACTCTACTCTGAACTCTGTTCTGCACCTGAATCCCTTGGACAGCAGCATATTTAACAGAATTGTTTTATTTATTTGCTTCTTAATATAGAAGTACTTAGTAATGTAAGGTAGATATAAATGCTTTTGTGAAGAAAAGTCACTAAAATGTTCCTGGCTGGTTAATAATGATTACAGTCAAAAAAAAGGCTAAACTGGGGATAGTGTGGCAGGTGGCAAGGGCCTCAGGAGCTTCACGTTGCATCTGGCTACCATTTTCATTCTGCGAGGTCTTGTGAGTGAGAGTGTGTGCTCCAGGGAACCCTTCATAATGAAAAAATCCTCTACAGAAATGAAGGGAGTGTAACTGGGAGCTAAACTACCAGTGGCTGTCTGATAGTCTGAGAGTTCGCTTGCCAAAATCATTCACCAGTTTTGGACCTCCGTGATGCCCAGTAAATGGGATTATGGAAGAATTCCCTTCTGTATTGCATTTCTTTGTCTAAAGACATTTCTGTCTCAGGATACACAGATCTCTGCTTGCTTGTCAGTCCTTACTGACTTCACTGAAGCCACATAAAAACAATACACAGTGAAGCAGCATCAGATCCTGCGTAAGCAGAAATGAGTAAATGCTTTAGCTGGTGTCAGGCCATATGCACCTTGGTTTAAGATGCATTAGTCATCACAAACAGTCCTGAAGGCTACATCTATGTTAGTGAATAAAATACGATGAGCCTTTGCCACTAGAACAAGGAGCAGCACACGACCCATGTCTATATCATTAAAATCTCATAACCTACAGCACAGACCAGTCATGTGCAAAATAACCTCATCAGTGATAATTCCTGAGCAGTGCTGAGGAACTGTTCAGAAACATGCAAGTTGGCCTGAACCAGAGCTATGCTAGAGATCATCCTAAGACAATCAGAGAGGTCAATAAGCAGGCTGCTGGAAGAGGTGCTCCTAGTCAGGAACAAGATGCAAAAGTGGTTCTGTCAGTTGCGTCTTTCATTTGCTGTAAAAAGTGAGAGTGAGCTAGTGGGTGGGTGTGGATTAAAAGGAAGAGGGGAGAACTTGACCCTCTGAAATGAAACATATCAATACATCCTAATTCATGGCCATGGCCTGGAAAGGCAGTTCTGCAGTGGTTCCTGTCCAATGACCCATGACTATATGCTCATTTCTTAAGGTGGACCACCAGAGCATGTGTGAACTCTATTTGCTGGCACAGGTGCTGCTAGTGTAACTGAGACTCCTGTGACAGCTGCCAAATATCAAGAAGTAACATCTGTAACTCTACTGTGAGCTCAGGAGGTGCTGTTACACCTACTGATGGGGCCAGTTAAATGGCAAAATGTCAAGTTTCCATGGGTTTTCCTAGGTTACAAAGAAAACTGGGAATAAATTTCCCCTCAGTTTTGTGCAGTGACCATTAAAATCCCATTTTTCATGAAGTGCAGTATAAATACTTTCAAAACTGTTTATAAAGATATGTCTACAATGCTTTATTTCTTATTTCTTCCATGTACAGGTAAGGTTTTGACTAAATTATTTAATTTTTAACTATTTAAATATGTTCCTTGAATTATCTGACCTTTTATACTCTCTCTATTTTTTTTTAATTAGCAGCAGTAAACTGACCACTATAAGTGGAACATTTTTCACCTGTCTCTCCAGTGAGGGCAAACGATACAACAAGTAATTAAATCTGCTTTTCTACAGTATACTATTCTTTGCAAATTCAGTATGTGGATTACTTCTACCCAGCAACAGAGAAGGGATAAAGTCGGTTTTGATTTTATAGATGAAGTTAAAAATCCCAGAATTTAAGTTTGCAATTACATCAAAAGAAATAAAGATTAGCTTTCATCTCTTTAAGAATGTACAATACAGACTGTTTGATAGAACCCAATCTTGTACATGAGTCTTCACTTATTACATTATTTCCAATAAAAATACTAATCATTTCATGTATATAGTTTTCAGATACTGAAGATTATTGGAATTTTAAGCAAGAAATAAAAATACATTATTTATACCCTTAGAAGAGAAAAATAGAACTAATTTGTCATCTGCTTAATTTATAGATTACAAACCTGACTTCCAGCAAGACTGTTCAACTGCTTCTAATTTATTTAAACATTACTTCTGAACTGATTATATACTAGTTACTGAACAAATATAAGTTAGGTTTAATTGAATAAAAAAGCAAATTCTGTGTGGAATTTGGTTCATTTTCAACAAATGTCTTTTTTGCTGTCATTGAAATAATAGTTGTCATGTACTCATATTTCATAGGTTGAATTTAAGCTTAAGATGTTAATGTAAGATTTAGTCCCCCACCTTGCTGAGATCAGTTACAAGGCTTCCAATGAATCCTGGGGCTTATGCTTCAGGCCTAAGTCTCATACAAGCATAAAATTTGTTCATCTTGTGAGATATGACCTCTGAATCTCTCAGTTTTCTTTTAATACAGCAAGACGAGGCAACATTATCTCTTTGGTATGTTTTATCTAGCTATATAGATCCTAAATCTTATCCATATTCTTTCTTTGAGATCAACTATAATCAAACAAACCTTGAGCGCAGAGCTAAGGCTGGGTTGAGTCATCTTTATGCTATTCTGGAAACACTGACTATATTCAAAGCTAGTTCTTGTGTTTTTCACGAATGACTAGCTTGTCCTTCACCAGCTCCCGGTGTAATACTCAGAGGAATGCACAGCCAGAGAAGTAGGAAAGTAATTTGGATTGTGCTTGTGAACCAGACAATTGCACTGCTGTAGTATAAGTATCAATAATGTTTTCTATTCAGTGATCTCAGTAGAAATTAATTTAGTATTATTAAACAACAGAACATGGGTCATGTTCAAAATTCTTCCCTGTTCCACACTGTGCAAGGGGCTGTGCAAAAACAGATACAGACATAATTCCTGATTAGGAGATCTTGTTTCGCTGAGAGAGACTTTTTGATTTATTTTTGTATAATGATGTAAATTCCACTATAGACAAGGCAAGTTATACCATCAATTGACAGTACATTTTATGTGAAATACCAAATTGTCATCCTGCACCTAGGGAAGAATATCCTCATGCACCCATACAGGTCAGGGGTTGACCTCCTGGAAAGCAGCTCTGCTGAGAGGGACCTGGGAGTCCTGGTGGACTACAGGATGACCATGAGCCAGCAATGTGCCTTTGTGGCCAAGAAGGCCAATGGCATCCTGGAGTGCATCAAGAAGAGTGTGGCCAGCAGGTTGAGGGAGGTCATCCTCCCCCTCTAATCTGCCCTGGTGAGGCTGCATCTGGAGTACTCTGTCCAATTTTGGGCTCCCCAGTTCAAGAAAGACAAGGAAGTACTGGAGAAAGTCCAGCAGAGAGCTACAAAGATGATCAAAGGACAGGAGCACCTCTCTTATGAGGAAAGGCTGAGAAACCTGGGGCTGTTTAGCCTGGAGAAGAGAAGACTGAGAGGGGATCTCATCGATGTTTATAAATATCTACAGGGTGGGTGTTAAGAGGATGGGACCAGACTCTTTTCAGTGGTGCCCAGAGACAGGACAAGGGGTAATGGGCATAAGCTGGAACGCAGAAAATTCCATCTGAACATGAGGAAAAACTTCTTTACTTTGAGGGTGATGGAGCACTGGAACAGGCTGCCCAGAGAGGCTTTGGAGTCTCCTTCTTTGGAGATATTCAAAACCTGCTTGGATGCATTCCCGTCCAACCTGCTCTAGGCAAACCTGCTTTAGCAGGGGGGTTGGCCTAGATGATCTCCAGAGATCCCTTCCAACATCTACCATTCTGTGTGATTCTGTGATTCTGTGTAATTTGCTGCTGTTTTTTCCTGGCTATTTGTATAAGTTTTGGTTAGCAGGTTCCTCAAAACTATGCCTACGCTCAGCTGTACTCTTTGGAGTTTCTGAACACCTCCAGTATGTGCACAGAATTTTGGTAAGAAATTCTAAGAAATCATAAAGTGTAGTTTAAAGCTGAGTAGAAACTTTCTGTCAAAACACAAATTTTCTAAAAATACTAATTAACCTTAAAATATATTGTTTAAAAGAGTGAGCTTGGTAGAGGCCTAGACCCTGCCCTGGACCCAAGGAACCTAAAATCTGCAGGGAAGCCTTGGGCCAAGACTAAATCAGGTTGATACAAGAAAGCTAAGACGTATCCAGCCCCAGGAGAAAACGGACTGGCTGCTCTTGCAGGACATGGGGATCCTGGGCATTGTGACTTGATGGGCTTGATAGTCAGCTTTTCTTCAGCCATCAGTGATATTTGGAAATTCACAGGGAAATTAAAAACAAAACAAAACAAAACAAAAAAGCAGTTTGGTTGATCAAGTTTGGTTTAAAATCAACAACTGGAGGAGATAGTTTTTTTCATCTGTTTTTTTCCTATTTCAATGTTATCTACACGTAATTTAACCTTATAACAAAAGGTCTACTTGATGGTAATGTTTTAACTTGTAAGATGATACCTCCTAGAAGTATTAACAAAAAATTGGTTCCCACTGTGCTGTTTTGCACAAACATAGGACACAACTCATGCTCTTCACAATAGACAGGCGTAGTGATCAGGAGGACAAAACACTCTAGGAAGTTATGTTACACTTTAGGAAGTAATTGTGTGGAGTTAAGCTGAGCTAACAGTTACACACAAATCAATGACTGTTCACAGTTCTTTTTACGTTATTATGCACAGCAACATGTGTGAGAGACTATTAGACTTCTTGCAATATATCACGACTGCACTGAATTTCTAGCTATCAATAGTAAGTACTAGCAAACGTTCTTGAAAAACTTTTGAGAATCAACATATAGGGTTTTACAAGACTAGTGTTCTTCATAGCTTTTGAATTTGTGAATCATTTCACATCAACTTCTAGCAGGCATTTCTTGCTATGCAATAGTCACAAAAGCAGCTGCCAGATATAATACATGATGCTTAACTTGTAGTTAAGGAATATAAAATTATTATAGACATCTAATGCAAGGCATGCATTCCCATTCAGGTGACGGTCACCTAAAGTTAGATATTACAATGCTAAATTTTAAGGTGGCCAAATTCTGTACTGGAGCAGGTTCTAAAGGATCTTTGACATTTTAATATTAAACTGAGCTTATCAGCCTAGGACTCAACTCACCTCGTGCATGAGATAGGCTTCAAGCTACTCAGTACAATTAAAACCAAGAGATGTTTGGCATGTTTCCACAATCTTGGTGAGTTTTGGCCTCTTGATAACTTAGGAATTTCATGTCAGGAGATAATTAGGGGTACTCAACATAAGCAGTAGTTTTCAAGGCTATTGGCTGCAGATATGAGCAGTTAATGCTGCAGCTGGGCTTCTAGTATGTATAGATCTGATTTTTCTTTAGGCATCTAGTTTTAAATTGTTGCTGGAGGAGGTTTGGTAAATTCTATAATAACCAAAAAACTGTAGACTTCCAAAATAAAGAGCTTTCTCACTGCTCCAAAATCAAAACGCTTACTGTTTTTCACTGTGCAGTTCCATTGAGTATTCTCATATTTGTTTGAAATTAAAAATGTTACAAAAACTAACATATAGTAATTATTTTGTCTCCACATGAACTTATTGCAACCACTTTCACATTACCTTTGTTAGTTATCAGAACTGTTTAACTGGTATAACTTCCAGTCTTCAGATCAAAATATAGCTACATAAGGAACTCATTTAGTATTTATAGTCCTATATATATGTAAATTCCAAATAACACTGAAATTAGAACAGCATTAGGAGGGTTTTAATTTATGTATACTCCCTTTTAAAGGGTATTCTATATTTTCTCCAAGTTAAATATTTTTTAAAAAAAATTCCCCCAAATTACTTTCCTTGGTTCAGTATAGTTAGAATACACATAATACAATTAAAATAAATATAGATATAATTTATTTATCTTTTTATGGTGTCAGTGTGCTTCGGATTGATGGCTTGAGGAAAGTTTAGGGACATGAAGGAAAAAATTCAAACTCCATGAAGTTATTTATGCAGGCAATTATGATTTGGTCTTAAGTCTATACTTTCCTTAATCACATTCTCGAATTCTGAGCTTTCTAAGAGGTGACACTAACTTCTTCCCCCACCTACATCTCTGTCAAAAATTTGTTTGATTGTGACACTGCTTTTGTGCATAGCTAAACCCAATGATTGTCCTAAATTGTATCCTGTTATACCCTTCTTTCTTTCCTGCCTTTGTGCTATACTGGAGGAAGTTTTGTCTGTGACTATCAGCTTTATTGATAAATTATTCTTATAGATTTTAGTTTCAAGGGGTAAAATGAACTAAAACAGCACAGGTATCACCATGGTCACAGTGATAGAGCAATATTCTGGAAATACCTTAAAACATCAAAAATGTGTAATTCAGATTTTTTTCCTGACATTATAAAAAAAATGTAGTACAAGAAGCTTTTTCAAATTTTTTGTTGCTGTATTTATAGCAATCTACATATGAATCTTCCTGTTTGTTAATGAGTATTCTGATAATTCAAGAGACTAAACTCTGTGCACTTTATTGCTCTATTAATGAGAAGCCTACAAATAAATTCATTGTTCCAGTCACAATTATACTAGACCATTTAGAAGGAACCATTGATTTTTTTTTTTTCCGCAAAGTAATGTAACCACTTAGGGAACTTAATATCGCATAGTGGATTTTATTGTTGTTCTTGACATTTTACAGTAAAAATGAAAGTTTAATTTAATGTAAATGTAAATGTTACTGACAAGAATGATTTCCAGGTTTCCCTTTCTCACTGAAAATATCTTTCTAATTAGTTTTTTTTTCTTATGTTAGCTTTTGCTTTTCCTGAAATCAGTTTTTTCTGTCTGATTTATGATCACGTTTTCAATATCTTTTTGCTCCCTTTTTATGCTCGTGTGTCATTGTTAGATCTCCCACTGTAATGTTGTTTAAGCTTATGTGCTGCAGGCTGTATAGTCCTTTACTTAAAATTAGAAAAGAGAAAAAAAAAAAAAGAAATTATACTGGAAAGCTGTGGAGACATGGAATGGATCATACTTCCCATATGGCATCTCGTTTGATTCCAGTGCATGCATTAGGTGACAAGGTGCAGAGATACTCCCTATACTGCAGCCTATACCATGTCCTCCTGCATTACTGCATAGTGGACCACCTTTTGTAATATTCTCCCTGTTGGTATAGAATGATGTTCTACCTCATTTGCAGGAGCAAATCTTATCTCTTAAATCATAGCTCATCATGAAGTGGGAGTAGCCCTTTTGCTCTAATGAATGTCACTGAAGTCCACAAAGAAGATACTAGGTTTTATCTTTGGAAACAGAACAGGAATATAAATACAATGTTCAGCAACTGTAAGAGTTGGACGTCTTAGCCAGGATATTAAAGAGCCTAAAATGCCACATAGATCTTCTAAGTTCATATTTCTTCACTGTCTGCTATGTAGACCCAACTCTGCAGTAGACTTGTATTATACCTGAAAACTGAACTGTTTTACTAATAAGAAAAGATGTATCTAAATCTGAAGATATTCAAGTTTACCAATTTGCAACCAACATGCTTCTTAATGTTCATTTGTGCTCAGGGGCAGTCTACTTTAAATGTATGAAAGATATGTGCATATGAATGTATTTATTTTCGCATGTCCAGTTTGTGAGACAATGTGCATTGGTCAAAGTGTGAAAATGCAATAATAAGTTTCTGAGCTACTGTGTGGGAGTGGAAAGGGAAATTATCAGTGAAACATTGTTCTCTTTGCCCTTTCACTCAAATATGTGTTGCTGCATCACTTACAATTTCATGTTAAGAACTATATCACTGTTTCTATCTTTGAATTAAAAGGACTTTCCTAAATGGAGAGTACTAAATGGACTCTTAAAAGTCCTGAACAATTACAGTTATAAAAACCCCAGACCACCTCTCTAACATCTGTCTTGTTTTCTGCTGTGACAGATGGTGCACATTTCTGTTTGGACCAGAAAAATATCGTGTTAAGGAGCATTTCCATGTAACTTTTATTTATGCTACTTGGCAACAAACCCCAATTGACCTGATCAGAAGATTTATACTGAAAAAGCATTGCTCCCAACACTTACCAATGTGCAGGGCTAGAAAAAGAAAAGAGCATGTTGAAAAGATTATTTGTGAAGAATGCATGTTTGAAAAACACTCTATAACCTTTCCCACTCCTCCACCCCAAACCTTACTAATTCAAATCCCTTAATTTTTTTGCCAAACAGCAGTGTCAACAAAAAGCCTAAAAACAGATAGAGTAAATTCCTTCCTTTTAAGCAACATTTTGAAGACTTTCAGTCTTAAGGACTTTAAAGGCTTTTAAGTCTTTATCAGTTACTGCATGTTGTGGGTCAGCAGTGAGCATGCTGAACTGCAGTCCAAAAACACTCACAACACTCTGCTGGTTTCTGTTGTGTGCTACACTGCAAACATCTGACAGGATGGCAAACTAAGTATGTTCAAATAAATCAGAAGGAATGTCTCAAAAATTGGCATACACGTTAAACCAAAACAGCTGGCTGTCCAAATTATTGCTAATTCACTTTTCATAATCACTCTGTTTTTTTTGTCTACTGAAACATTCTTTATAATGTTTGTATAGAGCCACAGGGGAGACACAGGAATTATATATTGGGGAAAATTCTATTACCATAACCAGTCCACCTCTATTATCCTGTTCCCTCTAGAAAACAACAAAATATTTTCCTGTTTTCTAATTTTCTTCTCTTTTACAGTAAGAATTAGATGCTTATCTGGAGAAATAAGTTTACAGTGTAAGTTACATATTTTTTTAAAAAAACATCTAAATCCTGCTGGTGACAATTGCTCTGCTATTCTGGAGGAAGGAAATCAGTATGAAAACATTACCACCCAGTTTTCTGATTACTTGAATATCAGAGATGCTGCTCTTGCCATCGATAAGCTTTATTCTGAAAGCACTAGTAAGTGAGCTGGTTGAATACGAACAGATAGAATGGCACCTGCCTGCCAGGTTAGGATGAAAGGTAAGCTTGACTACCACAGGTCATGAGGGCTGCTTTGTTGCACCCAATTCAATAGCCTGCGTGTTAATGCAAAGTCCAGTGACAAATGCCTGAGGCTAGATAACCTTTCCACCAAAATCACGTGTGGGACTGTGTTTAGAGAAGGTATCATCTCCAATATGACTAGAGACTGTTCTTTCTGCAAATATTCTGTCTTTGCCTCCTCAATTTTTTTTAATATAGACATTTAGGATTGCACACCAAACACCATGCCCTCCCTTTTCTAATGCCGAGTCCACTAATCTTTCTATACCCATTCCCCAGCCCTGGACCCCCTCTGCTCACCTATGAGTAGTGCAGTGGAGGAGATGAATGATTTTGTCTTCTTTCCTGACTACTTCGACCAAGTACCAGTGCAATTCTCCATTACAGGGGTACAAAGACATCATGAATGGCTGTCCTCTGAATTCCTGAGTATTTCTGAGTAATGCAATGCATGTAAAGTTGCTCAGGAGACACATTGGTTGGAAATGGGGGTATAGTTGATTCACTCATTTACTCTATGGCTACTAGAATAACTTTTACAGCTGTACATATATAACTAGAATAACTTTTTTTTTGCAGCTGTGTATAACCCTGATTTGCCCTGTAGGACCGAATGGGTTTCCAGCCTGCACCAGGATCAGGCAGGCACAAGTGTATCATTTGGAATTATCCTCTTCACATAAGTACCTCTTGGCCATTGGACTTATGCCAAACAAGACACCTGGAAGACCTCTGTTCTTTGGGATATCACCCCCAGAAGGGGGAGCAGTAAACAACAAGGGACCATATTCCAAACCAATCCAGACTTCTTTCTTCTTCCTTCCATAAGGACTACTAGGTAGGTGTACTCTGGAATACACCATTTTTAAAAAACAATCTTTCTCAGAAAAAAGAACAACAGAATAATGGAAGAAAAAAATACATCACTGGTGATGCCACTTCCAAATTAGTGAAATATATAAGCATGTGCTTGATATTGTCTCTGTCCAGAAATTTGCCCTCACCTACGTGCTTTCCCTGAAAGAAGAGTGGCTCTGTTTAATCATTCACCTGTGTTTTTTCCCAGTTAAAGATGAATCACTGAACTGGCTTTTCAGAGACAACAGTATAAAGGAAGACGATTATCTGGAGTAAAAATGAGGACTCTAAAGAGAGAAACTATTCAAACATCTCTGTATAATGTCAGTGCAGAACATTACCGGGAAAATTCCTTACACTGGCCAAGACTCAATTCAGCATGACAAGCAATAAACCCTATGTAATATTTAAGCTCTAACCTCCTACTAAAGCCTCCCTCTAATTACCTAGATATGTCAGGTGGTAAGTCTTGCCACTCTGCATAAATCTGACATCAACAGATTTCTCCTCCTAATTTTTATTTTAATAAGTAAGCCATACAGCAGCTGTGAAGTTACTGATAATGAATGTTAGGAAATAGGATTACTCAAGTGAGCTAAATCCTTCTGCCTTTTCATTATACACTATATAATACTCAAAACTCACATCCTGAATAGGCAGAGAACAAGTAAATGGAACTTACATATTTGATCTCTATGCCTCTGGCTGAGCCACTAAACAATTCTCAGACAGTATGTGCTTTCCAAGGGCCATGTTCATGAGAAAACCTGGGAGAACAACAGTGTCTGAATGTGTTTATCTGCATTGCTGTGTTCAGAAACTCTCCAGCAGGTTGTGGGTGTTTGTGTGTGTGTGCCTGTTTGTGTGTGTAAGGTTATTAAGAGTAGGCTGATCTTGTTTTGACTTGATATAGGTTATTTTTTAGTATCTAGTTACCAATAGTTTGGCACCTAAAAATCCATGAGACATTTTTGGCTACAGTCCTGTAGAATTTTCATGGCAACTTCATATGCTTTCTGAACTGTGAAGCTGGCTTACCTGTTGCTCTGGCGTGCTTTCTCCTGTTAGAGATATGCTGCTATTGGCCTTTTCTTCCCAAGCTTGTTTGATAATGACACTGGACTGGATCCATGATAACTTCACTTCAGTTTTGACTACATAGATAAATGAATTTATAAGGTAGCAGGGAGTCTTGTTCCAATAATACCAGTGACCTCTTTTCCCTGTTAAGTTCTACTGGGTTAAGTTATCTTTTTATCAACAAAGAGATCAGAGAAATATGTTGCAAAGTTTGCAGTCCTATCAGTAACTAAAAGTAGAGTAGACATCCAACAAATTATATTGTATTCAGTTTCATAACAATTCCCAGCCTGGTAAAAATTTCTGCTTTCATAAAGTGATCTTTGCTTTAGTATCGTACCATGTCTTAATTAAAAACTTGTAGTAATAAAGTAGCACATAATAAATGGCCTAAAACCAGCTTATAGACTGACTATACAGGGTATTTCTAAGTGGATAGAGAGCAGTAAGTGGGGCTGTTTCTACTGGGATTCCACATATAGAACATTTTTATTATATATATTATATATATTTTAGACAATGTTATGAACCCTATGCTAGATATATTTGGGGTGGATTTGTAACTAATGAGGAGGACAAGTGATTGGTTATCTGAGTCATTCTGAAACAAATAGTCACAACCTAACAAAAAGTATTTTAACACACTTCAGTAAGGGTAATACCAAAGAGAACAAAGAACTAGATCTGTACCTACAGAAGAGGAGACTACCTCAGAAAACAGTGATTCAGAAAACGACTTGAAATCATAACAGAACCTCCTTAACGTGACCTTTGAGTCTCATACTGGAGCAAAAGGGCTAACACTGTCCATGAATGCACAAAAGAAGACCGTCAAGTTAAAGTAGGGAAATGGTTGTCACTTAGTATGCGAGAAACAGAAAGACCTCTGCAAGGATGTGCCTACTTCCAGTGTCCACGTCCAGACCAATATGGAAATATCGAAGATAGTTCAAAGAAGGGACAAAAAAATGCTCTGGGAGTCAGAAAACCAGTCTTACTATTTGAGGCTTACAGAGCTCAGTCAACCCAGTATATCTGCAGAGAATGTTAAAAGGTGATTTAGTCAGAATACAAGTGCTCATTCAAGTAAAAGAGATGTGAGTAAAGTTGTTCAGTCTTGCAGACAAAAGCATAAAAATCTCCAACACTTGGAGGCTGAACTTGGATGAATTCAAGCTTGGGAAAGAAATGAATTTTAAATCAGTAAGAGTAATTAATATAAAAATAGGTGTGAGTAAAAGACACTGCAGCACATGGACATTTTGAGGTACAGTCTAAAGGTTGTGCTTAAATCCATCTAGCTTCTACAAAAACTGAGCAAGAGAACTTACTCATGACAGTGTTTTTCCTTTCTGGGTTTCAAATCTAAGGTACGTCGTTACTACAAACGGAAAGAGGAGGAAGTCTGTATTTTGTAAGAGATATAGGCCAAAAAAAGCAGTATTTTGGAAACGGATTTCTTTAAAATATACCTTATTTTACAAAAAAAGAGAAAAACTATTCTTTCCCATACTGATGCTGGGTCAAGGGAAAATATGGGTTGTTTGAAGCAAGAATATTCTCCTTGTACTTCAGTCACAGATCTCAGGGGAGAAAAGGAAGTGGCTATCCACCTTCTACAGTGCATTTTATCAACATCTAGAAATGTCAAGCTTACATTTAAGAATCTAGTTCACTATTTCTTTTCAATTCCACATTCCAGCCCTGGGAATTGGGAAGGCAACCTCCTAAACATGAAGTGAGTATGAACTGATGCTGTGTTCAGTCTGCTGAAAGCAACCAGGCAGCAGTAAGAGATGAAAGATCATGCTGAGGTCTTAACTCTTGAAATGGCCTCTCTGGAAGACAACGTAAATTTCACCTCTTTGCTTCAGAGGATGGTTTATATATCATTGTTACCAGCAGAATATTTTCCATGCAGAGTTTTTTGTGGGAGGAGCAGACAGATAGTCTTCAGTCTGGCATAGTGATTTCTAACTTTCCTTAAGCTTCATATTTACTGGAATTTTTAGCTCTATTTTCATTTATTTTATTTGCTATTTAACTCAAAATTCAGTTTAGTAAACAGCAGAGGCAGGTAACAACAGTCAAAGATGACCACTAACTCAAAGAAAGAGTGAAAAATTTAAGCACAAGAGCACATGATAAAACTAAAAAATACAGTAAAATAAATGATCTCATGATCTCTAAGAAGTTTAATTTCCAGCACTGCTGTGGCTTATGGTTGAATGGCGCAGGCAGGTATCTGGGATGGGAGCTTTTCCTGTTGTTGAAGAATTTATCCTCTGTATGAATTCTGTCATGCTGAAGAGGGTACAAAATCTTCCTGTGACCTCTCTGTCAGTCAGGGCTGCTGTTCTCTATCCTTCCATTCATCTAGACTGAAATTTGCAAAAGGTTTCAATGGTTATTGTTGAAGGTTAGGACACATTAAAAGGGACAGTAGGAGAAAGAATCGGAAC
>VFFE01007238.1:1448055-1515303 GCA_008921705.1 Burhinus oedicnemus | reverse complement strand
GCCCTGGTTTCCCTAAACCAATAGTGTTAGAAACTCTGTGAAGTATATTAGCAACTTTGCTGTTGATTTAATTTGTGAAATATGAGAGTGATGGGAAGCTTTATAAAAGGCTAAGGCTAAGAAATTGGCAGCTTTCTTTTTGTTCTTAAAAGTTGACATATTCTCTGAGCAAACAAACTTCCTTTACATGGACTTGCTTTCCCTTTCCCCCAACCACATTTACCAAAGTCTTTATTATGTCTTTAATTTATGGGTGCATTACTCATGTAGCAAAATGACAGATTTGGAGCTTACAATAAAATTGTCCCAGGTTTTACTGCTGTGCTGACTGTGTTTTTCAGCTATGTCAACTCCAGCAGGTTGAATAATTATTTAAGAACTACTTACCTTGTTTAGTTATGATAAACATCAGACCTTTGTTGAATATCTGCAAGAGAGAAGATACTAGCAAGAAAAGTAAATTTACAGATATACTGTTACTGAAACTAACTATTGCTCACCTGAAAATTAGTGGCCTTTTCCAGCAACTGAGGATTATCTAAATAATCTTGCTGTTAATGTTCATTGATTTAAATTGAACCCAACACTAACAGTTGGATAGAAATTAAAGTTGACGTCTCTATGCAACAGCAGATATCTCACCTATTGTATGCTTAAAGTATTACAATTGCAATTTTGGAATTGTCCCAAAAGATAGTTAATTAACATTACTTCCATTTACATAATGTTGCTTTCTGTCATATTGCTTGCTTACAGTGCTCTGTTATAACTGCAGAAGTCTACTCTAACTGAACGTATTCAGCTTCTGGCTTTCAGCATATGAATTCTTGCCAACTGTTTGCTTCAGCCATTTACTGCTAATTTTTTATATGGTGTGGTTAGTCACATGAATCACATGATATTATTCCTGCTTGGTAACTCAGTGAATTTTTTAGAACATTGAATGATGGATTTTTGCTACAGGAGTTTCATAAGAAAAGCTACCATATTTTCCAAATTAATGAATAATTTTAGAATTACCTCGTTAGGTATCCAAGGAATTATACAACATGACTAACAATTCCAGGAATATAATACATCTTAAGTTTTAATTCACAGATACATATGTACACTATGGCTAACTTATTCACACATCTTAAACTCAGTAAATTCAATAACTTATTTGTTAGTAAAAGATTAACCTGAAAAGCTTTTTAAATTCACACAGTGCTAGGCAAAATCCTTTATGCTTTGCCTGGAAACAAGATTTGGGAAATGCCTAGCTGAGATCCTCTTGTTTTTCTTTACAGGGGCAAGAAGGTGTTAAAGACTGAATGACATTATTCTTTTAATACTGGACTTGCAGTTAATTTATTTTCTCTTAACCATGAAAAGCAATTATGAGTTCCAAGTATTAAAACTGTGCAGATCTACAGTAATCATTGTCAGTGGGTCTAAGTTCTTTAGAAAGATCAGAGTGACAATATGTAATTTCCTGATTAAAAAAAAATCATTTCTGCTTCCAGTGAAAATAAACATTGCACTAGTACCAAGTGAATATTGAAATAATTATTCATAAAGGAAGCATTTTAAAAGAGCTTAGACTCAGTGAAGAAAAAATGCATTTTTCCTGAATATTTGAAGCTGATCACACACAAAGGGGTGAGAAAGAATACAATGCACTTTTAGATTCACAGGTTTTTTTACCTTGACATTGTGTATGCTAGAAATTATAATAGTGAGTTATGAAATATATGCATAATTGTCCCCTTAAAAACATTCATTTTAGTCTAGTGTACATTCAAATGAATCCTTGGGAATTGAAATTGGTCCAATAGACCACTGAGCTTTTCAAAAATAATTGTAAAGTAAAGGTGTTTGAGAACGTGTTAACATGTTCTACTGCTGTTCTCAAATATTCAACAGGTTAATGCAAACTATTGTTGCAAGACAAATATTTATATGTATAGATATTTTTTCCAGAAAAGTTGAGTCCAGATGAAAATGCATCTCTATCTGTGCAGCTATATAATTGCAAAAAATAGAAGCAAAGTTAGTGTCCAGTACTGAGTCTGAATTGCTAGCATTTTACATCGGTTTTATATAGGGCCAAAAAATTATGTCATAGTCAAAGAATATTGGACCCAATGCCAATGTTAGCTGGTACACTTACATTCTTTATGTAGGTAACCTGAAAGAGTTAAGTGTATTCATAAATAAAACTGGATGCTGAGCAGCTAAATGTAGCCTCTAGGGAAGTGAAGCAACGAAAATAAGTTTCCTTAGAGATATGAGCTGGTCCAATATAGAATAAGATTTTAAGATCTTATTGACTGTTACATTTCACATCTTTTTTTTGAGAAATGTGACTTTGTGAAGATTAATTTTAGAATCCAAAGAAAATAAGGCTTATGCAGCCATAATTATTATGTATAATGAATAAAAAGATGCATTCCTATACGTTTGCAACCATCCTTTTCTCCCCTTCAGGTTTTGGAATGTTATTGAACATTTACCAGAGTTGTCAGAGGAGGACATCTGGAAAAATATTAAATTTCCACAGAAAGCCTGTACAGGGCTACAGTCATTGGTTTGACAAACCAACAGCTGAGAGGTGAAGTGTTCTGTAGGGTTCACATAGAGGCCAAGAGCAGAGGTCAGACAGGCAATCTGCATTTCTTATTAACTGGCCAAATTAGTATGTGCAAAACTGGCGGAATCCCGGAAAAGAGTGCAGAAGAAAGCTTAAAATGATCTAATGGGAGAATATAGGAAACTTGACCCAGGAAAATGTAACACTGCAGTTCAAATATGAAATGCACAGCCAAATGAAGCCATGCTTCTATTGAAAAACTTTCTTGTTCAGTTTACAAAGCCTTTTTTTCCCCTGGAATACAGGAAAGTTACATATGAGAAGCTTTTCTGTCAGCTATCAGTGTTTAGAAAAAGACGTGTCTTTCTGGATCTGTATAACATTACTTATTCCTGAAACCACAATAACCTGTTTAACAGTTGGTTGTGACAATATTTGTAAAGAAATGCTTGTTTAAAGTGGAGTTTTAGCCATACAGAGAGATAGGGAAGTATGAGGCAGGTAATACAGAAGAATGTGAATGCAACTTCCACAGACTCTGTCCAATGCTGAAATAATTGTCAATAATAGCCAAAGAGCCCTCCTTGGAACTGCCGGTAGCACAGTGAGGAAATAACTGGAAGAAATCAGGTTTGAGAGGAAAGACAATGCGTTGATAAGAAAGTTCAATGAGAACAGCTCTGCCTTAAGGAAGATTTCATGGCGATTAATCACCATAAATTTTACTTTCCCACTTAGTGTCCTATCACCAGAAGAACATTCTGTAGAGGTGGAAATGGAACTCACTGTTTGATGAATGTGTTGTTTATACAGTCATTTTTCTAATCAAGAGATTACTTGCTCTCTCTTCTATCCTGCTTGCCCATGCTCAAAACAGCAAAAGAGCAATACAATTAATTAGGATTTAAATGTTGTCTGAAAAAAAATGCAGATTCTTTTTTTCAGCATTTGGAATATGAAAAAGGCAAGACAACACTGAGCATACTGACTTCTTTCTGTATGAAAGCACAGTTCAGTTGTTATATTTAAGAGAAATATGTTTTTCAAAAGCAGCTCATGGCCTTGTGTAGCCTTTCTACTGACCTCTGTTTAGGCTGAAGGTTCAGGAGTTTGAGACTCCATATTTCATTTAGTAATATAATGAATAGTGTAAGAGATATAGATGACCATTGAAAGGAGAAAATTTCTTTCAGACTTGATGAAAAAGGGCCTAGATTTAATCACATAAAACAACCATGCTGGGTATGGAGCTTTTAACTTTGAAGAAACAATCACTTACAGATTTTTAAAAAAGCAATTATCTTTATTTAAAGAAGTTCTTATCTGTAGATATTAAGAGATCTGATTTATAATACCTTTTCAGATAAACCGGAAGCTAACTCTACAAATCTGGAAAAGGAGTTGACATTTGGGCAGAGGCAATCTCCATCTGCTACTGTCTATTCCTTTGAAGAGCAATTTTGGCCCCAAAATATTTTGTGTGATTTTATATCATTTGTTCTCAATTGATAAACCTGGTGATAAAACACATCTCAGAGTTTAAGAAAAACAATCCTGAACTAACTGAAATCCAAGGCAAAACAACTTTGACCTCAAGAAAGGGGAATAAATTCCTGTGGGTGACCTGAAATTGAGGTGTTTATGTGAAGATGTTTGCACACGTGCTCAGTGTTCAAGCTCTCTTTACATTAGGTAGAGACCTAGGAACTTAATTTGCCTATTGTAATGTAAAGATATGTAAAATGCTCTAGGATATCTGAGTTTTTTGCACAGGACTGGTGGAAGAAGGACAGGACCTATGGCAGACCCACATCTTTATGGAAAGACAGTTACAGGCCAGACCTATGTGGAGGCAACAGATATGAGCTTACATTTCCATTTACTGAAACGGGAACTTTGACATATTTCCCTGTAGGGTGAGGCAAATCTAGGTAATTTAAACTGGGGCTGAATCCCACTCTGCCTGTTTACAGCAGAAGGAGTTGCTCTGTCTCAAAAGAGATACGTTAAGTATTCAAAGTTGGTTTCTCTTGAGTTAAGAAAAAAATGAAGCACAAGCAAAACAGGTAAACACCAGCAAGATAAAGGTATACTGAGTGCAGTTTAATTGATTGTTCTGATTTCAATGTGACAAAGCCAGCACTGGTTTTTCATTAAAATTTACAAAAGAATGGCAAAGGTTACGAAGAGTTCAGAGCAATAATACACCCTCATTACCAAAATCCTTTTATAAGTTTAACCATATTCATTTAGCATTCAGTTAAAAAGAACAGCAGGGTTCTCTTGAACCTGTCACTAGTGATTTATTAAGTTCATTTTATATTCATTTGTTTATAGATCAAACATGGGGAAGAAAGGCGCGACTGTATTGAACACATTTAACATATAAAAAAGGAGGACTGGGTATTTAACTTTTCATCGTGCTAGGTTACATGTTTTTAGGAGGAAGACAATAATTAAATTTAAGCAACTGGTTTGATCAAGGATAAATGCTCTCTGCCTGTTAAATACCTCTGAAATCAATATGTCTATTCAGAGAGAGATAATAGTTCCTGAAAAGACATGGCATCGTCTTGGTTGTGGACTGAGGTTTCACTATGTGTGGTTTGCAACAGTGAAAAATTGAAATCATTTCTGTTGAACAGTTATTTCCTACATGAAGGTTACACACATCAGAGAATCAGATGTTGTGCATGCTAGAATCATCCCTTGGCTAAAGAAGCACAAATCAGTACCTGGAAACGTTGAGTCTCACAGCTACTACCAAAACACTTCTGTCTCTTACCAGAATTATTCTTCACTTCAGAGGAGCAACTGGAAAAACTACTAAACTACCATTTAAATACCAACAGCAAAACTTATGAAAATTCATGAAAAGATGTTCTTAATTTTATAAGGATTTGCATGGTAATGAAAAATACAGTTCTTGAAGAATTTAAAATTTTCATTACAATGAAAATATTTTCAGTTGAAAAAATATTTTCAGCTTGAAAAAAAATATAGCTTTTTATTTGAAATATTGTAAAATCTGGACAGTGTATAAACTTTTCATAAGAAAAAATATTTAAGATTTTTTAAAATTTTCTCATATGCTCTGTTCCTCAGTGTTGCATCTGATAATGATTCCTGGAGGGAAAATGAACTTGCAGCTACAAAGAACCAACCCCTCCAGCAGGAAAAGTTGATGATGTGGACACACCATTACAGAAACATGTCTGCAAACGTTTCAATTTAACAATTGGATACTAACACACTGTATTTCTTTTGCTGATCATGGGAGGATTTTGATTTCTTTGGTTTGATCTTGGATATATGTTTCGTGGTTAAACTGGGACAATAACAACAACAGGACATCAGACCAGGTGTTGGCATTATGAGAGTATTGTGCCTGTTTGGGCTATGTGTACAGTTTTCATATGATGTTTCCTCTGAGACATTATAGAAATGCAATACTCTCAGCAATGACTGAACAACAATTTAAAACAAATGCTGTTTATAAGCTAAATAATTTAACACATTGCCTTTATTATTCTTCCGTCTTTACTAGTGCATAGAATTAATCCTGCATTCAATTAGAAAGTAAGTAGGTATTCTGGTATAAATATATAGATATTATAAGACTAGTATAATAACAGGTCATTAAAAATACCCTCTATAATAGGCTGAATTCAAACTTGAGCATGTGGGAACCTTGTTAAAAAAACCCTTATTTTTGATTGGAGGCAAGATTTGACATGGGGGCAAAACAGCCATGTCCTGGCTAGCAAAAGTGGTCTTCAAGCTATATGCGGGAAATTCAAAATATTGTTACAAATTCATACTATTAATGAAAGAATATCTTTGAACTAAATGGAAAGGAAACACTGCATTAATTTTACAGTAGATACTGGTATATAGCTAGACTTTTCTCCTGCATGATGTAATATCGCAGAGAAAGGGCAAAATTACCTTGGAGTCAGTCTCTAAAAGAAATTCCAGACCACTCATACATGATTGCCTAGTGTCTCCTCATGACACTTTGGATATGATTGCTAACCCACCAACACATCTCCTCTACCCCTTCTGGAACCTTCCCCTCCTATTATTTCAATACTGAGATTAATGTTAAATACCTAACCTTGCTGATTCTTTCTTTCTCCATCACCCCGAATGTGAGAAAAGCAAAAAAGAAAACATCAGTTCTGACTTCCACAAGTCTGGGCAACAATTTACAGCAGCACATGCTTGGGAGTGTGGTTTTATTTTAAAGAATAATCTGAGTCACCATGTTGGTATCTCAAATTCACTTTAAGTTGTTTCTAGAACTATTCAGATATGTCCTTGTTTGAATGTATACCTGTGGCTTTTATCTCTGTTTCAATGGGATTCACAGCTCGCAACACAGTTGTGTGTAGTGTAATGCTTTATTAGTGTCACAGATTTTACAAACAGGGAAAAACACTTCAAAGAGCAACTGCTAACAGCACAGAAGCAGAAAAAAAATGTGTTCTTGCTGTTTATCTCAGTTTGAATTGCACTGTGACAGAAAAGAACACTCAGTGATTAATTTGAAAAGAATGAGACTTCCTGAGGAAACTGTATTTTACTCACCCAATGGCAAAATCTAAAAAAAAAAAGAAAAAAAAAAAGAAATGTGAAAATAAATACAAATGTACAATCTATGTTCTTCAAAATATACAAAAATACAATGTGCAATGTTGTGAAAACATAAAATCATTTTAAAAAAGAGATCATAAGATAAGTGCTTGCTTCATCAAAAATGAACAAGGAATGCATCATTTCATAACAGCACATTCAAATAAAGGCTCAAGTTAAACACAGAGAGAGTGGAGAATATGCTGTTATTACAGATGTTATGCAGTTCAGTCATTAGAAATAACATGAGCAACAACAGATTATAAACTCAACAGGGAATAGTCACATAAGAACCTAGATAAGATTAGGTGAAAATTTAAAATATAGAGAAATGTGAGATTCACATCTGGTGTCTGACTGAAATGAGCATGGTTACAGCTTCTTGGACTGTCACATATAAAGGATGTATGGAACTTGGAAGGTTAGAAAATCTTTCGGCATTTTTAAGGATGCTGTTAAAGTCAGTCAAATGATGTGTTCGCCAGTTTCTGATAAGAAAGATTTAAAGTTTCAGGGTAACAGCATTGGTCTTTACAACTCTTGCAGATGTTGTGCCAGTGGGGGAATAGACACCTTCATATTCAGCAAGTTTTGTTTGACTTCTGACAGTACTTACAGAAAAGTTCCTCCCACTTGAGGAGTTGATAGTTTTGGTTAATACTTCAGCAGCTTCTGACCACGCAGTCATAAATAATTATCTTGGAACTATGACTTAAATCCCATAATGATATTTCCCATAGTGCAAAGTCCCCTTCTGTGCTTTTTAAATTGTCAGTGGATAGTTAGTAGAATTTGGGGTTTCATTAGTTTGTTGTCCTCATTTCAATAACTAAGCATTAATGATGGGGTAATGCTGAGAGATATTTTGGCTAAAATCTTTAAGACTGTACTTGGGTTATAATAAATTGCTTCACCCACAGAATTCTCTGTTTCTTTGACTGTGTCATTGTGTATTTTGGGAAGTTGCGTCCATACAATCTAAATCATTACCTCAGAAATAGTTAAGACCATTAAAAATATGAAGCCAGAACTCTGCTCAGTTTCCAGCTTGCATTTATCCAGTAGGATTTAGCCTGAACACTTTAGCAACTGTTAATTGTTTTTTGTTAATGATTTTATGTTATCTACACTCATCTTCATTACATAGGTAGTCTGGGTCATTGACACTTGACACTGAAATACAGAATAGCTTAGCTCCTGATCAAGCATTCCCATGACAAACCATATTATTAGCTTGTCAGTAATTATGCACTCTCAATGTCCATTTTTCACTTGTGCTGAGGTGCTCTTTGTTGCCATTGATGTGTGAACAAGTTTAGAATGCTGCCAGTTCTGGGGTGAATTTACTTCTGTTTTTACCTTCAAAAAGCTAAATTCTAGCTCAAATTAAACAGTGTATAAATGCAAAATGATATACCCAGCATGTGAATCTTGTTTGAACTTGAAACAAAACCAAAAATAGATCCAGGGGCTTTAAAAAAATACCACAAACCAACCAACGAACAAACAAACAAAAAAACCACCCAACCCATTTGGGCTCTGTCCTAGCTGACAGCTTAACTATACACTGAAAGGTAACTTCTGTTCAAAATACTGGCTAATTCATGCTGTTCTCAAAGTTTCTAACCCAGTCTACAGGAAGACTAAACTCTCTCTCCTTCCTGACATCTCTGTACAAATAAAGGAATGATATCCTTCCATTTTATAGGGGCAGAAGAAAAATAGCTAGTTTGTTTCATGCCCCCTTTTATTATTTTTTTTTCCTCAATTTCGGAAACCCAGCAAAAACAAACTCAATTCTTTTGCCTTCTTAATTGGGGATAACTGAGGTAGGACAGCATATGGACTATAGTACATAAAACAATGAACAGTATTAAAATTGTGTTTCATGTTGTTAATTTGATGCCAGTAGTGGCCAAACACTCTTTGCTTAATGAACAAGTTTATTTGGAATTCATGCCTGTAACATGAATTCCAAGGAAATCTTGATTCTTTTTTCTGAAGTATTAACCAAGATAACAAGGACAGAGGTAGTACAGAATGTCATTAAAAAGATGCATGAACATAGATGAATAGATGATGACTTACACGGAACCTAATCTGCTGATTTTCTAAATGACTTTTGGAATCTGTCACCCATTTCTTGCATTATTTTTAGGTTGTGTGCAAAAATGTTTTTCAGTTATAAAATCACAGAGTCATTCTGTTTGGAAGGCAACACAGGAGGTCTCTCATACAACCTCCTGATCAAATCAGGATGAACATGGAATTCAGACCAGATTGCTTAGGACTTTCTCTAGCCAGGTTTTGAAAACCTCCAAGGACAGATATCACACAATCTCCCAGGGCACTCTGATACAATGATTAATTATTCTCATACTGATTTTTTTTTTTTTTAATAGCCAGTTGGAACCTTTTCTGTTTTAATTTATGATCACGGTCTTGTTTTCGTGCTTCAGCAGGCCTGTGGTATCCAGTCCTGCCTTCCTAATAACGTCCCCATACGTACTGGCAGGCTGCTGTTATGTATCCCTGAGGCTGTCTCTTTCCATGCTGAACAGGGCTGGATCTCAGCCTCTCCTCTCCGGGTGAGTGCTCCAGCTCCCAAACATCTTGGGGCCCTCCACTGAAATTGCTCTAGTTTGTTGGTATCTTTCTTGAATTTTGGGGCCCAAAACTGTACACAATATTCCAGATGCAAGTGTCAAATAAAGTGTCAAGTAGTCAGTGTCAAGCCCATCCTGCTTCCACCTCCTCTATACTGCCTCTTTCCATCAGACTTTGGTCACTTGTTTTCCCGAGCATCAAGGTAAACAGTATCTGTACTTGGAGGAGGTTGCTTTTTAAGATCCGTCTGTTGTGTTGAGCTCCTTTGTCCCTCAGACCTGCCACCACACAACCACACCTGTCAGTTCCTTGAGAAAACTGATGCCATCCTGGCAAGTAGAAACTGCTCTCCAACTTACCCAATCTACTGTTTGGGAAATCTGTTAAACACTTACATCAAAAAAGTGAGATAATCCCTTTGTGAAACTATTTTAAATATTTATTGGCTTTAAAGAAGTCTTGAGTCATGAAGCGTTTAAACGGTGAGGTTTATCCTTCTGATCATCTAAGTTACTCATAGCTGGATATGCAGGAATGTGTATGCAACTGAGACCGATCTCCTCAGGCAACACAAGATAGTGTGGAGTTCATGACTGGCACAGCACGATCCTCCTCCCACCTCCAGTATGAAAATCAAACTCCATTCATGGGTCATTTATTATCTGTGTGCAGAGATAAATATATTTTAAGCATCAGTGAGCCAAAATCTTAAGTAACACAATTTCCTTTCCATTTCAGACAGCCTCGGTCTCTTGAAACTTGCATTATGCACATTTTATTCTGGTTAATAACTGCAGCTGCAGGTCACAAACGATTAAAATAAGCCTCAGTAACTTCCAGTTCATTAAGGCAACCAAAGTACCAGAAAAATATTTGGCTTCTTCACAAGGCTTAGACACTCCTAAAATACTTTGTTGGCTTTGAACTCCAGTTAGTATTAAGAAACTGTAAAGCAACCCTGTTTATTGTTCATTACTGTGTTTTAAATAACACAATACACATATATGTTCTGATATACACATATACATACAGACACAAACACATTTATCTTGGTAACTCTCTTTTTAATTGAACAGGTTGTCAATTGAAAGACAAGCTTTTTGTAATCTCTCATTTGAATTTGGCTCAAAGCTTGAATTAAGCTTTAAATTCTCTGATGTTATCTGTGCTGTCATCAGGTACCTAAACTCACAGAATATTCTATTGCAAAGGAGAGGAAAAGGGAAGCAGAAATATAAAACTGAAAAAAAAAGAAGTTTGCCTACATAAAAATTATTATAGTTAGCCCATATAGATATTACAATGTTGGTTAAAAAATCCTCAAAAACTGCAACTGGCTAGAGTTATAAAGTAAGTGTTTGTAGAACATTTTCATTCAGAGAGAGTAAAACATCTTTGTTTCAGAAGTGTGAGCTGAGCTTTGAAATAAATGTAATATGGAGGTAAGAACAGAGCAATCCTTATGCCTTAAAGTCAATTTTGCAAGGAGAGGGAAACTTGCTAAGTTCTTTTCTAAATTGCTAAAGCAATCTTGCTGTCACATGATTACAAACTTTCCCCTCTGTCACTCCTGACTTCCTCATTTAAATAGCTTTTTCTTATAGGTGATATAGACATATATTAGACAAAAACCTTTAATCCTGAAAAGTAGCTTTTTATCCGCTGTTTGTCCATTCATGAAAATTTCATTTGAATGTAAATCATGTTCTAAAGTTACATTTTGAACGTGCATATTTAAATAAAATCAAGATTTTTGTATCAATGGTCTGTAATTTATTACCTCTGTACTTGAGAAGAATTGAAGTAAAAATGGTTATTCTATATTAGTATGCTTCTGCTGGTCTAAACCTATACAGTGAAATATAGAATCATAGAATGGTTAGATTTGGAAGGGACTTTAAAGATCACCTGGTTCCAGCCCCCCTGCCATGGGCAAGGACACCTCCCACTAGACTAGGTTGCTCAAAGCCTCATCCAACCCAGCCTTGAAACTTCCAGGGATGGGGCCTCCATAACTTCTCTGGTCAACGTGTTCCAGTGTCTCGCCAACCTCATAGTGAAAAATTTCTTCCTAATATCTATTCTAAATCTACCCTCTTCTAGTTTAAAGCCATTACCACTCATCCTATCACTACATGTCATTGTCAAAAGTCCATCTCCAGCTTTCTCGTTAGGCCCCCTGCAGATACTGGAAAGCTGCTATAGGGTCTACCTGGAGGCTTCTCATCTCCAGGCTGAACAACCCCAACTCTCTCAGCCTGTCCTCACGGTAGACGTGCTCCAGCACTCTGATCACCTTCATGGCCCTCCTCTCGACCTGCTCCAACAGGCCCATGTCCTTTTTATGTTGGGGGCTCCAGAGCTGGATGCAGTACTCCAGGTGGGGTCTCATGAGAGTGGATTAGAGGGGCAGAATCACTTCCCTCGGCCTGCTGGCCATGCTTCTTTGGATGCAGCCCAGGATACGGTTGGCCTTCTGGGCTGCAAGCATGCATTGCTGGCTCACGTTGAGCTTTTCATCCACCAACACCCCCAAGTCCTTCTCCTCAGGGCTGTTCTCAATCCATTCTCCACCCAGCCTGTATTTGTGCTGGGGATCACCCCGACCCATGTGCAGGATCTTGCACTTGGCCTTGTTGAACTTCATGAGGTTGGCACAGGTCCACTTCTCAAGCCTGTCAAGATCCCTCTGGATGGCATCCCATCCCTCCAGCATGTTGAGCGCACCACAGAGCTTGGTGTCCTCAACACACTTTCTGAGAGTGTGCTCAAACCCAACATCCATGTTGCCAACAGAGATGTTAAACAGTACCGATCCCAATACCAGCCCCTGAGGAAGACCACTTGTCACTGCTTGCCACTTGGACATCGATCCATTGACCTCAACTCTTTGAGTGCAACCATCCAGCCAATTCCTCATTCACTGAGTGGGTCATTGGTCAAATCCATGTCCCTCTCATTTAGAGACCAGGATGTTATGCGGGACAGTGTCAAATGCTTTGCACAAGTCCAGGTAGATGGTTGTTTTTTTCAGAGAACACAGTGAAGTTTAATGAATGCCCAGGACTATTATAGAGTTCTGTGGTAATTTCAGGTAATCATAGTAGTATCTAAATGGCCAATGGAAATAACAAGATACATTTTCAAATAGTCACCTAATGTAAAAGAAAAAAAATTAACCTTATGTCCTGGGGCCACTAAATCACAACCTTGAATTTGTCATATACTACATCATCTTTTCTTCTCTGCAGAAAAAGGGATCTGTTTTCAGCATTTAAGTCATCAAACAGTGCTGTAGGAAAAAAGGCAGTAATATGATGTTGTATGCTGTATTTTGCTCCACTGCTAATTAATGCTGATTAGTATCCTTCACTAAGAAATTTGCATCCTGTAATGGAAGGAACACAAACTGTTCTGAAATACTCATAGTAGTGTTAGAAATTGCAGCAATATGAAAATTAAGGTGATAGAACAAGCAACACTTTCTTTTTATGTCCTATCAAAGCTGAGTTTTCAAATTTAGAAATGATCAGATTACTATCAGATGGTCCTGGTACCCACATACACAAGACATATGCTGCTTGGGTTTTGTAGCGTAGTGAAACATAGAACACAAATTTCAAGTTATGTTTTTCACTAGACTTTTAAAATATTAGAAGAATCGTTGAATGCATTATTATTCTCATTCTTACAATGAATTTAAAAGTTGCTTCTGTTGCATGTTGTTTAGTAGTCTCTTTGTTGAACACATGGCAAGTAGCTAGGTGCATCCACACTACATTAAAGCCTCCTTTAGCTGTAGCTTTAGGCTTCCTAGGGTTTTCCTAAGATAGAATTTTTTGAAGAAAGCATGGGGAATGACACTTAATCTCCCTGTTTATCTTCTTCTTTCATATTATAGAACTTTCGGCTATCTTCTCACTTCTTTATTTATTATCTTAAAAAAATTTCAGAAGCTTACAAACCAAGACTCTCTTTCCCTGTCTCTCCTTTTTTTGGAAATATTATATAGCGATAGAAGCCTAAAAAAGCTGTTTAACAAAGTTTCTATGCAACCGAACGACAAAGTACATCTCTTTCCACCAGACAGGACGTTCAGCTTTGAATGAATTTACTAAATTAAATGCAATTTCCAGCTCTACTAAAATTTATCAAACCAGACACATTTATCAAATCTGGATCTCCTAAGTAACTGGACAGCTGCACTAAGTACTTTGAATCAGACCTGGATCTGGTGGTTGAGGAAAGGGCTAAGAGGGCTTTACCCTTCCCCATGCAACACCATCTGCTGCTTCCCTGCTGCAGCACTGTGAACTCACGCATTCTCCATACAGCGTGTGGCTGCTAGCCAGCTCCTTAGCACTGTCTGTTGTTGACAGAGTAAGAGAAAAGATGTGGCACTGTGCAGCAGACACTTCATCCCATTTGTAGCTCTGTCAGACAATGGGATGGTTCAGCTCTTTCATCCTGCTACATCCAGCCAGCCTTGGTATTGAACACCTGGCAACTGGAACACATAGCTACCTTTTTGTCCTCAGTCTCTTTTGCTATATCATTAAAACATTCATTTTTAGTAATGACTTTGTGCATTTTTTGAATGGTTCTTTTCACTGTCAGAACTATTTTCCTTTTTCCAAGACCCCCTTTCTATCTCTAGATGATAAATTAATTCTTCGTCTTTTCTGGTTTTAATGTCTCCTTCAGGAAAATTGCTGGAAGATAGCTAATGACATTTAATAATAAATAACAAAGAACTAATAATACTTGATTTTAAATAATAACACAATGCCTTCCAGTAACTTAAAATGTCCACTTTATCCAATGCGTATTTTCTTTAGTTGTATTATAGAGCGAGGTTTCTGGTATTCTTCTCTGTCACCAGTCCAGTTCATCGTGAGCTACGTGCACTGGTGTGTATATTCTTGTTTCCCAAATGATCACCATTCTCATCCTGTTAGCTGCAGTAGTCATACGTATCCTGTGGTCCACCACCTCCGCCCTTACTACTTGTGGCAGCGGTGGTGGTGACAACAGTCGTAGCTGGCAGTCACACATGGGCAGAATCCTACAGTTTGTGAGACCCTCTGTTAGGGACCTTCTCTAATTTGATGACAAGCGTATCATGGCTGATAGGCTACTTAAACTTGTTTTACTAGTTTGATCAGAGAAATTTTATTCTTTCATTTTTTCAAAAGTGGCTGATGCTAAACTGTTTAACTGTAAGAGGAAAATTTGATCTCCTTTCTCTTCTCTTAAGTTTTATCACACATTTAAATAGACTTCCAAACTCCTACAATTTGAGTTTTCAATCTGCCAAAAAATAGAATAAAAAAAATAAGATAATACTCAGTAGATCAGTGTTATTTTTTGTGGCATTAATGGTTAATCTGACAAAAGATTCAAAGTAGTGGGTTACATTTTGAAGAAAAATCTAAATTTTCATGAAGGAAAAAAATCTCTTAATGCAGGAAATAAGTTTGCAGTTATAGATGTTTCATTTTTTGCAGCAATTTTAATATGCAGAGAGGTTTGACAAAATAGTAAGATTAATAAAGCACCCTGCAATGTCTCTCAAGCTTTTTCTATTCTAAGTAAAGCAATTTCCTCAGAACTGTCGTTGAACAACAGGAATGAGCTATGCTGCATGTGAAATGGAGTAAAAGAGTTTGTTCTAATGTCATCCAGTAGAAACCTTGGTCCATATATTTTCATTTGAACACACTGTGAATTAAATTTTGCACACAGCAGTAAGTATGTATAGCAACCATCATTAACAGTTTCTATAAGATTGCAAAATATTGTAAATTGTATATGTAAATATTAGTAAATTGTATATGTAAATTGTATTTACTCTTGGAAGTAAACTGTCATGATATTTTACTGTACACTATATGACATGTATTCTAGGTTTACTACTCACCTTATGCTACTCTATACCGTGGCAAAAACACTTTAGGAGAGATTTCTGACTTAATGTGATTGTGAGTTTAGATCAGAGGAAAACGAGAACCAGCATAAATACTATACATATGTTTTATCAATTTACTGGACAGGAAAATAGATATTTAGAAACTGAGTACTTCTAAGGTCAAACAATGCCTTAGTAAATCAATTAAATCATTGCAGCTTACTGTTTTGTTACAAGTTTTCTTCCCAAGCTTAGTCCGATATTCTTTTAGATTTCCTAAAGCAGTCCTGTATCTATTAGGTTTTTTTCTCTACCAATAGTTGACAGATTTCACAATTTATTACTGCTATTGTTTTTTATCACAGATTGCTGTGCCAATGACAAGCACCAGTCTAGAGCGCAATGTGAAGGTTCATATTTTTACTTTTTTTAGAAACAAAGTGGGGAAAGAAAATTAAGGTTGCTTTCTGTCAGCAAAATCTGTTTATGTTTTGAACTTTGTACAGTCATCATGAACCTTAGATTAATAAATTATTCTGCCTGTTATCTCTTTCTCCAGATAAAATAAGATTATAAAATCTTAAACCTGTTGGTTTGGACTTTCTAATAGCAATTTAGCTAAGAACATAAAAAACCCCCTTAATTTTAGACTTCCCCCAAAATTATGAATGGGCCCAAGTTCAGTGTTCATTTCAGCTACACTGTAATTTCTTTTTATCTGCTGTAAAATCTGAAAATATAAATATTATCTGTCTCTTAGATGAAAGAGTCTGGATAAACTAATTGCCTAACATATCCTAGAAATGTAATCCATATTTCAATTCTATGGTGACATTTATGACGTTAGTTTTCATCTCACTGCCGTACGCCTCATGTTAAAAAAACCAACCAAACAAAAAATCAACCCTAACAAAGATATCACCCATTAAAACAAAGGAGAAAAGCACCAATTTCATTCTTTCAAATGCATGCAGAAGTAAGTTAAAAATACTTGAACACACTTCAACAGGACCTGGAGCACTGCACACACAAGTCACAAGTAGGAGTAAATCTAACCTTATTTTAGAATTTACTGTATTTTTGAGATACTTACTTACAATCTCCCCTGGGGCCTTCCTCCACCTTTGCCCATAGCCCAGAATCCCATCTCAGCCCAGCCTGAAGCCATCAGTCCCTGGTTGGGGGTGGACAGGGTAGACCATCCCTGTCCCACCACCCCACAGACCCAGCCAAGGAGGACCTGCCTTGCCCACCCCACGGACAGCCCCCGCCCTGGGAATTCACTGATTATTTCAGGAGTATCTTTAAATATTGAAGACATTCAAATCTCATTAAAGATTTAACTTCCACATACCAGAAGTGTTCAGCATGTTTATTTCTGCCTGACATATCAATACAATTAAACTGAGGGCTTCTAACAGAAGCATGGCTGTAGGAGTTATATCATGAGTCAGCAATGAGATGAAAAATGGAGCATGGAGCCCTCTTGTTAAAAGATGTTCCCTTCTAATTGTGCAATCCTTTTGTCCTAAGGGCTAGATTTGGCAGTGACCAAAGCTATCTACACAAGAAGCTCTTGTAAGATTTCCAGCATAAAATTCCTTAAGGGTAGAAAGATAACATACGTAATGTTACACAGTAAAACAATGTGTTTCTTATGGTAAACGGAATAGCCAGGAGGTTTCTATATGCTGTTTACCGCCATTGCATCCAAACTATTTTCTGTGGTTTGCTGTGAAGTTGTTTAACCTGTAGCAGGGTGCTGGAGGTACCATTCTATGAAATTAAATAGAAAAAAATAAGAAAAGCAGGATGAAGACACTGTCACCCTCCTTAAGTCTTGCACCAAGCTGGATACAAGTCCAGAAATTATTTATATTCTTTCTCTTATTCTCTATTCAGTGCAAAGGTGTTCTTAGAATCATGCATCAGGAATAACCATCAAGAAATATGCATCAGAATTAAGATGAGATTTGAGATGAACATGCAGGTACATGAAGCTTAACATCTGTATCCAGGGTATTCCAAAATTTCCTCATTAGGTAAATGAGCCGGATAGGCAAGAATGCTTCTTTCTCCAAATCTTGAGTCTGTGCATTAGTGACAAAAGGGTCTTCCTTTTGAATATGTAACACACGGTTTCTAGCCTGCAAGTTCATTCTCTCTATATCCCTCCCCACAACCCTTGGTAAGAGGAAAACATGAAAAGTCGACAAAGGCTGAGCTGCTGCTGCGCACCAATGGCTGTTTTCTGTGTTCACCTCATTGCAGGCTAGGAAGAGCCGTGTGCGCCCATCTGAAAACCACACTTGAAATAGGTGAAGACCAGATTTATACACACAGTTTTCACACTGTATTCCTAAGTGAACGGGGAGATAAGCATAAATAAGAAAATGAATAAGACCAAACCTTATGGAATTCAAAACTGAAACGCTACAATCAGAAGAAACCCTGAAAAACTACAATCAGAACTGGGAAGCAGTCTCCAGGTTTAATTAGGGATTAATCAAAGAAGAATCTGAACACTTGCACAGCTGTTCAAAATCCAGATCCAAATGCCATGATCAGTCCCAGCTGATTATTATATACGGTGGCTCATCAGCCCAGCTTCTTGCAAGCTTTATGAGCTAAAATATTGTTCAGGACTATAGTCATTGCCAATCCCATCGTATGAAAATACGAAGAGCATAAATATCTTTACAGCCTTTTGTTTGCAGTCTATAAAAACAGAGAGCTTTATAACACAGATGAAAATTAATTGCATAATTACCTTTGTCCTAGGTAGGTTCCAAAAAAAAAAAAAAACTTCAACAAAAAAGATAACACAACAATAAGAAAATCCTAATGCCATTCAAATGCTTTTCTCTCATGTTCTGTATTGGCTTTCTGCTTGCCTCATAGCCAAGTTGGACAAAACCAAAAGACTTAGCAAAACCTTTTCTGTCCAATTCATGTGGCCAGTTGTTCCTTCTGAATCTCACCACTGAGATTTCTCAGCCAACCTTATTTTTCTTGTGAAAAAATTTACCTGAAATCTTCAGCAAACAATAGTAGTAACAAAGGCGTGCTCTAAAGACTTCAGTTTATTCTTGTAAAAGTCCTAAGTTTTAAAGGCTTGTATTAGCTGTGGTTGTTTCTTTCACCTTGAAAAAGTATGTCCTCAAAGTTTCGTTTTCTTTACTATTAAAAAAAAAAAAATTAAATAATCTTATTTCAGTGATACTGTGTCAGGGAACGGCAAGGCTGCTCCTTACAGTCCTTCTCTGAAATCAAGGCTGGCAGTGGCAGTGCTGCACCAACCAAGGTGCAGCCGCACAGCACACGGAGCAGCAGAGCACAGCCAGCCCAGGGGGCTCCTGGCGGGTCTGGGGTCATGCTGGGAAGTCAAGTCCACAGGTCAGGTCCAGATCAGCAGGTAGACGGCTAGGCACATACATATCTGTGTCACAGCTGACACAAGGCCAAGGATTCAAGGCAGCTCCTGAGCAACTGTGGGGAGCTTGTACCTCCCACAGCTCTTTCTCACAAGAGTGTGATCCAAAACCATACATCTGCATCATTTGTTTATCTATGACTTTGTTGTTCCAAGTGCATCTTTTTCAAAATCTCCACCTTCTGTGAATGTACTCAACAAAAGTAGAAGTTCACGTATATTGAATATTTTCAGTACCATAAATCATCACGTGTCCACTTATTTTCACTGGTTTCTCTAAATATGTTTGTTTTGGGGGAGATAGAACTTACTTTGAAACCATATGTATCATTGGGTTCTGTATTGTAGTGGAAAAGTTGCTGAAAGATCTAGAAAGACCACATTGCATATCTATCACTTGTTCTTACCTAACAGACTACATCTGAAATATAAACTGAATAATCTAGTAATGTGTTGAGATTTGCATGACTGATTTTATGGAAAGAAAGTCACACCACAACGCAGTAGCTGTACCTCATACTACAGGAATCATGTGCTCATTTTTCTTAGAAGCGTGCACGTTTATTTTTTCTCTGTGGCTTTGCGTAACATTTAAAAACAATGGCAAAATTATAAAACAAACCCAGCTGATTCTTACAGTTTAAAAACACGCAGTAATAATCTTATCAAAGATCAATGCCATCAACATAGTCACTGGAATTCCTGGAAACTTCATGAAACAGATATGTACCAGGGCTAGTCTTAAGATGGGGTCTTAAGGTTTACCTTTACTGGTAATATCAACAGGAACAATAGATTCATTAAAGCTTCTACATAGCTATTCTTAGGCTCAGTGTAAGCATCCTCCACCCAGCTGTGGCCAAAAGATGGACAAGAATTTAGAGTGAGTAACAAATGGGATAGAAAATAATATGGACAATATTTTAATATGAATCAGTATGACATTTTTATAAGTATAAAATATGTAAAATATCATATGATATATAGAACGTGAAATTCTCCATGAATACTGGAGAAACTGCTGAGGGGTGAAACTGCTGAAGGGTGAAACTGCTGGGCAGAGAAACTTTAAAAAAATTTAGGAAGAGTAGTGTTAAAAGTATGCAAAATAATTATATGGAGAAGAGAAAAGCTTGCTGTTCTTCCCAGCTGCTTCAAACAAAACCATGGATAGGAAAATTAGAAGTGTGTATTAATAAAGCACTTCTTCACACAGTAGATAACATTCATTTGCCTGATGGAGATGTTACGCCATTTGAAATGGCCGAGTGCATCTTGCCTGACCTCTAGCTGTTTCTTCAGAAGAGTGCACCCCTTTTGTGGATCTCAGTCCCAAATGTTTGTCTTCAGCATACTGGGGTGGTAGAAATGGCATTAAACACCTGACACTCATGTGTCACAGGTCACAGCAAGTGGTAACCAGGGGAAAGCCTAAAAAAAAGTGTTGAAAAAATTAAAAATAATGAAAGAATGCCAACTAAACTTCCTATTCAGTATTCAACCAAATTTATTATTTTTAGATACAAGGTTATCACTCAGAATTGTAGTCAATTTTTATTTACAAAAGTGCTGGGTTTTTTATACCTTCCCTTGAAGTGTTCAGTGTTTGTCTGCTCATTTGGCAGAACTTGCAGGTAGACGGAGCTCAGATCAGATCCAGTGCAAACATTTCCATATTCAGGTGCTATTTTCTGTTTCCACCCCTTGAAGTGCATTTTCTAATTCCTTAGGCTATGATTGCAAGCAAAAGATCTTACTTGCCATCAGGGAGGGAGTTAGCAGAAGTAGTTCTTCATCTTTCCAGATAACAGCAGAGAAGACTGAAGAAAAATTCTATGTGTGGGCTTGGAATCTGATACAGGCAGTATACCCCTACGCTGAGTATCCAGCTGAAGAGTGACATTAATCATGTGTAGTCTTATCTAAACTCAGCAAAATCTCTGGAAAGTCTCTCATGGATGTCAGTAGCTAAAACAAGATTTACTTCAGTGGGAACACAAAGATGTATAGAATGACTTGGGAAAAATACGTTTTTTTAGCTTCTTTATCTGTTACAATTGGTCACATGCTTTGAAATGATATACCAGCATAAACTTCATCATGTCTGTTGGAGAAAAGCAGAGCTAGATAAAGAATATAATCAACCATTTTAAAATGCCATATTATGTTGTTCTAAGAATACCCTTTATATTGAAATGTTGTCAATACCAAGCACAAAATACCCTGGAATTTGCATCAGAATGGTGCTCTAAGATATTTTCTGGTAAATTGCCCTACAATGTGGATAAACTGCTGTCTCTAAGACTAAATCATGAGATGTCTTAGGATATTCTGCACCCTTTTTTCCTGTAGCAACCTAAGAAGTAATAATCCCATTGGACCTTGAGTAGACTTAAGTTCCACAGGTCTCATTCAATGATCTTTCTGTTATGCTATAGTCAGATGCTGCCGAATTTGTTTACCAAGAGGAAGGGTCTCAGGTACCAACTGACTGGTTGTTTTCATTTGATTAGCAATATGGCATCTCTACATTATCTACTGTAATGCCTTGTAGATAATCAGAACGTGAGCAGTTTTTTGATATGTAACTTGTATTAGTTTCTTCCCATAAATATATTACATGAATAATGGAAAGGGACTAATGTGTGCACATTTAAAGATAGCACATATTCTGTTATTCTCAGGTCTTCTTATTTTTTATTATATATCATTCCATGAATAGCAACTGTACTCCTAAGAAACTATATATATATTCCATCTTTCAGGATCATCCATAAAACACCTTTTACTGTATTGAAGCATGACAAATTAGCAAACCCTTGCTTTCAGAGCATGTCTTAATAGTAACGTGAAGCATGAAGAAAAGAACTGTTACGCAGTGTCCTATTTTTATATTGAGAGCTTGATAAAATCAACTACTATTTATTTCAGTTCTGTTTTACTGTTTAGGAGTTTACAATCTGTAGTGACATTCTTATTCTGGATCTCTCACCATTTATAAACACTTTATGTATCTGACTCTTCCAAGCTATGATGTGTAAAGTCTATCTGGATTCCACCGATAGAAAGCAACCAGGTATTTGTTGGCTTTCCTTGAATGTAAGTTTGTATGTTCAAACACTGGTATGAAAGAGCACACAGAGTCAAGGTAAATTACCTCAAAATAATTTAAAGTTTATTAATGTGAAACCAACATTTAGATGCTTAGATACCGGCATGAAATACTTTAGTTGTCATAGAGATATGAAATACTTTATCTATCATAGAGATGTTGACTTCTACTTTAGGATACTATCGAACAAGAATGGTATAGTTGCATTATTTAACAAGTAACTATTCATAACAGAAACTGAAGTTGTCACGTTAGAGTTTCTAAACAGCCTTTATTGAGTAGGATTGCACAGGTGAAATCCACTGGCATACATGTGTACATGTATGTGTACATACATATGTAACACCAGTATCTTAGTCTGAACTAGTCACTGACGGTTCCCTTTAAAAGCAGCAGAGAGGTATGAATGCTTACCAGGTACAATAAATCTCATTATAAAACTGCAATTTAAAACACGTCAGATGAATTGCCAGTACATTTTTATACTTCTTCAGAGACTATAAAGGATGAGTACCTCAAATGTAGATAACTACTGCAGGTCAGCAGTTGGTGAGAGGAATTGCAGTCATACCGGTTTACTGATTTGCTGCCTTTCTGGGGCAGCATGGAAAAATTAGGTGTAATGAACCCAAACCCCACTCCCCATGCTTGATTTTCCATATAAGTGCAGTCAGTTGGAGTTACTAAGATCACTCGTGCATAACATTAGGGAGATGTTGAAGAAGTTAGTAGCCCAGCAGTGTACACTGTTGCATAAGATTCATATATAAAGAGGGAAAGTATTAACTTTGTTGTATCAGAGTAAACAGTGTAAGTTTATTCCTAGCTAAATTTCTAGTCACAAAAAGACAAAAATGTGCTAGAGCATAGAAACATAGAGTCATAGAGTGGTTAGAGTTGGAAGGGACTTCACAGATCACCTAGTTCCAACCCCCCTGTCATGAGTAGGGACACCTCCCACTAGACCAGGTTGCTTAAAGCCCCGTCCAACGTGGTCTTGAACACTTCCAGGGATGGGGCATTCGCAGCTTCCCTGGGCAACCTGTTCCAGTGTCTCATCACCCTCACAGTAAAGAATTTCTTCCTCATATCTAATCTAAATCTACCCTCTTTCAGTTTAACACTGTTACCCCTTGTCCTATCACTACACTGCCTGATACAGAGTCCCTCCCCATCTTTCCTGTAGTCCCTCTTTAAGTACTGGAAGATTGCTATAAGGTCTCCCTGGAGCCTTCTCATCTCCAGGCTGAACAACCCCAACTGTCTCAGCCTCTCTTCATAGCAGAGGTGCTCTAACCCTCTGATCATCTTCATGGCCCTCGTCCGGACTCATTCCAACAGGTCTGTGTCCTTCTTATGTTGGTGGCTTCAGAGCTGGACACAGTATTCCAGATGGAGTCTCACGAGAGCAGAGTAAAAGGGCACAATCACCTCCCTTGACTTGCTGGCCATGCTTCTTTTGATACAGTCCAGGATACAGTTGGCTTTCTGGGCTGCAAGAGCATGTTACTGGCTCATATTGAGCTTCTTATCAACCAACACCCCCAAGTCCCTCTCCTCAGGGCTGCTCTTAATCCATTCTCCACCCAGTTTGTATCTGTGCACGGGATTGCCCTGACCCATGTGCAGGAACTTGCACTTGGCCTTGTTGGACTTCATGAGGCTGGCACAGGCCCATCCCTCAAGCTTGTCCAGGTCCCTCTGGATGGCAATGTTTTGATGTCTAGATGTTTTGTTTTGTTCTGGTCTTATGCTGTGCATCACAGGGAACATGAGTTAGCTACTGTTATGAGAAAAGGTTCAGTACCTTTTTATATCTCTCCCTATACAAGTCACTCACTCCTAACTCAATATTAATTCTGTCTTAAAATGCATCAGATAAAGTACATTTTCTGTCACATAGCGTTAAACTCACAGATTTTCAAATCCACAACAGATTCTGAAATCTAAAAATATTAGGCATACAGTTTAAAAATCTGTTTTCCAGAATCTAAGAAAGTGATCTATAGTGAGATTCAGTTGAAGATTCTGACACCTAAACTGTCTCATCTACATTTGAGTGTCTGAGAGTAAGTTAGGTGACATCACGCTCCCATAATAATTAATGGTGATACACTCAGTCCTGCCAGTAAAGCACAGAGAGACGCTGAGTTGACTGGTCACCAGAATTTTCTTTAGTATGAGGTAAATCTTCCTAGTTGAATTGATTGCATTGACTAAGGAAGCAATTTGGTTGCCTAAGATAGATGTCTAGCAATATTTAAGATGTCATGATGTATTCCTCCAGCTACCATATCAGAAAACCACAAAACTCCTTTTAACACTGTTTCCTATCTGCCAACTCCATGCAGATATCTGTGGAGGCCTATATTCACGAAATCAAGAAATGTTCTAGATCTCCACTGACCACAATAGGAATTTAGTCACTATCTCATATGTTGACACCTACAACACAACTAAGTTGCCTGGATATAGGTAATTCACATTATCTAACACATCTTCAGATATCTGAGACATCTAACTATGGCTGGCAGATATGACAAAAGACCTACAAAAGACCTCTACTATTCTGTAGTGGTTGATAGAGGCCAGATATGATACCCTGAAAATTCTGAAGTGGCACTAGATATTGATATCTAGACAACTTAGTCATGTTCTCAGGGTTAGACATCTTAAATTTGTATCTCACTGTATGTGTATCTCATTGTATCTGTAGAGCAATTGTATTTCACCGGTAATGTCCAGTAAAGTCAGCATCAGACATTTCAAGACTGAGATGACGTTACATGGTACACACTAAACCAGCATTGTTTCAATTATGAATCACACAAGTCTGGATAACATAGTAAGAGGAAAGAGGGAACACACTGCCTGAACAGTTGTAACCACGGACAAACTATAATTGAAAACACAGCTTTAAATTTTGGAGGTTCACCAAGCACAAATATGACTAACTAAATATATAGGATCTGCAGTAGTAAGATGAGATCTTCTCCACCATTTTGTTATACTTAGCTTGACAGATGCAGCCCAGGATGCCATTGGCCTTCTTGGCCACAAGGGCACATTGCTGGCTCATGGTCATCCTGTTGTCCACTAGGACTCCCAGGTCCCTTTCCACAGAGCTGCTTTCCAGCAGGTCAACCCCTAACCTGGACTGGTGCATGGGGTTATTCCTCCTCAAGTGCAGTACCCTATGCTTGCCTTTGTTGAACTTCATGAGGTTTCTCTCTGCCCAGCTCTCCAGCCTGTCTAGGTCACACTGAATGGCAGCACAGCCTTCCGGTGTGTCAGCCACCCCTCCCAGTTTTGTGTCATCAGCAAACTTGCTGAGGGTACACTCTACCCCTTCATCCAGGTCATTGATGAATATGTTGAACAGGACTGGACCCAGGACTGACCCCTGGGGAACACCACTTGTCACAGACCTCCAATTAGACTCTGTGCCACTAATCACAACTCTCTGAGCTCTCTCTGCCAGACAGTTTTCAATGCACCTCACTGTCCATTCATCCAACCCACACTTCCTAAGCTTGCCTATGAGGATGCTGGGGGAGACGGTCTCAAAAGCCTTGCTGAAGTCAAGGTAGACAACATCCACTGCCCTCCCCTCATCTATCCATCCAGTCACACCATCATAGAAGGCTATCATGTTAGTCAGACATGACTTCCACTTGGTAAATCCATGTTGGCTGTTTCTGATAACCTTCTTTTCCTCCAGATGCTTGGAGATGATGCCCAGAATGAGCTGTTCCATCATCTTTCCAGGGATGGAGGTGAGGCTGACTGGCTTGTAGTTTCCCGGGTCTCCCTTCTTGCCCTTTTTGAAAACTGGAGTGACACTGGCTTTCTTCCAGTCCTTAGGCACCTCTTTTATTCTCCAGGACCTTTCAAAGATGATGGAGAGCGGCCCAGCAATGACTTCTGCCAGCTCCCTCAGCACTCGCGGGTATCCAGAGTGGTAGGATTGTCATGATGATTGGATATGAAAAAATGGTTAATGAGGTATATAACTGGGCAAACTAAGACATCTTAGGATGGGGACATAGAAGAAGAAGGAAAGACAGATGGAGAAGAGGAAGACATGATAATCTGACACTATCAGCTACTCCATTCTGGTATCATGGGCACCAGGTGGAACACCAAAGGTACAAGTCTGGCTGGCTTTGTAGTAACTATCTGTTCACTTTATTCCACCCCATCACTTATTCACAACAAAACACACTAACCCAGAAGACCTGATATGCTATAATTATTTCCTCTGTCAAAAAAACAGTGAATCAAGTTTTCTGAAAGTCAAGGCCATAACAGAGTCTGTGGGACTACCAAGAAACACGCTACATCTTGAAGTATTTGCGCCTACAACTTCACTCCTTCACTCAATGCAAACCTCTCACAAAAAAACAGGGCTGAAGTTTGTGCTTTTACTGGTTTATGATTCAGGATCCTGAAGTGAAACAGAAAACACCATAGCATCTTAGGTGTGTGTGTATATTTACAAGTAAGCTAGTGTGTAGGTGGTTGCATAGCTTGCCTATTTTACTGCATAAGAGCTCAGATGGTAAAATTCCCACTAGCAATAGGTTTCAGTGGTACCAAAAACTTTTTCACAGGAAAAAGAACTGCATCTTCTCAGGGACTTACCTTCAAGTTACAGTACAAATTGACTGCTTGGTTACTCATACCTCTGGAAATTAAAAAGTCAAACAAGAAATTGACACAGATGCAGAGCTAACAGTTGGTCAAGAAACAATATATTACAAAACTAAAGTTAATTCTCTTTAGAATTCAAGCAGCATAATTTGAAGCTTTTGCAGAATATATTAGAGGTAGATGAACTGTTCGTAAATGTCTTTAAAGCAAAGGAGATTTTTTAAAATAAAATAAGACACATATGTTGTACAAAAACTATGCCAAGCATTCTTGGTTATTCTGGCAATGAAGAGCTAGCCTTTATCCCTAGGGTGGAATTCATTGGCTTACAGAAAAATCAAAGATTTTGTTCCAAAAAATCTTCAAGAATTTATAGAGAAGAGATGAGGGAATACAAACAAACAATAGCCAGATGCCAAGCCATATGCCAGACATACTCCCTGGAAGATCTCAATCCCATATACGCATAATATGTGAAAAGTATAACTGATCTGGAAGATACAGAACTGATACCGTGAAAAAAAGAGGAAAAGATGGTCTTCAGTGATGTCCTTAATATTGATTAACATTGAGGAAAAATTATATTCACAGAAAATCATGCTATTCCTAATATATTGATATAATTTCTTTCCCAAGTGTAGTCCCTACTGTATTGGTTAATTGATACATTTAACTTATGTTATTTCCTAATTAAAATACAATATCTGTTATTTGATTCTGACAACCAGAAATTACAGACTCTGTTCAGGTTTGTAATTGAAGAGCAGAATGCAGTCCATTGTTCTGATGCTGCTGACAATTAAGTTAACTGATAATAAGAATTATTCCTGATTTTTTTATAATCTCAAAATATGTTAGGAAAAAAATATTATATAGGAAGATAATATTCTTATTTACTGTTTTAGGAGTACATATTTGAAGAATATTATGGCTATTATACATTTGTAACTTTATACTAACCAATTGAAAACTACTTAAGCAAAATTCACATAATATTTGATTTGTACTTTGTTGTTCTTGTCAGTGGAGCTCAGCTCTTCTCAGGTGTAAATATATAAACATTACAGTTTTAATCATGGGAAGCAGCAATTTATGTTGAATAGCCTAGCTTATGGTTAGTAGTGCATTCACTGAAATTGTAGTTTTAGTCAGTTCAAAATAATTTGCAAATGTGGATGAAATTCAGAAAATATTTTAGCTAAGAAAGATAATTAAAATTCTGTAGTAAGTAAGTAGTTTACTTTTTCCTCTCCTTTTTTCCCCTCTTTTTTCTTCTCCCCACCTCTTCTCTCCCCCTTTCTCCCAGCTTCAAGGAAAACTGAGAAAAGAAGAATAGATATTGCTTCTGCACGATACAGGTTACAGAATAAGCCACACTTAGGCAGCATGTAAGAGACCAAAGGTCAAAATCCTTACATAGTTAGGGAATAACTAATTATCTCACTTCCCAAGAGAATTTCCAGTGCTTCAGGCTATGTAGATGTGGTTTTCTTCTGTATCACAGTTGTTGGCTTCCATTTAAAATAATGAAATATTATGTGAAGAAGAGATGGGAATCAAAATATGCCACTTATCAGCAGATTGCCATAACCACATGGTTATGGAAGTACTATATTTTCTTCTTTCTAGTCTGGTGAAGATGAAGGTATTCTGAATTATTTAGTACTATTTATTTAGTATTTATTTAGCAAGGATTTGTTTCCCCTAGTACTTCTTTAGTAAGCAAGTAATAAAGTATTTCAACAGCTCTGACTGGTAATTCTCGACCCAGAACATTAGTCTTTTGTGGAAAAAGACAATTCAATTCTATTTCTGCCCTAACTGGTGGAAAATAAAGGGTCTTGACCCTGAATTTTTCTAAGAGCTTGTTTCAGTTCAGTTGTTCCCACTGCAAAGGAAACAGCTTTTTGAGGAAGACAGCAGGAAAAAATCAGTTCTCTGTACTAGTTCATTTCAAAGCAGAAGAAAGAGAGAGGCATATACAACCTGGCCATTGATGTTAATTTCTACACAAGATATTAGTGTCTTGCAAAACTTATAGAACCTTTTAATAAATGCCTGACTGACAGAGGAATGTGGAACCCATTGAATAGGGATTCATACTCCAAGCCTTAATGTTTGGAGTAGAGTTTGTATAGCATCTTTAGACTGCAAGACTGTATCCACATATTAAAGGTGAGTTCCAAAAAAGAGTTCAACGATTTATAAAATATTTTGATGAAGCTACATTCTCAAAGATACAATCTAAAATGTTTTTTAAAGTCCTGATTTTCAATAAGTGATGAGAATTTTCTTCAACATTCATCTGTTTGAACACCAGAAACCTCAGGGTGGCTCTTTGGTTTTTCACACACAGTACAGAAAACATAAGTAAACTGCTTATAAGAGACTAAGTTTTCAGCATTTTTTACAATTACAGATAATACTACACTTGTCCAAAAATGCTACAAGGAACACAGAACTGGACAGGATCTCCAGCGTCAGCCAGTCTTTCACTTTTGCATGAAGTTATATCATTTTAATGCCCTGCATCACTTTGTCATGATCCATTTAAAAATCAGATCGTTTCCCCACTTATACTTTTTGGTTGAAAGGCTATTGCAGTATTTAATGCTCTGGCAGCTGTTAGCTTTCTTCTAAAGATACTTGCTTTGCCACAGGTAAAGAGGGAACTATTCGTAAAAAGCACTGGGTATTGTGAATGACAAGAAAACAACCCTTATTTGGCTGCTGCTTTTCTTATCAGGTGTGACAACTTTCAGCTTGCCTTGACTTAAGTTTATTTTATTGTATCCCTTCAAAAGACCTGGAAATCTCATGGATTTCTTTCTATGAACACCTCCAAGCAAAAGAAGATAAATTGGGCAACTGAAGCATTTTCATAAAACTTAGGGGAGGGGGTGTGTTGTTGCTGTTTTGGACGGCGTCTAATGTCATAATATCTGATTAAGAAAATGAATGACGTTTTTATCTTAAGATATTGGAAAACCTTTTAAATAAAAACTTCTGTTTTTTCTGGATAGAAGGTTATGAAGGTTCTTTTCCTGTTATTACTCTTGTATTTAGCTCTCTGTCCTAGACAACAAAATAAGATTATTCCTTAGTGCTTAAGAAAACAAACACAAAAAAACCCGCTCTGTAGAATCTGAGTCCAATAAAAGTGCAGGGCAGGAACAACTTAGAGTATAGACCAAGAAACAAATCCCTTAAAATAACTTGCTTGGAGTTAAAGACTGAGAACTATGGAAAGATTTTTCTTTAAATATTTACATAAATTCCAGTTCAATTGTGTTAAGGCTGGACCAATGGAAAATTCATGTGATAATAATATTTTGAGAAAGAACTCTCTTTTACTCTGACATCAGTGAAAATGAGAAATTCACTAAGGTAGATGAGAGTATATACCTCTACTGCTGGTTTTACCGGGCAGAGTGACCCTTTCACTGCACTTCTTCCAGGTGAGTTGCTTTGGCAGATGGCATCCCAGTAAGACAGGGAAGATTACACTGGGGTAGATCATACCACGGGTTCTTAGGGCTGTCATACTCAGATTTGGCTGCTGAACCATAAAAGCATGCAGAGACACCATAGGAAGAAGTCTGTGACCAATAGTATTCCATCATTTATGAATCTTTAAAAGTCTTTAAATGTAAAAAACTGTTGTATACTTTCATTTTTATGCCATTAAGAACTAGAGATTGGGTTTGCTATGTTACAGACTTGAGAAATTACAGAAATAAAAAAGAAAAAATAAAAATGGTTTTAGCTTAGTTTTCAGAACAGCTATACAAGAGCTGGTGTTGTAACAAGGGAATGCCTGCTCTAACATGCACATAAGACATAATAAATATTTCTTTTGCTGTAGTGATATTAAAATGTACTCATCCTATAGTCGTTAGGGCTAGAAAAGATATATTATGTTGTTATCGCAGATGCTGCCTGAGAAGCTGCAAAGGGAAAATATGCCTTTTAATTTCTATAATGGTAATATAGTATTGTCAGCACCGCTTTCTATTCATTTCCCTATAAATCCTGGTATTGTCTTTCTTCTTTTTGACTGACGCTGTGCATTAAGCAGACATTTTCATTGTGCTAGCTAAATGACACTCATTTCTTTCTCCTCAGAGGTTACCATGCCTTTGTTTCAGCATTTATTCTATTTATATATTATAAGAATGCTTCTGATGAAACGACATATAATCAGAAAATACCAATTCATTCAATCAAATTTTAAGCACAAACACTATCACTGGGTTCCATGGGAGTTAAGTAAATGCTTAATAAAAATAGTTTTATCTATATATCTAAGTTCCCTGCTGAAATAGGACTTCTCAAATGCTTTTTCTTTAATGTTCATATTCCTGTAATTATTATTTGAAAAATGCAAAGAATCATCGTATTAGAAGTTCCAATTAAATATTCAGTCAAAGTAGTAATATAGTTTCCCTTAATTGTTTTTATTCTACTTAGTTGTTGGGTTTTCCTATTTTTTTTTCTTTCTATGGTTCTACTAAGTCCAGTTGACCCACCTCCTACAGTCCTGAGTAGGAACATTACAATTATGCCTTTGAAAGCAAATTTATTCCTCTGCTTCTGTGTTTTACTTTTCCTCTTTTTGTATAGTACACAATTTATGTTTGTTTTTTTTTTTTCCACAGGGTTGGAGGTTTTTTTTCCTGAAAAATACTTCTTTGGCATGTTGCACTACACCTCTTGCAGTTCTGAATGTGTATAAGGAGAGTGAAGAAATTATTAATAATATAATAAAAATTATTATTAGTGCAATTAAATTGATACTAATAATGGTAGTCCAAATTATAAATTTATTACAGCTAATTCACATTAATAATACAGCTAATTTTTATTATAATTGATTTTATTCACACTCTTCCCGGGTGTCGATAAAGCCAGAAGCCAGTGTCCAAGTCCAAAAAGACTATGATGGTAATGGTAGATTTAGATTGCTCTTTGCTTTTGGGTCTACATATGACTATTTTTATATGCTTGCCAAAGCTATCAGCTTACGTGCTTTTTCTTCACATGTCCTCAACTGTATTATGTAATTATTATTTATTATATGTTACATATTTCTTCTTTTTTCTCTTCGGTGTCCTAAAGTTGGTCTTACCAGCTGGTAAAGTGACAGGCGGTTGACCATTTGTGATTACCATCTATAGTGGAGGGCCTGCACTTTGAAGGCCCCTGTGGTTACCCCGTGCCTCCACCGCTCTATGCTTCCATCCTTTTCTAGTCTCATAGACAGCTCTTTCTGCTGCACACCATAGCTACTAGTTATTTTTAGCTATGTGCTGGTTTTGGCTAGGACAGATTTAATTTTCTTCATAGTTGCCTGTATGGGGCTATGTTTTGGAATTGTGATCAAAACAGTGTGGATAACAGATTTTTAGCTATTGCTGATCAGTGCTTACACAGTTTCAAGGCCTTTTCTGCTCCTAACGCTGCCTCACCAGTGAGTAGGCAGGAGGTGGGCAAGAAGCTGGCAGGGGACGCAGCCGGGACAGATGACCCCAACTGACCAAACGGATATCCCAGACAACATGACATCATGATTAGCAATAAAAGCTGTGGGGAGGGAGAAAAGGGGGACATTTGGAGTTATGGTGTTTGTCTTCCAAAGAAACTGTTACCCATGATGGAGCCCTGCTTTCCTGGAGATGGCTAAACACCTGCCTGCCGACGGGAAGTAGTGAATAAATTCCTTATTTTTCTTTGCTTGTCTGCGTGGCTTTTGCTTTACTTATTAAACTGTCTTTATCTCAACCCACAATTTTTCTCACTTTTACCCTTCCGATTCTCTTCCCCTTCCCACCTCCGAGGGGGGAAAGAGTGAGTGAGGGTTAAACTGCAAGAAGACATTATTTACATAAAAGTATCAACACTATGGCAACAGTAGGCATCACCCCACACCATTGGGCAAAGGTGATCTAAACCTAAACTAAATATCTGATGGCCATCTGGTCATTCTCCAAGTGGATCAAAGAAGTGCAGAGAAAGCCTGATAGGCCCTGAGGCTTTTGCTGTTCATACAAAGACTGTGACCTGTTACTAGCAGTTGCAAGGCCATTATTTACTAGGTTATGGGGTTGCAAATGCTTCTAGAGCTCTGTGAGGTTATTATCGACTTCAAAGTTCCTTTGTCTTTGGAGCTGGGATGTTTTATGGAACTATGTTATAGCATTTAGTTCAATTACTAATCTCCTGATTATATCAATTTTGATTTTAGGATATTATAAAATAATTTTCTCAGATTTTTCTTCCAGTTTCTAGAAACTTCATACATAATTGGCCTTAGTCCCTGGGCAGCTAATGCAGTTCCCTATAAAACTCACATTTAATTTTTGTTTCTAGTTGGATTTAATAGTAAACCCATTACCAGTTCTAAGGCTCTTAAATATTATGCTGATCACTGCCAATTGTAGTCCTTGGGACATATTTACGTAGCAGGTGGAGAGATGCCTGGGTTTATTTTGTGTACTATGGCCAAAAGCAAATTCAAGCTGACTCCTTAGGCTGTAAAAGCAATGTAAATGTCTTACGTCCTCCTTGGACATGATTATACTGCTAAAAGGTTTAAAGACCTCTTAGATAAAAGACAAATTAGAAATAGGCCCAAGAGACGCATCGAATCAGAATAAACCTAGTACAATATGTTACTCTAAAATGCATTGAGAAAATAGACAGTATCATTGGAGTTTAGGAAACCCTTTTGAAATAAGTTCCTGAAGAAATATGAAAGCAAAAATATATTTCTAACAAGACTGTTAGATACTACGTTTCAGTTATACAAAAGATTAAAAAAACAAAAGCCCACAAAATTTTACTGGAAACATATCCTTCTATGGAAACATAAATGATGCAGGTCTTTTTATTACCCAGTATAGTTTGGCACATCAGAAACACCAGATTGTTTTATTAGGCATTTACTAATGTGTCGAATCACACAGTTTTATCTTTTCAATACCCGAAAAATGTGATAGGAAGAGGACAAAGGAGTTATTAAAATAGGTAAATATTGCTAAAAGGAGCAGAAGCACATTCATATAAGCAATGATGATAAAATAGTGTACTGCTCTTCAAACAAAAAAGTGCACAGTGACATGGAACTTTTGAGCATCTTGAATCCATTGGTTACAAATGCAGTACTTAGTAGAACCTGTTCATGTTAAAGGGGATTTTTGATTAATTTTGTTGATGTTACCATTAGTGTGTAATGGATCAACAGTTCATTAATAGAGACCATGGCAGACATTACACACTTGTGGCTATACTAGGCAATCAAAATTAATTAACTTTGGAGAATATTTCCTTGCTGGATATGATGAAAAACAACAGGAAATTTAACACTGTCAAACTTCAAGGACAACACAACTTCCCCAAAAGAAAAAGGGGAAAAGAAAAACATGGTAGAAGCTGTTGTTAAAGATCTGCTGTCTGTGCTCAAGAGAACCTCTTCAATTCCAGGTTTGAATAATCTAAATTGAGCTGGTTGCAGTTTTAAGGAGAGAAACCCAAATAGGTATGCAGAGGAGAAGAAGTTTTAGAGGCCCTAAAAGTTCTAATAAATCTCTGAATAGTTCTCAGATCAATAATTATGCTCCAGAGGTATATTGGGATTTTTTTTTCTTTTTCTTTTTTATTTAGATCTATAAATCTCTATCTTTTTCTATGAATAAAGAGTTTGCCTTTATAAATTTACTTTCCTGTATGTAGACATTCCTTAAGACACTTGCCATGAGAAACAGAACTTGAACTTTTGGTAGCCAAAACTGTGGAATAATGGCAACACAAGTTCTGCAGCTCTCAGTGGCAACTTGAAAGGATATTTCATGTTTTTGTGCTGCTGGACCTCAGGATATTATTTCATGAAAGGGTGGGTATGCAAGGAATACGATTTATTTTACATAATTTCAGAGGTCCAAAACATAAGCATGGAATCTTAAGATAATAACTTCCACCTCCTATTCTAATTGACAAAAGTAGACACCTCTAGAGAGTGATCCATCAAAATTAGATAAATATTCCAGAAGTAAAAGGGATCACATTTGTAGGTGTTTCTTTCTCTCTATTTAAGAGGAAAAGGGAATTGGGATTTTTAATTGCTTAAAAATAAACAAGTAAATTAATTCTATCAAAAGACTCTTTCTGAAAGGACAAATTCTATATCTGGTTGTCGTGCGTTTCAGGTTCAGTTGCACAACTTCAATGTTTATCTCCAAACACAAGATGCTTTCCTGAGTCACTGCTAATGACTAGTCTGTTTCCGGTTCCACACAGAAACACAGAAGCATTTTTCTGCTAGCCTTTAGCTATACCAGAATTTAACATTGCTGCAGCCCTTTGTATAGCCTGGAAGATCTGGGGACTTTCTGGCCACAGCCATACAGCTGAATTATCCTATCCAAAGAAGGATGGCCTACTTCCAGGTTGGCTATTGAAGTGAACCCAGTCACAATCACTCCCAAGCCACAACTGGGAATTTTCTGGATGGAACATGTTCCCAGTCAACCATGCCAGGAAACCTTTTTTACAAGTCAGCAGGAGGCCTCTCTCTGACATCTATCTTCCTTGGACCTCAGATATTGTAGTCTTGTCTCCAGTCCTGTCTCAGGCATCATATCCTTTTTTGCTCCTCTGTGAAGTCCTTGAATGGACCCTGGACACGGTTCATCCATTGTTGTGGCTCTGGATCTTAATGGACTCCATTATCACTACAGGGTTCAGACTGTGCCTTTTGGTGAGCGCACCACCTATGCTGGGTGCACCTTTGATTTCTAGCATGTCCCCATGGGTGAAGCAACCCTGTTCTTGCTGCTGCCTGACATTTGATATCTGTATCAACTTGGCTACTGTGAAAACGGATTGAATAGATGAACTGGGAATGATCCTGAAGTGATGAACTGGTGCTTTTAAGAAACAAAGCTTCTCAGAAGTAGAATCTAGGATTTATGACTTCTCTCTAGGATAGTAATTCTCATGTGTGCCTACAGTGATAATTTTCATGTTCTCTTTGCCCACATGACAAAAGTAGAAGACTCTAAGTGTATCACTGATTTGATGAGTATGTAACCTGGTCAGGTTATGGGAATACAGTCCTGTTTTCCTTTTGCTTTAGGTGAATAGTTTCATAGATAATTGGGTTGCTTTAGAGTGAATATAAATTACTAAGGAACTTCTATATCCATGAAGCTTGCTTATCTTTTCTGCTAAAATTGGTTCCCAACTAAAAATTAGTCTAGTTTTTCATTTCCATATATTTCTTATGATCATAGGAGGATGCACTCTTTTAAGTCAGAAGAGTGTTGCTGCCAGCAGTGTCTCAAAAATAAGGACCACCCTAAATTCAAAGTTCCATAGATAATGTTTGCAGGGGAGGCAGTCTCAAATGTTCAGCCTACATTCATTTCTTATGGTGAACATCTTTCCTTTATTATGGAAAGTTATCATCTTGTTTCAACAAAAGATACACATGAAAAGTGAACGTGAATATGGTAACTTCATGATCTCCTCAAACAGATGTTCCTTCAGCCCAAAGACTGGAAACAAAACTGTTAGATGTAAATTGGAAAAAAAAAAAGAAAAAAGAAAAAAGAGAAGCCCTCCTATACTTATATCATAATGAAACTTTAACCATATGAGGTTTTATTCCTTTGGCACTATCACTGCCAGTAGATAGAACATTTCTAAATGTCAAGTTAATCAGAACAGAGAGAGTTTGTGGATGCCTTTAACCCTAATCCATCAGCTTGACAGCATTTAGCAAGTCTGTCAATCATATTTATTCTGCAAAAGTCAGAATACAATGTTCAAGGAAAGAAAAGGTAGTATAAAGAGCAACTTGACAGTTAAAGCATTTAGGAAGCTTTGGCTCACCTGAACAATTTTTATGTATGTATGCATATATATATATTTTTATAAAAGTTTATGTATTGATTAAGAGGGAAATTATTTGTTATTTTTAAAAAACTTTTGTGATAGATCCTTTTGTGTTATCTAAATATTTTAAACATTAACTTTCTAAAGAACAATCATACTTATCTACCTAAATTATAAGACTGAATTTCCAATAATGGTCAGTGCTTTCATATGTAAGTATCACCAAAAGACAAACTACCAACTTCTCTCTTGCAAAAGTCTGCAAATACCAGAGTTTGTGCTAAAATGTAAGGTGAAGACTTACATGTACAGTCACTGATAGCTAGCCATGTGAGAGCATCTCAGTTTAAAACAGGAAGACATCCAGAAAGTTCACTTTCCACAAGGCTTCTGTGGCTTTCAATGCACACACTTTAGTCTGTTCTGCTCAAACAATACTGTTTCGTTTTTAGGGGATACACAAAAACCTTATGTCTGTAGGCTTTGAAAATAGGCTTACTGTTCTGCAGTTGGAGGAGTTGTACAATACTCCCAGACAATGAACATTGCATTTAAATTAAAAGTTTATTTATGATTGATGAATTTTTGTTGCAGGACTTGTTTTACTAGTGTTTTAGTATTTTTAAAGCCAGTTTTATATGTAAGTCTCATGCCATGGGTTATTGTTCTAATTTCGGCTACGCCATTATTCAAATGAGAAGAAATAAAGGAAAAATCAGATAAAAATTTTGCATTATCTTGAGGGAGGGTTTTGTGAAAGCATCCTTATTGTGAATGTGAGATAGAAAAGTGTGCAAGATTCTACAGAGACAGCATACAACATTTGAAAAACTCTTATCTAAAAAGTGCCTCTGTTTTATGAAAAGTTCCTTACCTAAATAAAATGTTGTCACTACATGATTTGATTTAGCTACTGGCTTGTGTTCCGGTTTCTGAGAAAAATGAGGGCTTTTTGTTTTCTGTTTTGTTTTCTGTTGTATTTGAATGCAAAAAAGTAACACAGTCTGGAAACTAATAGCAAATTATTTTTGCACTTATACTTGAAAGACATGCTGATATTGTGAATATAATATTATTAAGATTCATTATGAAATTACCATGACAATTAAAGTCAGCTGTGAAACACCAGTTCAGGAGTAACTCTCTCATTTTAAAATAATATCATTAGTCCTTGTCATGCAGAGAAATGTAATTAATGTAAATTCAATTTGCATATTCCCTGTTTCATTTCTTTTCTTTCTTTAATCTTGTAATCACCACAAGTAGTTTTTCAAAAAGGTGACCTTACTAAGTGATTAACATTTTTCTTAAATTCAACCTAACAATTGTTAGTTTATTATTATTAGTGTTACTGTAAACAAACAAAAACTCCATTCTAAAAACAGATGCTCAAAAAGCAGAGAAGCTTAAGATAATAACAAAAGGTGCATTATTTCATTTACAAGAGTTGAGAAAATAATAAACACATCAAAATATCTGTATGTAAATACCACCACACAGTTCACACCTACTGTGAATCTCCTTAAATGGTTCTCATTGACCAACAATTACTATCATGCTGCCTTAGATATTTTTTCTAAGCAGGCAGAAAACTCTGAGTCTGGGATTAATTATTTGTAATAGACATATGGGCTAATTTATCTTCCTTCTTCTGTCTGAATTATTCATAATCATATTTCTCAAATATAGTAATTATTCAAAGACTATTTTCTACAGACACTGGCGAATAGCATGTTCACAAAATATTTATTGTGAGTGTATTTTAAAGACAAAATCACAATTCTGTTCTAATTTCCATGGGTACAAATCCACAGAAATAAATCTCCTTATATCAGTGAATAGAAGACCAAAGCAACTGAAGCAATTGGGACACACTAGGAATCCTCTGGAACACAAAGAATTTCCAGGGCCAGAGAAGCCCAGACTTGAAAGTATAAATATTTAAGTTGCTGAATTCATTATTCATTTTATTTGAATATTCTGTGATTGCTATAGAAAATTATTCTCATTGGCACATCTTCCTTCCAACAACTCATTTGCTAGAATATTCACAAAAAGGCGAACATAAAGCAGTCAGCACAAGTGAAAAGATTCATTGAAAAGTGAATATTCACAGGGAATTATTTGCTCAGCTGGCAGAAATAACTGTGGTAGCTAGAAGTAATTACTGGATATCTGAACTACATAGTTTTAGCCAAGACCCAAAAGCTTTTCTGTGCAAAAGGGAATCATGGAGCTTGGGATATTTTAAATGAGCTTTTGATACTTCTTCAGTCATAGTTCCATGTGACATGTGGCTCCATTGCTAGACTAAAAGAAAAATTCACTGTCTGGATCCGATTCTGCACCGAAATACATGAATGTTGAATTTATCAATGTAGTAGGGTACAATCACAAGTAGCTACTAATGTTGACATCATTAACAGGTATTGTATTTCAATGATAACTGAGCTCTTATTAATAAGCTTGAGAACTTTGAAACCAAATGCTGCAGTCATAAATTTATACTTCAGCTGTAATTTTTTAAATTTGTGATGCGATACATAATGCCAATAATTTGCTGATAAGAAGTTAGGCATAGCAACAAGCTTCATTATATTCATAGGCAGCCTAAATCAGGTGTTGTTTTTGACTTTCCAAAGTGTCATAAAGATTTTCTTGTCTGATTGTTTTTTTTCCCCAAAAGATCTAAGATGTTTCTTGTGATCTTTCATACTATGGATTTGGAGTTCAACGTTCTAACGTTATATGATCCTCTTATAATATTCCTCCCAAAATGTATGACTGTTCTAAGGTTGTTTTAACTTGTTCAGACAGATTTCAATAATAAGACTTAAAATTATTCAGTATCAAGCTGTTTTCTGCAACAGCATCAGACTATTTCATAGTGCAATTAGTTGGAGTGTTAACAAAAAAGATAACCGAGAAAAAGTTTTTGAATGGGTTGGCTCAAATTACTTTAATGGAAAAGTAAAAAGCAACTGTTTCCATGTTTTAGAATGAGACTGTAGAATCATGATATTATAGCCAGCACAGTAAATCAAGAAATGTAAGGTTTTCCTTTGTCTGGTGTTCCTGTCTTTCAAAATGTCATTCTGCAATCTTGTCAACATTATTTTACCATTTTACAGAACCTGTTTATCTACATGAAAATTGGTTCTTATCAGCCAGTACTACTGGTAGGTCATGCTTAAAAAAACAACAACAACAAAAAATCAACTGGAGTAACATGACCTGTTTAAATTGACACTGAATTGCAGAAGACTCTCCCACAGTTCCTGCTGGCTTAGTGTAACAGATGTCATTAAGTTGCCTCCAACTCAAAGAGGTAAAGACCTACCCACTGAATTGCCTAGTACCGAGACACTTCTGCTATCACCTTCAGTGTTTCTCACATTCTCTGCGTTTTTAAATCAGGATTTGATATCTTCTAGAAGATAGTCTTTAAATTAATGAGACTCCAAAAAGTACAATTCTGGCATATGGCCTGTGTTAATCAAGAAATCATAGTCTAGAGAACCAAACCAGTTATATTTAGTCATAGGCTAGATAAGTAAAATATTTCATTCTGAACTTGAAATATGCTAATCTGAAACTCTTTTAAGATGCTGAGGTATTCCTTTTTCAATCCACCAACAGTTTTTCACTACTATAACAAAATGCATTGTTTACTAAAAATACTTGACACAGCTACCAAGGGCTCTGTATACACATTTTCTTCATGCTATTTAAATGCAGACCTGTGCCTTTTGTATCAGATGTAGTCCATAGGTACAATATATCATAAGTAATTTTACAATAAATTCTGTAATAAGAACTGGTTCTGTAATATGCTTATTGGCAATATCTTGATCAGGCGTCTTTCTGGGAAATAAAAAGGAAAGGCAATGTTCATGATTGTCACCAGCTATGTTATGTATTTCTAGTCAGAAGTCTAACAGTGAGAAAGAGGTAAGTGAAAGTCAGATAGATGTGGGAAAAAGAGGATGACCTAACTCTTCTCTGACTTTTGTCCTTGTACAGAATTCTGTTTTACTGACATAGACACAAAAAGAAGGAAAGAAATCACTTTGAAAAGCTGGAGTAGTTCAGACTAGTAAGAGTTTATCTGTTTTCTTTATGACTATTTTTATTTTGAAATCTTGTCTACAGAGGAATCTTAATTGTCACCCAGGTGACATTGGTTAATTGGCTGTTATTTCCAGTATTTATGTAATGACATCACTGGGTGTCATACATAAAGGCTTCTACAGGCGTTTGAGAACCATAGTTTCTGTTAAGTGTATTAGCAGAAAAAGAGAGATGAATTATCTTAACCAAGGTGAGTGCTAGACAGATGTAAGTTACTGCATGCTCCCTACCTTAATGCTCTGCCTAACGCAAAGCTGCCTACTATGGAAATGAAATTCCCCTTGAAATTGGAAATGCCGTGACATGCTATTAACCAAACTAAATTAGGTATAAGAAGCTATGTGTGATGTTTCTCATGAGGTGGGGGGAAATAACCCAGACAATTTCTAACTATGAATGCTGTGAAGTTTCCAATTTCTTGGTGTGATACCACACTGTGGAGCTGGGCTTTAAAGTTCTGATTCTGTATTATAATCTTATTTCTGTTCTTCACCCCCCATAATTAAATGGCCCACTGGCCAGCTCATGCCTTAAATACAGAACCTGTGACAGAGGTTCACTCACAGCTAAGGAAGAAGTCATAACATAAATTGTTATTAACACATCAGGTACTCTACTGTGTTCATCCCAGAATTCACACAGGAATTATTTCTCTCCTGTTTAACCAGTAGTAAGATCAGTCCTCAGCCTCTGTGAAATATGTTTGAGCATTTATTAGACAATCTTAGTGTTTATTAGAGAGTAAGCTTCTGCCTCAAAGCATTTTTTTTAAGAATTGTAACTGCAAAGTATGAGAATTTCCCTGATACATATTTAGTGATCATCACAATTAAAGGAAAAATTTGTAAACTTACTGACCAAAATTTTTATTCCTTTGAATAAGTACTGTGTCATCAGAGGACACGCAGTGTCAGGTTTTATGTGTAAAACTGTAAAAAATCTATTTTACTTTCAACTAATTCATCATGGTTAATGATTAATAGTGAACAACATAAACTTTTCATTGTGTTTAAGTACACAAGCACATTAAGCATTTCAGAAAATTATTCTATACTCATTTAAAAGAACAGAAGTTCTTTTTCACGTTCACATTTCATTTTCACATTACACTATATAAGTTGTATTAAGAAGCATCATTGAAAAATTATTCCTTCTGCAATGCTCAGGTGTCTCAGGTACAGATTCAGCCATGTGTTCACTGTTGAAACAGTTAACTAATCACAATTTTGAAATAAATATGAGAAGTTCTGGTCTGATAAAAAATGTTTTGGGAGAGAAAAGGGAAGGGAAGGGAAGGGAAGGGAAGGGAAGGGAAGGGAAGGGAAGGGAAGGGAAGGGAAGGGAAGGGAAAAGACAAAATATTCAATAATCAAAATAATACAGAACTTTAAAACCACGAGGTTCTCAGAACAACAACAATGCTTCAATATTCCAGACTTTCAGTGAAGTATTTCATATATGTTGACTAACTTCATTCAGTTCATATTATCTTGAACTCCTGATAGTTGACGCTAAAGTGGCAAAATAATGACAAATCCAGTTCTTGCACAACGGATAACCTAGTTTTGCAGTGTCATACAAAAAGAATGAGTTTTTGCATGCTTACCAGTCCTACTGCTCTTGGCTGTAAGTTACAGCTTTTAGGACTGAAGTGTTGCCCTATTAGTTTTTCAAATATTAAGTTGATTTTCTGAAGATTAATTTGGCATTTGAGATACCAAAATCGTGTGTTACTCACTCTCAGGCTTCCCCTCACCTTTACTTCTGTATGTCCCATCTATTTCTCGTTGCACATTTTGGTGCTTTTAAAGGGCCTTGCCCCTCCCCTGTGAAAAGCCAAACTGAAGCTGGAGAGACACCACCATCATGCTGTGCAAATACTATTTTACCTGGTAATCACTGCCACTCCTTACGCACTGCTGGAATGGATTTGTCTTCAATAGACCCAGGTAATCATTTACATTGCACTACAGCTCTCAAACATAAGCTGTCAGGGTCCTGTCACATTTTAGGAACAGTAGTCTGAGTTGCCAGGCAAGTCAGGAGTCTTTCCTCAGGCACGTATTTATACCAGAAGTTGTTAAAGGAACAGTAATAGCAGTACAATACATAAGACCCCAAACCATTCCAGTCATACAGAATATATCAACTTATTGCCAAACTAAAAAAAACCCGACAGTAAAAACCCAGTATCCATTAGAGATGGAATGAATAGGTTTGTGTCCATCACTTTGCTGGCTAGGTTTCCTGCTGCAAGGCCAGGGGGTTTCTGTAACTTACAAAAGAGTCTAGTTCCCACTTTGCCTGCTCTCGACCTCTGTTTTCTGTATTGATATTACGCTACCATTTACGCGGAAGTGACTGTGTTTAATGTCATGTCATACACTAACCTGAATAAACCTAGTATCTGTTTACTTTTTGACGTATTACCCAAGAAATTTCGCATCTGCCATGCCTTTGCCTCATTTTTCATAGTATCAGTTATGTCTTTGCCTAATGCTGTCTCACACCAATTGGTGTACAGTATCGCATCCATGGTGATCAAGCATCTGAGCTTGATCTAAGCACTACATCTCTTTGTGTTGCTACTGCAGAGTAAGAAAGAAATAGACAAGGTGCAATACATGTCCTAGTCATTTAAGCAAAATACATACATAAACAACATACATAAACAACATTATTTTAGCCATAGTCTGGCTCAAAGAAATTACTGTTTTCTTACAGTTGTAAAAAGTAGCTTTATAGATACATGTCAAATCCCATACTCAATTTCAAATGTTAGCAGATAGAAGTCTGAAGTTGAAGATTCCTGACTGAAAATTCAGGGATTCCTCCATGACTAGTTATAGGGAGATTAATATTATTACTTCTATCCCTCTCTTGGAACAAGGTCTGTTGACGTAGATAGAAGTAAATTCTTTTGTCTCCTACATATTATGCATACAGTGATTTGTCACTCCTGATGGTTCATTTTATGGAAATTTTAGCAGACTCAGTATAAAAAAAAATATTTCCAAGAAATGCAGACATGATGTAGAAGAGCACCGTATAAAAAGCTAGAGGGAGCTGAGTCTACAAAATGTATATTAAGATATCATTTATCACTTCCCTTGTTCTTCATTTTACATTATATCTACTACGCTACAACTATATTACTATTCCAGGCTGTGGCCATGTTCCTGCATTCTTAATGGTATATCAACATTTGCTTGCATTTTCAGGCAGTTATTTTTGGGTGATTTATTTGGGTGTCAAAAACCAAACTGCCATCTTCCAGATACTATTCTGATCAGATTAACCGTGTCATTATCCACAGGTATGAGGTATTTCAATTCTAGCCCATTGCTCAGGCGAGATAATTAAGTTGTCACTCCTTTAAGCAATTTATTGTAATATAGTATGCAATTGTTTTATTATACATGAAAGCCTGTAATGGACAGGTTCCCATCACTGGTTTGCAACTTGATTATATGCATGACTGTCCAAAAAATAAAATAAAATGTGTGTCACTAGGAAAAAGGAATGAAAAGAAAAAGTTAGAAAAAAATTATTTATAGTATTTCTAGTCATTTTTTTTGTGTTTTCTCAGAATTACAATGTCTTCAGCTATTCCAATTTACAGAGATTTGTTAATTTACCTCTGAGCAGGTAATTCTACATGATAATTGTGTACTTAATAAGTTAACATGTATCGATTAAATAAACAACGAATAATAGAATATTCAAAACCACATCTATTTGTATTGAGTGAGATTTCCTTCCTTCAGCTAATGATTCATGAGGGAAGAAAGAGACAAAAAAAAGGAAAAGGGTTTCATGACAAAAAACATTGTCTAACTGTGCTGAATTCAAGAATTCAAGATAGTCTTCTTCAGGAAGAATGTGGGCAAAGAAAACTTTGGATCCTATCACAGGTCCAAATGCACATGCAATTGCATTTGAATCTCATCTCCCTCAACTTCTTTGGCCAGTGGTATTTTAGTATAATCATGACATTTTTCTAGCTGACTCTCTGGAAGATCATTTTATAGCTGCCAATTTCAGAGGATTTTTTCCTTCAGAGCAGATGCATGTTGTCATTGCTACAGTCAAAATGTTAGCCACTGCAGTACTAACCTCTTTACTATCTAAAGTTATGTTACAGTGGTTTTTTGGTTGGGTGGGTGGGTTCTTTTGTGTAAGACTGCGAGTCGTTTTTTATTCCAAGAAGCATTAAGAAATGTTTTACTGTGCCCAGGAATTCAAGGAAAATCACAGTTTAATGGATGACATGAAATCCTTCCACAAAAGTGTATTTGTGTATGTTAGGTTGTTTCCTCTGTTTTCTGGCTTTATCACCCACATAATGGGTGACATTCGTTTATATCACTTCAGAGGTTAATCCCAAGACCTGTACAGCTTTTCAATGGGAGAGAACATCAAGGATGAAGTACTTGAAATGTGCACTACTCCAGTGACCTAAGTACTCCACTACAGCTACTGGAAACAGATTCATATGTTTTGAATAAATATTTGGTGCAAAAATATAAATCTGTGTACATATGCCACTCTGTATATGTATTATATAGATAAACAGACACCGTATTTGTCATAGCACCCACCTAGAACTGTGCCCTTTGGATGACCTCTAGAGTCTCAAAAGGCTTTTAAATCAGTAAGGAGTCACATAGAAGTGGAGAGAAGTAGAGAATGCATTAGAAGAGAGTGCAGTCTGAAAAGACAAAATCAAAAGAGGCCAGAAATAAAAACAAGTCAAAAGTGCCATGGGACCAAACAAAGCAACAAAGTTAGTTCCACATCCACATTAGAACTAAGAGGAAGACTAAGAGAGCTTAGTGCTATTATTTGTTTGAGGAAGAAGTAAATATAATGGATGGTGCAGGGAAAGCTGAAGTAGTCAGTGCTGTCTCACTTCACTCTTCCCAAAAAGAAAAAGAAAAGAAAAGGTTGTGACCAGACTCCAAGGAAAATTAATTTTAACATGGAGACAGGCATAGGCAGAATGTGTAAAAAATAGCTTTAAAAGTGTACATAGATCAGATGCATTCAAATCTACAGGCTCAGATAAAATTATCCCCTAAGTACTTAAGGATCCAGCTAATACAATCTTGTAATCATTAGTCATTCTCTTTGAGAAACTACTGAGCATAGGGAAGTACTGAAGAAGGCCAAACATAGTACTTATTCTTAAAAGGGGGGTGAAAGAAGAACCAGGAAATTAGAAAAAAAAGTCTGATTTCAGTACCTGAAAAGAGTCTGATTTTTTTTTAAACCACATATTTTGTAAGCTCCTAGGAGATCATAAGATCTGAAACAAACAGCCAACATAGTTATGTCAATAACTATATAATTTTCTTCTTTATCAAAATGACTGCTCTGGTGGAAAATGGGAAATAGTACATGATCTATTGTTTAACTTTTTACATATAAATCATGTAGGATATTCTCATAAGAAAATGAGGAAAATACAGTTCAAATGAAAAGAAACTATTTCTGAAAAAAAAGTGGAGTTTTTCTCAATTCTTTACTAACAGCAAGTTAATCCAAAAGGAATCTTACATTGGGCTGTTTCAGCATGGTTTTATTCCATACTTACACTAACTTAGATAAGGGAATAAAGAATATGTGCATGAAAATTGTGAGTCACCCCAAAATAGGATATACCGAAAATACCCTTGGGGTGAGGATCAGACTTCAGGATGATCTTTGCAAATTGGAGCTATAGCTAAAATCACCAGGAGGAAATTCAGTCAAGAACAGTGTAAAGTACCATTAACAGGAGGAAAAATATCAAAGTCATCAATGCAACATAGAGACAAACTGGCTATAATCAGTCATATGGCAGGCAAAGGTTGTGTAGGACAAAGCCAACTGGAGTTAAGGCTATCATACGGTTTCAGAATGATTCTCGGAGAATCATTCTGTATAAAACTCAAGAAATTATTCCTCTCAGTGCCCTGAAAGCTTCATCTACAGCAATATATCTAATTTTGAGAACGACACTGATGCAGACAGACTGAAGAGAGTATACAGCAGAGAAAGAAATTTAGAAGATATGGTCTAAGACTTATTTTGCATAGATTTTTAAATTCTAAAATAGAGACTGTGTGGAGAACTGGATAATTGCCTTTTGCTTTGTTGTATGAACAAGATTATGATCAAGGGTTTTCTGTGTATGCTTGGGCAAGGACAAAAGATTAACAGTAAAAACATATTGCTGAATGTTAGTAAAATTTTTATAATACTGTGACAAGCACTGAAATTCACTACCTTGGGGATTTTTAGCAGAGTTTTAAGGGATATGTCATTGTTTAACCCCACCCACCAACTAGGACTATGCAGCCGCTCACTTGCTCCCCGACGGGTAAGAGAATCGGAAGAGTAAAAGTGAGACAACTCATGGGTTGAGATAAAGACAGTTTAATAAATAAAGCAAAAGCCACTCACGCAAGCAAAGCAAAACAAGGAATTCATTCACTGCCTCCTGTGGGGAGGCAGGTGTTCAGCCATCTCCAGGAAATCAGGGCTCCATCACACATAACAGTTACTTGGGAAAACAAACACCATAACTCCGAATGTCCCCCCGTTTCTCCTTCTTCCCCCAGCTTTATATGCTGAGGATGATGTCATATGGCACAGAATATCCCTTTTGTCAGTTGTGGTCAACTGTCCTGGCTGTCTCCTCCCAGCATTTTGCACATTCCCAGCCTACTTGCTGGTGGGGCAGTGTGAGAAGCAGAAAAGGCCTTGGCTGCTTAGCAACAACCAAAAACATTAACATGCTATCAACAATATTCCCATCCCAAATCCAAAATATAGCACTACACCAGCTGCTAGCAAGAAAGTCAACTCCATCCCAGCTGAATCCACAACAAGATATAAGAGCATAAGAATGGCTGAAACAGGTTACTTCACAACTACAACTATCCAGGACTTCAGGGGACACAGCATGAACAGTTAGATGGTTTTCCTGGGGTGAGTGGGGCACTGTTTTCATATTGTCCTGGAGGGGTGGGGGAAAGCGAGCAGGGCAGTGGATATAAGTGTCTCCCCTAGAATACACACTGAGCCTCCAGTAATTTTTGACTCAGGGAATGACAAATGAGGACCATTTTGCTTGTGTTTAATGATCTTAGATGGATTTTTCTTCTCTGGATTTTTCTTTTGAACCCATTTACATTTTTTAGTTTGCACAACATCCAGTACAAACACTTTTCACAGCTCTGTGTGAACTATCTCCTAATGATCGTTTTAAGCCTTCCACCTGGCACCTCCATTTAATGCCTATAGGTTACCCTCCTGAAGAAGGCAGTGAACTATGTTTCCCTGTTCACCACCCCAGTGGCACTCTCAGTCCTCTCTAATATCTTCTCTTAGTCATGTCTTTAGCCTGAAAGGGCCGATCACATTGAATAAATGTAAATTTGCTAGGAGTAGCCCAAGTTACAGTGAAACATCTCACCGGGCAGAGGGTTAGAGTAGATGGATGAGCTGCTTGAAACCCCTTTAAATGTCATGAAACAGAGCGATGACCCGTATGATTCTTCTTATTGTTGAAATTTCATGCATGTTCTCCTTACTGCAGTCTAAACAATGTCTTAACTGGGATGTAAGTAATCTGTTTACCACGATGTGAATAAGAAAAGTAGAGTGTTACAGAGCAGCAAAATGGTGTAAATGGCACACAAATGCTTATACTTTAACCAAAAGCATAAAATATAACTGAAAATTTGATTTTTTTGGACAACCATCCAGTTTTCCATTCTGCAGAAAAACAAGCTCAGTTTGAGATACGATTTTATAGTATGTTGGCAAAAAAATCACATATAATTTCAACAAGAATTTTGATTTTTTTTGACAGATATTAAATATTCTTCTAATTTTTCCATCAATTATTTTCTTAGAAATTTCTTTATCCTAAAAAACACTGAACTTCCAATAAAGCTTTGGTTTCATCAAGAAGAGCTACTACCAAATTTCAAGAAGTCTTTTAAATTTCCACCTACAAGCTGAATGGAAAAAAAAGGTTGCTTTCACATATAAAAATAACTTGTTCAGCCCGTATTTCCTGCATGTGGGTTTTCAATAGCAACGGTTATCCATCTGGGTTTGCATATTCTTAACTGCTTAACAAGATACATGACCCTAGAACCCGCTTTTTCTCCTTTTTCCATGTTTTTTTAGTGCTAAACTGCAGGTTTTACACACAATACATGTAATGAATTCTGACATATGTCATTCTAATAACCTTTATTCAATTATATTAATGGATTTTGAACAGATTATTTGCAATAGTAGAATGATCATACTGGGTTTTTTTGTTGTAGGAAGTGCAGAAAAAAATAAAACATTGAAGTACGAATCTGAGCAAGAAAAACTCTGCATTAATAATTTATGCGGGAAAGAATCGCTCTTGGCTGGTATAATGTAGATTTGACAATAACATTTAGAGTGTCCCATTGGTCTTAAAAAACCCAATACATAGCATGTTTTTCTCTTGAAGAAAATAATGTTAATCATGCATCAGCCCCAGAGAGTGTTTCCCGTGCCCTATGAATCTTGTCATTCCAGAAAAAATAATGTTGTCTTGTTAGAGGCCTTTGGTTGACAGACATGAAGAGAGGTACAGGAGCAAAGCCTGTAAGTGCTATGTAATCAAAACTGGGCTGTAGTGTTTTTTGTATGAGCTTTGAAGCCTTATGAGTATCTATGGGCAAAGTTGTACTTAAAGAGAATGCTAAAGTGTTTTGATTATCATAGGGGACATCGGGGAGGTTGAGGCAACACTGCAGATCAGGTTGTTCATGCTTCCACACAAAACCAGAAAATATGAAAGAAACGTTCCCCAATAAACAGATTTTAAAATAGCTACTACCTTCTTAAAAAGCAAAGCTTAATTTCTGTAAAAACAAATAATCTTTAGATACTCTTTAAAAATTTTACAAGTCCTTTATGTCCCTAGAGGTAAAACATCACATCTTCTCTCATTAACTCTTCAGCAGGTCTGGAGTATTACTGCAATGATGTTGATGTGTCATTCATTTGTTAAATTTACTGCATGTTTTACTGTGCATTTATGAGAGAAAACGTAAGGTTTATACTCAGGGATTAAACTTTGTTGCTGATAGTCTTAATTAGTTTTTACTAGGTCTACCCTTTTATACTTTTCCTTTAGTAGCATCTTGATAGTCTTTTAATAAACAGACTATTTTAAAAAATATTTTAGAAGTGTTCATGGCTAAGAAACCTCATACTCATTAGATTTTTAGTAACACACCTATTTGCTAGCATATCAAATGGTAATAAAAGTTAGTTTACATGAATCTACAATAAGAATTATTTTTAAAACCCTGTTAAGAAAATGTGTGCAATAATTTTAATTCCTTTCATTGCTTTCATTATTTAAATTACACATATAAATGTTTGTTTTCATTGGAAAACTATATTCCTGCAAGCCAAGAATCAATTTTAAAGACTTTTTCTCTCTCCCTGTTTCTCTTTTAAGAAATTCTGCTGGTTTGCCATTTATATTTTCATTTAAGCAGTTCTGTTCTCATTTATTTTGTGCAAAACGGCAGCTTTGAAACAATGTAAATGAGATCAGAATGTGACCCAGTGAAAATGGTTTGCCATCAAAGGATTCACACTTCAAGCTGTGTTATGTAGCTTTCCAAAAGTGACATCTGGCCTCTTGGCGGGTTCCTCAGGCAGCTGTGCTGGTGGCTCAGAAATTGCTGATGGGTCTGCCATATGCAGTACCTGCAGTTTGGCTGCTTCAGGCTTGCTCCAATTCATTGCCCTACTGAATAAAATTTGCTTTGAATTATCTTCTATCTGAAAGCATCGGCAATTATTCTTTTTTTTTTTTTTTTTTTTTTTTAAATCAGAGATGTGGTCAGAGAGGAGGAGGGTTCCAACTTCTGCTACATTGGCTTAGCTAGAGAAAACAACTCTGTCATGTAAGGATATAGCCATGCTGCCAGCTGTTTTTAAAGCGGTCTCCAGAACCTGACCAACAGCTCTATATGTCTCACCTAGTGCTCTTAACTATTCAAGTTAATCCGTTGCTCTGTACAGCCTGTACAGGTCTGGAGTGGCCTGGAATCAGCTAATTTTGTTTCCTATGATAGAATTTGGTGTATCTATTCATCATTTCATGAAACTTTGAAAGTGATGAAATGTCAATAATGTCGACAGTATTTATAAACATGGGTTGCATTCAGGGAATATTTGACTCTTTGGTATGTTAATAGGATGAAAACTGGGACAAAAGTTCCAAAGACTAACAGGCATGAGACCACAGAACGAGCTTTGTGTTCCTTAACAGGATGCTTTAATCAAACTCTTTTTCTTCTTTGTCTGCACATTTGTACACAAAAACATTATTTAACAGTTGTATTGCTTTAGCACCTAGAGACCCATACTTATAATAAGGCATCAGTTGTGCTAAACTCTGTATACTCATAGAAATGAATAATAACAGCAGTGCCTGGCAACAGTTTGCAGTATGTTAAAATCCTCTCCCCTCCTGCTCCAGTTTAAGAACTAGATACCATGCCCAGATTAGCACAGCAGAGACGCAGGAAGCAATACGCAACTGCTTTGCCAGCATTCTCAAAGTCAATAATATAAACTCTGAAATAATCTTTCTAATCATTAAGGTCTTGAAAGATTTTACTCATTATTAAAAATCCAGCAGTAAATGTATTAAACAAAACCACAGGGAGAGATTGCTTTCAAAAATTATTTTAAAGTTGGCATGTACTCAGATACACACTTTTTATACATATCCCTAAAGCAGAGTAGCTAAGCACATATTAGCTGGGAAAGATCAAAATGTAGATCATATATAAAATATAAGCTCTGCCACTGAATGAGGATGACAGTACAGGCTATTACAAGTAAGCCATGCAACATCATGCTTTCTGCGCATCTGTGTGATGGGTGGAGTGTGGTGGGTTGACCCTGGCTAGTAGCTAAGCCCTCACTCAGTCACTCGTTCACTCTCCCCTGGTGGAATGGGAGGAGAAGTGGAAGGGCAAAACTAAGAAAAACTCATGGGTTGAGGTAAAGACGGTTTAATAAGTAAAGGGGGAAAAAAAGAAAACAAAAGATACAGTCACTCAACACCTCTCACCAGCTGACTGACGCCCATCCAATCTCTGAGCAATGGCTACTGTGGAGAAGTTAGCACAAATTTGCAATGGGCAAATCATGCCTGACCAACCTGATTGCCTTGATTGGATCTGAGGACTGGGAAAGGCAGATGATGTTTGACTCTCTTGATTTTAGCAATGCTTTTGACATGATCTACTTATAGTCTTGCATTCAAGTTGGAGTGTTACAGTATAGATGGATGGACAAGTAGATGGCTGAAAAACTGGTTAATTGCTTGAGCTCAGAATTTACCGATTCATGAAAACTACTCTACCCAGAGACAAGCAGTGTACTGCAAGAGTCTGTGCTGGGACCTGTCCTGTTTAATGTCTTTGTCAGTGATCTGGAGGAGGTAAGAGAGTGCACACTCATCAGGTCTGCAGATGACAACAAATTGTAGAGTGCAGTTTATATGCTTGAGGACAGGAGTGATAATCTGTGCTGAAACAGGATGCCTTCCACGGGTCTGCCCCTGGATTATCACTGGGGCTCCAGCTCTTACCCCTGAGCTAGTTGGGGGACACGCTCAGCTCTTCCAACACCCAAACGTGGCTGGCTGTTCATCCCCAGTGGTGATAAATGCATGCACAGCCATGCAGCCCCCACCCAGGCCACCAGGTGTGGTGGTGGGAAGGATGCTGGACACAAGAAAGCAATACAACAAGTCCTTCAGATCAAACTATGTACCCGGGCAAGTAAGGGCTGACTGATGCCAAAATACAGCTGTGCTCCTTGGAAGTCCCTGCCTCTGCAGGGGAAAATTTAATACAAATTTTGGATTGGGTTTGTTGGGTCTTTTTCTGTGAATGTGGTGAAATCTGACTGCATTAAGAGCTAAGTTAGATGACCATCACAATCACATCCTCTACCTGAAAGTAGGTTGTAGCAAGGTGGGACTTGATCTCTTCTCCCACGTAACCGGCAATAGGACAAGAGGAAAAGGCCTCAAATTGCACCAGGGGAGGTTTAGATTGGATATTAGGAAAAATTTCTTCATTGAAAGGGTTATCAAACATTGGAACAGGCTGCCCAGTGAAGTGGTTGGATCACCATCCCTGGAGGTATTTAAAAGATGTGTAGATGTGGCATTTCTGGACATGGTTTAGTGGTGGACTTGGCAATGTTAGGTTAACAGTTGGACTTGATGATCTTGAAGGTCTTTTTCAACCTAAATGATTCTATGATTCTATGAATTGTCCAAGAGACCTATTTTGAAAATCAACCAAGGCAAATTCAAACTCCTGCCTCCAGTGTGGACTAATCCCCCACAACAGTACAGGATGGGGAGTGACTGACTGAGGAGCAGCTCTGCTGAAAAGGACCTGGGGATCCTGGTGGGCAGTGAACCGAACATGAGCCAGCAGTGTGCCCTGGCAGTAAAGAAGACCAACAGCCTCCTGGGATGTATGAAGGGGAGTATAGCCAGTAGCCTGGAGGAGATCATTATCCCCTTTTACTCAGCACGTGTTACAATGCATCTAGAGTACTATGCCCAGTTTTGTGTCTCCAGTACAAGAAAGACATTGCTAACCTGGAGTGAGTTCAGCAGAGGGCCTTTGAGCTGGTTGGTGCTGGAGCACCTGCCCTTTGAGGAGGTGTTGAGGGAGCTGGGCTTGTTCAGCCTGCAAAAAAGGTGGCTTTGGGGGGTGACCTGGCAGCTGCTTCCCCATTACCTACAGGGAGGTTAGCAAGAAAACAGAGGTTTAGTGCATGGAGGGATGATAAGAGGTAAGGGACATATTTTGAAACAAGAGAGGTTCAGACTTGATGTAAGGAGAAACAGTTTGTCATGAGGACAGTCAGGCAGTGGAACAGGCTGCCTAGAGAGGTTATGCAGTCTCTGTCCTTGAAGATTGCCAAGACCTGAGTGGATAAAACTCTGAGCAACCTGGTAACTAACCCTGTTCTGAGCAGGAAGTCGGACTTGAGACCTCCTTAGGTCCTTTCTAGCCTGAATTATCTGATGAACTTGTTATTCTGTACAGACTATCACAACTCAAGGAGCCATTGAAAGTTGCTGTGTAGAAAAGCAAAACAACCAGCAAGAGCTCAGTGGATTAGAAGGGAGATACCCCTTCTTTGAACTTTTCTTAATTACCAAACCTGAGTTTCATCTTTAAAAACTCTTTTTTTCCTAGTTTATATTACAGTAAAATTTACCATTAGTGACTGAACACCCTTTGGATGGTTTTGGTGTGATCATTTCAAGAAATCACAGGTAGATCCACCTGGAGGAACTGAATGTCAACAGGTTCTACAACATCTTAACAAAGGTATAATGACATATTTTTCACTCTTGTGTATTCACAGGGGTCAGCTACAGGGAGCTTGAGTCCTCCTTTCTGCTCCTGTAATTGAGCAAGGCAATTTTTACTAATAAAATCTTCCTTTAGAAAACAGCTATGAGATTCCCTATGCCAAAAGTATAGTTAGAGGGGAAAACACACTGTTTTCCTGAAACTGAGAGTGAAAGGCAGAAGTTTTCTTCTAGTTTCACCGCTTCAATACACACACCCATTAACTTACTAGTCTTGCCAGGAATGCAACAGTGCATCAGAGCTTGTTATTTTCTTTCACGTACCTAAGCAGACCATTTGTCTTACCTTTCACTTTTTGCGTAAGGTCCTCTGAGTATTTAAATTAACTTTTTCTATCCGTATCGACGTATTATACATTTTCTTTTTACTGATAATGCAGCTTTCTTTTAGTGCAATACAGGAGATGACAAGAAGCTTAATACATGTATCAGCGGGACTATATAACCTGATTGCTTGTGATTACAGGGGAACTGGACCTAATGAATCTGACAGCCCCTAGCAGCATTATGGTCTGTGTTCTTGCTTCCTCACCTCAATGACATATACACTCCTTGCATGCCTAAAACATAGTCTTCCTTCCTTAAGTCACAGGCAGCCTATAGGACAAAGCTTTCTGCTGAATAAGGTAATAATGTATTTTATTTATCTACAAAACTCACAGTTTTATTTTAGGTTACTCAGAGTTAAAATACAACTTATGTGTTGTTGGTAAAATATATCCATTTTAAATATGTGTAGGGAGAATATACGCTGTGGATAAACTTTCATATGACCACCTTTCCTGTACACTGTTTGCTCTGATATCATGCAGCAGTATTCAGCATCAGAATATGTTATGCTTTTATCTAATGATCTGGAAAAATGATAATACATTATTTTGAATTATTTATTAGTAATAATGGTTATGCAAAATATGAATCTAAGTATGTAAGCTCATTATTATTACATAGCACATGTAAGAGATTTTCCCCTTGTGTTAAACTGACTCTTGTCCCATTCAAGGTAATAGGCTTAGATTTTGCTGGAATTGTCATAGTATCATAGAATCAGAATGGTTAGAGTTGGAAGGGACCTTAAGGATCATATAGTTCCCACTCCTCTGCCATGGCCAGGGACACCTTCCACTAGACCACATTGCTCAAAACCTCATCCAGGCTGGTCTTGAACACTTCCAGGGATGGGGCCTCCACAACTTCTCTGGGCAACCTGTTCCAGTGTCTCATCACCCTCACAGTAAAGAATTTCCTCCTCATATCTAATCTAAATCTACCCTCTTCCAGTTTAAAAGTGTTACCACTTGTGTTACCGCTACACTCCCTGATACAGAGTTCATCCCCATCTTTCCTGTAGGCTCCCTTTAGGTACTGGAAGGCCGGTATAAGGTCTCTCCGGAGCCTTCTCTTCTCCAGGCTGAACAACCCCAACTCTCTCAGCCTGTGTTCACAGGAGAGGTGGTCCAGCCCTATGATCATCTTCATGGCCCTCTTCTGGACTCGCTCCAACAGGTTGTTGTGGTTTGTGAAATCCACAACAATTTATTGTCATTTAGATAATTATGATATCACCTGATGAGCCCTCCACATCCAGGAATGGGAATCGAGAAAAACCAAGGAAACCCAAGGGTTGAAATATAAACAGATTTAATAGAATAAGACTAGGTAATTAACATTAATAGCACTAAAGAACCAATATTGATCCTGAGACTAATATAAAATATACAAGGATTATACTCAGCCAACTATATCAGTAGGAAGCTGTGCACTCCCAGCAGTGGACAGCAGATGTTGGACACTGAGAGTGCTATGGCTTCGGGAGGAAGGGAAGGTCTCAGGAGTCCAGCACTCGGGCAAGAAGTTCTCTGGATCACTGCTATCAAGGGAGAGAGAGAACTCCTCAGCAAACTCTCTAATCTATATTGCATGTGACATTCATGGTGTGAAATAATCCTGTTGGCCAGCTTGGGTCAAGTGCTCAGGTCTTGCTCCTCCTCATCACTGCACCTGGCAAGCTCAAAAACACTGAGACCTTGAAACCCACACACCATAGCTGGCTATAAAGTAAATATTTTCACAAATTCAGACACTAGAGTCTTTTAAAAGTGCAGTGTTCCCAAGCATTAGAAGAGAAATTAGTCCTGTGTCAGTCAAACCAGGACACAGGTCCATGTCCTTCTCATGTTGCGGGCCCCAGAGCTGGACACAGTTATCTTACATACCTCCGTCATGTTATTAGGCATCTAGTATAAGTAATCAAAAAGGCTCAATTTGCAGTGGCGGGAGAGCAGGAGGTAGGAAGAAAATAAGTTGTTAACTAATTTAGTTATTTATCACTTTATATAATGTGTAAGATATATAACCAATAAAAATATACAACATGTTATGTTTTATATATTGTGTATCTTACATTGTATACAGTGTGTTTATATAGTTACATATGTATGTCTGGGTATGCAGCAATATAGACAGGAAGAGACAGTATGTTGTTTGGGACACCCTCACGTTAACTCCTTGTCTGCAGAGAAGACAGTTTGCCTCTTCAAGGGAACTGTCTCACTGGCCATTGTCTCATTCACTATAGAGAAAGCCTGTATGCCTAACTTGTACAAGATGAACCTCAACATTAGTTTTCTGCTTATTCACTTGCAACATTTGTTTTCTGGGAGGCCTGCCTTAGAAGAGTGGAAATTCATACTTCTGATAGAAGTGATCATTTGCTCTGTCCCTAACCTGGTGCCAATGTAGAGGCACAATTGATCGTCTCAGTGTGAAATATAACATATGACGGATATATAGAACTGTTTTTTCTTTAAATGGTAAATTTCTAGTTTGCAAGCAATATCTCAGAAGCAAACATGACAGATGGTAATAAATGTAAGTAGCCACCGTGAACCTGAAGTCTCATTATTTTTAAACTAATCTAGCAATCTAGCATAATGAGGAACTGTTTTAAGGCAGCTCTTGCAATGCAAGAGAAAAACAAGTTCTTAAGACAGAAGAATTCTTCTTTAGCTATGAACTTTTTCTTTCTTACTGAGATTTTTTAGTCTTCTTTCCTATCTGAAGAAGCCAGTTCCTCACTGAGGAACAACTGTCAACAGAAGTATGCTAACTTGAACTGTCCCATGATCCTTCTGGGTGCTAGTAAGCATCTATGTTTCAGGAAGGGTTTTCAATCACAGTAAACACCTCTTTGGCCCAGAATATTATTGCTAAAATTAAACACTTCTCATGGAAAATTATCAAACATTTTACAAAAAGCACAGTGGATTTTATTATTTTATTTGGTTCCATGGATCAATTGCAAACCTCTTACAATAATCCTGACTACTCAATAGTCTTTTCTTTTGCTCTATAACATCCCTGAAGCAAATACTCATAGCAAGTTAATATAACTGGTAAATACTGACAGCAAAGAGAAAGCTGCTCTGCAGTCATATTTTATCAACCAAGCCCTAACCAACATATCCTAACCATAGCTATAGCCCCATCAGCAATACATGAAACTTTTCTGTGGGACAGTGTTATCACTGAGTACCTTGAGGATAAAAATGGTATTGAATAATCCTATATTGACTTTTTACAGAATAGAACAATGAGATAACTATATAAATACTGAAGATGTAAAATAATGGAATAACACTATAGACCCAGAACCCTGCGCATGAATACCACCCCTCATTAACATTTACTTTCTTGTGAGGTTGGTTCAAGTCTCATAATAGACTTTAAGTTCTTACTTGAAAAAAACAAGATAAAGAAAGCTTTACATAACTCCCAAGCAAGCTGCTCCATCCTCCTGAGGCAACTCTACAAGAGAGTTTCCAGTTCAAGAGACTAAATGGGAAGATGGGAAGAGAAAGAGAGGGGCATGGGCTTTAGCCAGTGAGTGGTATCCACACTGTACTCTTGATATTGCATCGACTCGTAGAATCGTAGAATGTTTGGGTTGGAAGGGACCTTTAAAGGTCATCCAGTCCAAGCCCCCTGCAATGACCTGGGACATCTTCAACTAGGTCAGGTTGCTCAGACCCCCGTCCAACCTGACCTTGAGTGTTTCCAGGGATTGGGCACTTACCACCTCTCCAGGTTGAACAATCCCAGGTCTCTCAACCTTTCCTCATAGGAGAGATGTTCCATCCCTCGGTCATTTTTGTAGCCCTCCTCTGGACCCACTCCAACAGGGTATGTCTTTCTTGCACTGAGGACTCTAGAGTTGGACACAGTACTCCAGGTGGGGTCTCACCTGAGCAGAGTTGATGGGCAGAATTACCTCCCTTGACCCACTGGCCATGTTTTTCATGCAGCCCAGGATACCACTGGCTTTCTGGGCTGCAAGCCCACATTGCTGGCTCACATCTAGCTTTTCATCCACCAGTACCCCCAAGTCCTTCTCCACAGAGCTGTTCTCAATCCCTTCATCCCACAGCCTGTGTTGATACCAGTGGTTGCCCTGACCCAGGTGTAGGACCTTGCACTTGGCCTTGTTGAACCTCATGAGGTTCACACAGACCCACTTCTCAAGCTTGTCCAGGTCTCTGTGGATGGCATTCTGTCCCTCACACATGTCAACCACACCACTCAGCTTGGTATTACCCTCAGATTTGCTGAGGGTGCACTCAATCCCACTGTCTATGTCATTGATGAAGATATTAAACAGTACTGGTCCCGATACGGACTCTTGAGGGACACCACTTGTCACTGATCTCCATCTGAACATCAAGCCACTGACCACTACTCTCTGTATGCGACCATCCAGCCAATTCCTTATCCACTGAATAGTCCATCCATCAAATCAATATCTCTCCAATTTAGAGATAAATAACGCCTCTCATTCAGCCTAGAGAGAAACATTTCATACCAGAGCCAGTGTCCTAATCCTTCATAGAAAAGACTATCAGATACCTTGCTTGTCATCTTAGACAGCTTTGTCTGACCAAGAGCTGCAACTGTCATTCCCATATTAGGCAATCATATACATAATATATTTGGTCTTTATGAAATAGATAAACGGTATGCCATCTCTTTGCAGATCTCCTATCTGTGATGTCTGAAATAGTGATGAGACTAGCCATTTTCTCCGACCTTACCTAAAAAGAGCTGTTTTTTTCTTCAGTGTACTTGTACAGCTGTTGCCAATGCAACGGAGAAGTAATATTCTAGCTACAGAGTTCTGTGATACCAAAATCCTACTGTAATCTAATGGGAATTGGACAGATAAATCCTTTACACAATTTAATGCATGCCATCCATGTATATATTTGCCATTACTGTTTGTCGTCAATATCTCCTCATTTGCTACTATTACTTTTATATTCCCTCCCAATATAACTGTACATTGGGTTCACATTTTTCCCTGTTAAGAAAACATGTAAAAATTTCAACTCATCACTCTGTACTAGCACATTTAAATGATGTGATATTTTTCTGATAAAAACACTACACTGGATCTTCAGCCAGGGTAATTCTGTATAACTCTGTAAAATTGAAGGGAGCTACGGTGATTGAGATATTTTCAGAATTTGGCCAGCTATTGACTTCTTTTCAGACTTTTCTCTGAGAACATGCAATATTGAATGCTAATAAAGAATCTCAAAAGTATTTCAATTATAATATATTTGATTTAAAAGGTAAAATTATTGTATAAGTTACAGAATATATTAAAGTTTCGGATTCTAGTATAATTCTTTCTCATGAGGCAAGAAAAATTAGAATGAAAATTATGTTTTCTGCTTTAGCTTTGCTGTGCATACTTTTTTTACATTTCCACAGACTATTAGAAACATTTTCTAAAAAGGGTTAGTTGTCTCAGTATAGACTTACATGGATTGTTGTCAACTGCTGTATAGCTGCAAATTTTAAAATACAAGTTTTCATATAAATTGTTTGTTTGCCATTTCCTTTCTCTTTTTCACAAATCGGAAAAGAAACATGGCAAGACCTCATTTCTTCCTACAGAAAATAAACATGAGTGAATCAGAAATATTAAACAAGTACTAGAAAGCTTATGAACTAGGTATCAGAAAATATACAATTAATGAATAACTAATGTGAACAAAGTGGAGAAAAAAGACTGGGAATGTCTAGTAGGAATGAGCAATTAAAAAACAAAGAAATAAACAAACCAAACCAAACCAAACCAAACCAAAAAATCTGCAAAAAACCCAAAGCCTGACTTAATTAGTATTAGGGAGTGCTGAAGATGCTGATGTCATCAGGTCTACAAGATGGTGACAGCAGGGTGCTCAATCCACCAGTCCAGGATGCCTCCATCCCACCACCCCTGTCTTCTTGACTACAGAAGTGAATTCTTCTCATGTGGTATGATCAGAACAGGCTGGTTTTTTTCCCTGGTTTAGACTTCAGTGATCAAGTGCAGGGCTGCCCAGTGCGTTCCCCAAAGAGCACCAGTCTCATGATTTAGATATCTTACTATCTCTTCTACAGTTGCCTGACTGCTTTTCACCCTTCCTTTCTTCTCCCCATTGGTCCCTGTTTTCACATCTGTTCCGAAATTTGATATTTCTGTTCCAGTTACCCTCTATAATGTGAGATGATGTCACTGATAATGTTATCTAGGTTGAGTTGGTCTTGCAAAATTTTACTTTTCAAAAAGCACCCAGTATTCCCCTCTGATCATCCATGAAGTTCAGCCATTTGTTATATAACTCTCTCTTAATCACCCCAGTGGTTTTTCACATCCTTTTCAGTTAACTTAACCTCAGGCCAGATGCAAGTCATTGGCCTGGACATTTTCTTGCAGCCCTGACAATACTACGAGAACAGAAAATATTTTTCAATATGGCTTGAGGATGTTTAAATTCAGCTATGACACTGCAATTAACTTCGACAAATTATGGTGTTCCTTCTATATAGAGCATCATCCTGGAAGAAACTATCAGTGGGTGGATAACAGTCATCAAACCTGGAAATGGAAGAAAAGTAGTATAAATATTAGTCAGAAAGAGTCTGATATTATATAAGTCACACCCAGAGCTGAAGAAGCATTGAATCTTCAGATAAGGCATTGCCTTTCCTAGGACTACCTTAAATAAGAAAAGACGACCATATGATCCAGAAACTGTAAACTGTGAATTCTTGGAGTGTATGGATGTGGCAAACGTGATTTTCTAATATAGCTTCCATTCCTATCACTAACACACCCATTATCCAAAATAGATCTTAGTCAGGATGTGCACACATAATGATTTTAATTTCTATAGTAGTTGAGTGTCCGTTTTCAGCCCAATTTCAGGAAAAGAAAAATACTACATATTTTAGGCTCAGTGGAAAGGAGATAATAAAAAACTAATGACACATTAGATCAAAAAGTATGTTTCTAATTTCTATGAATGGATATAGAGAGAAGCCCAAGGAGACAGTGATACCATGAGAAAGATTAATTTCTGTAGCTTCCAATAACTTCTGAGAAATTAACATTCCTAAATATAGAAACATGAACATCAAAGAAGAATCTTTCATCCTTTCAACTGTGAGGAAAAAAAAAAAAGATTTAAAAATAGACATCTGAGTGCCAAGAAAAAAAATTAAAAATCAAATAGTTACAGTGCATGTACCCACCTCCATGTCTGACATACAAGTGCTTTCAGATAGGTGCAAAATTCTACTTTTAATAAAGATGTTCATAATGACATTAGTTGGGAGATTCACTTTCCAAGAGTTGTAGAGCTATTGCAACAACAATCTACAAACTGAGCTCTGTTTGAAAACACTGTTGTAGCAGCCACTTCTAGCTTGATTTAAGGCTCTTTTATATAAGACTAGTTGTAATATCTTCTACTGATCTGCACAAATATTCTCACACAAGTAGTCTAGTCACTGATAAACTTCAAATTGTTAATTCTAGCAAGAAGTAGAACACACAATTTACCATACATATGATGAAAAAATAATTATATGCATGTGAACATCTGAAATCTTGGTTGGCAGCCAAAAAAAGGCAGTAATTGAGCTCCGTTGAGCACTTACTCCAGGCAGTGCACAGAAATATACAGCACTAAGGTATCATAGTGCCAGATCACTTACTTTGCTTGCCCAGTGACTGTTCCCATTGCTACAACCAGGAGACAGACAGGATGCTCAAGCTGTGCAGTAAGCATGTTTCCCTCAGGAGCAGTAAGAGGAATAGTAAGTGGGATCTACCTCAACAATCTTGCCCTCACAGCTGCATCACCAGAAAGCCTTTGTCTATGAAAGGACCTTTCTGTTCTTCCCCCACCTCACCCTTCTTCCCTTCTCCTTTCCTTCTCACTGACCCAATAGGAGAAAGATTTAGTACCTGTAGGTGACTCTGGATCCCAGGATGACAAATCGTGCTGCTGACCTGGAGAAGATGAGGGGCAAGAGGCACCCAAGAAAGTTGTCAGAAACCACTGCCTTTCCCCTGATCTCTAAATGCCCTGATCACAAGCCAACAGAGAAAATCCTCCATAGATGTCAGTCCCCAGTCTGGATAAGCATTTGAGTTCAAATCTCATCTTCTAGGCAGGTGCACCAATCATGACTTTCTACTCAGAAAGGAGTGACAGCAAAACCACTTCTTCTAGACAGTGGGAAGCTCTATACCAGCTATCACACCTGAGGTGATTGACTCCTTGCTGTTATTCTTCATAGACAGGATTTCTAACATGTAGTTCTGAATCAGGCATGTTATTCCCAGGGAAGGATGTTACTGTTCTCTCTCACTCATTCTCAAAACACATCTCAGAAGATGCGATTTTTTCTGCATTGCTCATCAGAGGTACCTTTCTCTCTGCATTCACTGCAGTCAGATGTATTTAAAAATGTTTTTACGTTTTCATCCTTTAGCAAGCTTTTCTCAAAATCTTTTTTTTTTTTTCCCTGGGCTTATACCAATTTTATGATTACCTTGCCAGAATACCTGCTTTATTGTGTTTTCTTCATTTGAGCACAACTTCCATTTGTTGAAGGATGTCTTTTTGCCTCTATTAACCTCTTTTACTGAGACATTTAATCATTCCAACTCTTTATTTGTCCCATTTGGATCCTTTGTCATTTGATGATTTCTGTTTGCTAATATTACTGTTATTTTAAACAGTCTCCAGTGCACATATGTTGCCAAATTTACTTACCCTTTACATGTCCTTTTAACTAGCCTCCCCATTTATGTGTAGTTCCCCATTTTCTAAAGTTCAAAGATACAGTAAAGATTGTTCCCTCCTATAAGGATTTTGAGATTGAATAAACCTGCATTAGGACTAACTCCGTTGTTGACTCTCTTTCGGTTCTCAGAGATGTTCAGTCTAGAAATATACTATATTGAAGAAATGTATGTAAATGATACAAAGTCCTTTAAAATGCAGAGTCTTAGCAACAAGCCTGTTCATATTATATTAAACTTTATTGTTCCACTCCTCCTTTTTAAACATAGGAATTTGACTGTGGTGCCTAGAGTAGAGTATGGTTTCCTCTGTGTGCCACAGTTTCCTCTGTGATCAGTAGAGACAGTGCCAGCTTCTGAGAAAATTAACATCTTAAGTGGGCTGATTAGTCTTCTGAAGACGGTAAGCCTTTTATGTTGACTGTGTAAGGACACTAGAGAGAGTATTTCTTAATTTAGTCACTATGGTTAAGTATATAAGTTTATGTGGCATGAATCCAGGCCTAAGACCACAGATTTTAGATAGATAAAAAGCAAATACAGAAAGTGACTCCAGCTGCCAAAAGTATTTTATTCATTTTAGCCATTTTAAAGTATTAGTTTGAACACATGACCTAACCGAAATACAAATAAGCTAGAATAATACATAAACTAGATTCCTGTACCATTGCTGTCAGTACTTTTACAGTCAGATGATCAGTGTTTAAATGATGCATATGAAATTTATCTAGTCACATATAATATCACAATCCTTTTTTGTATTCATTTAAGGTATACCATGACACAGTTCAAGTAAGATTTAAAATACTGCAACAATAACACCTTCTGAATCAAACCTGTATACAGCTTGAATAGATTTGTAGAACACTCTGCTCAGAAAAAAATAGTTTTATATTAAACAATATTGAACTAGTCAGATATGAAATATTTTTAAAAATGTAGCAGCTCTGATGCAATGGCAGAATGAACAATGAAGAATTTTCATACCCAAGGAAAGTTGCTGAAGGAAGTAGGTATTGTCGCCCAAGCCCTATCTGTATGCAAGTATTACATTGCTACTTGTAGTCCACTTGGAATCAGTAATACAATGTGTCCAGATATTGGGTTTTCTTTAGATTTATTTTCATATCTCTTTAGAGAAGCATAGGTGGAAAGAAGATGCTGAAAATTTGTTGTGGAAAGTCTTGCTCACTAAACATTTTGACACAAGACAAAACATTTTAGCATGTTCAGATCCTATTTTGCAAAAAATGAAAAAGATTATGTTCAGGTTGGCTTGATGTTCCAAAAGATAGATGGAGAGCACAGTGGATGAATTATCACTAAACAAAGCCCAACTAGAAGACTGCAATCTGTTTTAAACCATTTTGAACTTTTATAAGTTGTTTATGGTTTATCCTGCTCAACGCAGAATGGAATAGCAGTGCACATAGACGGTCAGCACTGTTACTCTCAAAATGTGTTCACTCCTGGCAGGTCCATGGTAGAAGTTACACACTGAGAAGCCACCAAGTCAGTCCCAGACACAGGCCCTGTGTCAGGATCTCAGCAGTTACTCCCCAATGCACGGGCAGTGCATTCTTAGTGCCAGGAACAGATGTGAACTTGCTTGCTAGCAAATATGCAATGTACACCCATGGTCCTGGGACCACACAGGAGAACGGTAATTAAACCCCAGATCTTTATTCTTTACAAGCAGACCCATCACCAGCACTGAATCAACCACAAGACTTTCCTCTTGCTGTACTGTGTTGAAGTATAAATACTAAGTCTTTGAATTTATTATTAATTTTTCAAATAGAGATATATGCATAATTTAATGTCAAGGTCTTTGTCTTAATATTTAACATTGGTGTCTCTGTCTTTTATCGTTTTCTTTTTCTTTCATTTTTGGAGCAAGTGGAGATCTCCAAAAAGAAAAAGAAGTTTTTTATTTAGTCCTCAGTAGTCCATATTTCATTCTTCCAGAATAGTCCCTTTTTAATAGAGTAGTCACAGTGTAAATGTCAACAAACTGTTTAAACATTTCAAGATGGAGGACATATTTCAAGTTGGAGGACAAGGACAAAGATGTACAATTACACAAAGATTTGCAAACGTTCAATAAAAAAACAGTTAAAAAAATAGACTAAAACATGCAAATACCCGTTTAACAAAAAAAAACCAAAACCCCAAAAAAACAACAAAACAACTTGGAAAACATTTTCCCATTCAATGAGAAACATAGAAATTACTGTGCAATCTACGGCAAATGAAAAAATAAAACATGTCAAAAATTCTTTGGGAAGCAACAAAAAGCAAAAGGCTACCCAGTACACTTTTGAAATAAAATGGAGTCTTAAAATAAAATACGGTTTTAAAATAAAATTACTAAGGGGTAAAAGGAGATCCTAAGGAAAAGGCACCTCTCAGTCCTCTATTTCATCTTTTCTTACCTGAAATATTTGCAAGTCACAGAATCACAGAATCATATAATGATTTGGGTTGGAAGCGACCTTAAAGATTATCTAGTTCCCATTCCCCAGCCATGGGCAGGAACACCTCCCACTAGACCAGTGGAAGGTCTTACTCAAAGCTCCATCCAACCTGGCCTTGAATACTTCCAGAATGGGTCATCTGCGACTTCCCTCAGCAACTTGTTCCAGTGCCTCATCACCCTCACAGGGAAAAATTTCTTCCTGAGATCTAATCTGAATCTACCCTCTTTCACTTTGAAGCCATTACCCCTCGCCCTATCACTGCATGCCCTTGTAAAAAGTCCCTCCCAAGCTTTCCTATAGGTCCCGTTCAGATACTGGAAGGCTGCTATAAGGACTCGCTAGAGCATTCTCCTCTCCAGACTGAATGACCCAAACTCTCTCAGCCTGTCTTCAGAGGAGAGGTGCTCCAGCCCTCTGATCACCTTCATGGCCCTTCTCTGGACCCACTCCAACAGGTCCATGTACTTCCTATGTTGGGGGCCACAAAACTGGATGCAGTACTCCAAGTGGGATCTCACGAGAGCAGAGTAGAGGGGCAGAATCACCATCCTCAACCTACTGGCCACGCTTCTTTGGATGTAGCCCAGGATGCAGTTCGCCTTCTGGGCTGCAAGCACACATTGCTGGCTCATGTTGAGCTTCTCATCAACCAACACCCCCAAGTCTCTCTCCTCAGGGCTGCTCTCAATCCATTCTCTGCCCAGCCTGTGTTTGTGCTGGGGATTGCCCCAACCCATGTGGCAGGATCTTGCACTTGGCCTTGTTGAACTTCATGAGGTCGGCACGTGCCCACCGCTCGAGCCCATCCAGGTCCCTCTGGATGGCATCCCTTCCCTCCAGTGTGTTGACCGCACCACACAGCTTGGTGTCATCAGCAAACTCAATCCCACTGTCCATGTCACCAACAAAGATGTTAAATAATAATTGTCCAAGTACCAACCCCTGAGGAACGTCCCTCATCATTGCTTTCCACTAGGACATCGACCTGTTGATGGCAACTCTTTGAGCGTGACCATCCAGCCAGTTCCTTATCCATCAAGTGGTCCATCCATCAGACCTGTGCCTCTCCAATTTAGAAACCAGGATGTTGTGCGGGACAGTGTCAAATGCTTTGCACAAGTCCAGGTAGATGACATCTCTTGCTCTCCCCTTATCCACCAACGCTGTGACCCCATCATAGAAAGTCACCAAATTTGTCAGGCATGACTTG